>JAESUZ010003792.1:0-348439 GCA_017311185.1 Proteles cristata cristata | reverse complement strand
GAATGTTGGTTTGTGTGCAAATTTGTTTTCCAACCCTAAACGTGGTAACCGAATCTTATGCAGGGCATCTCATGAAATCAAATACCAAAGAAAATATTTCCTGAAAGTGTTCAGTAATTATATTTTGCACTGTTAAGTATTCAGTAACTTCTCTTATGAAGGAAAAGAATAAGCACCTCTCCTTATATCATATAGCTATGCTTTACTGTGATCTAAATTTAGACTTTGGCAGACTGACAGAAACGTTACTACCAGAAGTAACTACTTCTAAGACTTCTAGGGATCATTCTATAAGTGAAATTTGAGAACACTCATCTATACGTTTTGCTCTATGAGTATAATTTATTAAAGGAGTAAGCTGAGGGTTTTGGTTTTGCCTTATAAAGAAATACCTTGAATTTATTTTAGAGAATATTCTAATTTTTGCCAGTCTGGTACATTTGTGAAGGATATTTTATATTTGCAAATAGATAATATATAATATGCCCCCAACCTAGTTATGAAATAACTTGTAGAGATATTATTGTACAGAAAAATGTCAGGTTTTCTGTGTGCTCTGACAATCTTCAAACATGTGAGTTTACAGTAATGTATAACCCTTGAAAGAAAAGAGTAATTTTATATAGCCATTCTTAGTAGAACCTTAGTAGGATCATGTCCAAGTTGTTACTATAAATAGAATATAATACATAATCCTTCACTGGGATAAATTCAGTTGTACAGAAAAATGCTTGATTAATTCTCAAGATGAGAGACCCCAGAGTTGAACATTTAAGTTGAGGAGTAAAACCACATAACTTGTTACCTGCATTAACAGTTTTTGGAGTCCAGGAAAAAGTCTTGCCCAGGGAGATGAAGCTGCATTTAACTTTATTGTTTCTTTCAGAAGTTGATATACTTTTCTTTTGTATATGTATTGGTACAAAGACATATCTTGGAGAGTGATTTGGGATACCCAATCAGGTTTAAAATGCAGATATTCCAAGAACCAGCTTTTCACAATTACATAATTAACCCTTGAGAACCTTCTCCACATGTGCAATAATAGACATTTTTTAAAAAATAGTTATTCTAGAATTATAATAGAAAAAAGAGAACAATCTATTTTCTACAAAAGGAGAATGGATAAATTGAAGTACAGTCACTAAATGGAGACAGAAGTTTAAATGAAAAAAATATCTGTGTGTATCAACATAGAAAAGTCTCAGAAGCAATGTTAAACGAGCAAAGTCAGGGAGTGTAGGGATACAAACAGAATTATATTGGATATCAAGTTTAAAGAAGTAAGCAATACTGCTTATGGATACATACATTCATATGCAAGTAGTAAACATATAAAAAACACTCGCGGTAAAGTTAAGCACCAAATTTAAATAGATTTTCCTCGAAGAAACAAGAGAAAGAGGCTATAGGGAGCTACAACTGTTCCAATAACGTTTTGTTTTCTGAAAAAGCACGTCTAAGCCCAATGTTATATTTATATTACATATATTTGTAGGAACTAGTGTATTTCAATGTTATAGTTGACGAAGTTGGGCATTGGGTTGCAATTTAAATGTATTGCGCTCAATACAATTCTCTGTGCTTGAAATATTTCACAATCAAAAGTAAATTAAGGATCTAAATCTCACAGAACAAATTATTCAATAATAGATTCTAAAGAGAGAGGGAGAAAGAGAAAAGAATCACATATAGAAATACTAGATATTCAGCTTTCATAATAGATGAAGCTTTCCAGTTCCAGTTACTCTTACATTACGGACTTTCTTGGACACCCTGATTATTTTTAAAAAGCGTGACAGCTAGGACCTTGGTTGGCCTCAGGGACCCTGGGATAATGTCTACTTCTCAAAGCAACACCTTATTGTTATGGAAATGCCTAAGGCATCTAGGATATCGAACTATGTGCTTAATATGCCAAAAAGACTCCAAACAGCTGAGTTGGCCTTTCTTGGATTGAAAACTGTTCAAGGTTGATATTAAAAATACAGAGTTCCTTCTTTTTGGCTTACATATCAAAATTATAAACCAACTTACACTCTTGAGGTAACTGCAAGAAGAAAGAGAAATATTTATATCTTGCAAAATGCCTTTAAATGGTTCCAGAAATCATTGTTTTCTGTAGGAAAGCTTTTATATCGATATAATTTGCCTTTTTAATTTACTGTGGATGTTTTGTCTATGTGTAGAGATAGGCCAAATTTAGCCCAACATTTTCGCCCTTTACAAATTCTCAATTTTATTGGGTCCTATAGTGAGGGATTGGGCGTGGGGGAGAGGGGAAAATGGGTGATGAGCAGGGAGGAGGGCACTTGTTGGGATGAGCATTGGGTGTTATATGGAAACCAACTTGACAATAAACTATAATAAAACGTATGTATTGCAGGCGTATCGAGGGACATATTCAGAGAGTATTGATTTAAAGTATGTAAACTTGGATAAGAAGAGAATGAAACCAATTCATTTAGAATCAGGAAAAGGACCGCTTCGTGAGCCATGTCCCTCTAAGCTTTTAATATATTGACACAAGTACCATTGGGTAATTATCTTCAGTTACGGGATTGTGTTACAAACGTAGCCCTGTCCTGCAGGTCATTTGGACTACTGAAAAACAAATCAACGAAAACTTAGGATCACCTGTTGTAATTTGTGTTGTTGCTGTTGTTAGTCTTAACTAACATCTGGAAGTGGTCTTAGGTTTCAGGGGCCACATGCAAAGTTAAGAGTGAGAATTGCCAAACCTTACTCCTGTGTGAAAATCATAGAAAGCTGGAGAAGAAGGCTATGGCCTGATTATTAGGAATTTTATGATTCCTACTAGATAGAGAATTAATCCTGTATCCAGGGGGAGACATTTTGGTTTTTTTTTTTTTTTTTTACAAATAGCTAATATTGTCAAATTAGTTTCCACATAACACCCAGTGCTCATCCCCACAAGTGCCCTCCTCAATGCCCACCCTCCTCCCCCCACATCCACCAGTCCTCAGTTTTTGTCAGCATTCAAGAGTCTCTCATGGTTTGCCTCTCCCTTTCCCCCACCATTTCCCCCGTTCTTCTCCCCCTTGTTCCTCAGGTAAGTTCCTCCTAATCCTCCTATACGTGCAAACATATGATATTTGTCCTTCTCTGCCTGACTTATTTCGCTCAGCATAACACCCTCAGGTCCATTCATGTTGCTACACATGGCCAGATTTCATTGTTTCTCATTGCCATGTAGTATCCCATGGTATAGATAAACCACATCTTCTTGATCCATTCATCTGTTGATGGACACTTAGGCTCTTTCCAGGTTTTAGCTATTATGGAGAGTGCTGCTATGAACATTGGGGTACATGTGCTCCTATGCATCAACATTTCTGTATCCCTTGGGTAAATTCCTAGCAGTGCTATTGCTGGGTCATAGGGGAGTTCTATTGTTAGTTTCCTTAGGAACCTGCACACTGTTTTCCAGAGGGGCTGTACCAGTTTACATTCCCACCAACAGTGTAGGAGGGTGCCCGTTTCTCCACATCCTCGCCAGCATCTAGAGTTCTCTGATTGGTTCATTTTAGCCACTCTGACTGGCGTGAGGTGGTATCTCAGTGTGGTTTTGATTTGTATTTCCCTGATGAGGAGGGATGCTGAGCATCGTTTCATGTGTCTGTTGGCCATCTGGATGTCCTCTTGGAGAAGTGTCTGTTCATATCTTCTGCCCATTTCTTCACTGGGTTGTTTGTTTTTTGGGCGTGTAGTTTGGTGAGTTCCTTGTAGATTCTGGATATCAACCCTTTATCTGATATGTCATTTGCAACTATCTTTTCCCATTCTGTTAGTTGCCTATTAGTTTTCTGGGTTGTTTCCTTGGCTGTGCAGAAGCTTTTAATCTTGAGGAGGTCCCAACAGTTTATTTTTGCTCTTAATTCCCTTGCTTTTGGGGATGTGTCAAGTAAGAAGTTGCTGCGGTGGAGGTCAAGGAGGTTGTTTCCTGCTTTCCCCTCTAGGGTGTGGATAGTTTCCTGTCTCACGTTCAGGTCCTTTATCCATTTTGAGTTTATTTTTGTGCATGGTGTGAGAAAAATGATCTAGTTTCATTCTTCTGCATGTTGCTGTCCAGTTCTCCCAACACCATCTGTTAAAAAGGCTGTCTTTTTTCCATTGGATATTCTTTCCTGCTTTGTCAAAGATTAGTTGGCTGTATACTTTGGGTCCACTTCTGAGTTCTCAATTCTGTTCCATTGGTCTATGTGTCTGTTTTTGTGCCAATACCATACTGTCTTGATGATGACAGCTTTGTAGTAGAGGCTAAAGTCTGGGATGGTGATCCTCCCGTTTTGGTTTTATTTTTCAGGATTACTTTGGCTATTCGGGGTCTTTTGTGGTTCCATACAAATCTTTGTATAGTTTGTTCTAGTTTTGAGAAGTATGCTGGTGCAATTTTGATTGGAATTGCATTGAATGTGTAGATAGCTTTGGGTAGTAATGACATCTTTAACTATATTTATTCTTCCTATCCATGAGCATGGAATGTTTTTCCATTGCTTTGTGTCTTCTTCAATTACCTTCATAAGTTTTCTATAGTTTTCATCACACAGATCTCTTGTATCCTTGGTTAGGTTTATTCCTAGGTATTCTATGGTTTTTGTGCAATTGTGAATGGGATCAGTTTCTTGATTTCTTTCTGTTGCTTCATTGTTGGTGTATAAAAATGCAACCGATTTCTGCACGTTGATTTTGTACCCTGCAACTTGGCTGAATTCTTGGATCAGTTCTAGTAGGCTTCTGGTGGAGTCTGTCGGGTTTTCTATGTAGAGTATCATGTCATCTGCGAAGAGTGATAGTTTGACTTCCTCTTTGCCAATTCTGATGCCTTTGATTTCCTTTTGGTGTCTGATGGCTGATGCTAGCACTTCCAGCACTATGTTAAACAGCAGTGGTGAGAGTGGGCATCCCTGTCGTGTTCCTGATCTCAGGGGAAAAGCTCTCAGTTTTTCCCCGTTGAGGATGATGTTAGCTGAAGGCTTCTCATAGATGGCTTTGATGATGTTTAAGTAGGTTCCTTCTATCCCAACTTTCTCGAGAGTCTTTATTAAGAAGGGATGCTGTATTTGTCAAATGCTTTTTCTGCATCTATTGACAGGATCATATGGTTTTTATCTTTTCTTTTATTGATATGATGTATCACATTGATTGATTTGCGAATATTGAACCAGCCCTGTAACCCAGAAATGAATCCCACTTGATCTTGGTGGATGATTCTTTTTATATGCTGCTGGATTCGATTTGCAAGGATCTTGTTGAGAATTTTTGCATCCGTATTCATCAAGGATATTGGCCTGTAGTTTTCTTTTTTTGCTGGATCTCTGTCTGGCTTGGGAATCAGAGTGATGCTGGCTTCATAAAATGAGTCCGGGAGTTTTCCTTCACTTTCTATTTTTTGGAATAGCTTGAGAAGAATTGGGATTAATTCTGTTTTAAATGTCTGATAGAATTCCCCAGGAAAGCCATCAGGTCCAGGGCTCTTATTTGTTGGGAGATTTTTGATCACTGATTCAATTTCTTCACTCATTATGGGTCTGTTCAGGTTTTCTATTTCTTCCCGTGTGAATTTTGGTAGTGAGTGTGTGTTTAGGAATTTGTCCATTTCTTCTAAGTTGTCCAATTTGTTGGCATATAATTTTTCATAGTATTCCCTGATAATTGTTTGTATTTCTGAGGGGTTGGTTGTAATAAGTCCATTTTCATTCATAATTTTGTCTATTTGGGTGCTCTCTCTTTTCTTTTTGATAAGTCTGGCTAGAGGTTTGTCAATTTTGTTTACTTTTTCAAAAACCAACTCTTGGTTTCATTGATCTGTTCAATTGTTTCTTTGGTCTCTATGTTGTTTATTTCTGCTCTAATTTTTACCATTTCTCTTCTTCTTCTGGGTTTAGGGCGTTCTTGCTGCTCTGCCTCTAGTTCCTTTGGGTGAGCTGTTAGATTTTGGACTTGCGCTTTTCTAATCTCTTGAAATAGGCCTGGAGAGCAATGTACTTTCCTCTTAGGACTGCCTTGGCCGCATCCCATAGATTTTGAATTGTTGTGTTTTCATTTTCATTTGTTTCCATATATTTTTTAATTTCATCTCTAATTGCCTGATTGGCCCATTCATTTTTTAGAAGGGTGTTCTTTAACCTCCATGTTTTTGGAAGTTTTCCAGACTTCTTCCTGTAATTGATTTCAAGTTTCAAAGCATTGTGATCTGACAGTGTGCATGGTATGATCTCTATTCTTTAATATTTATTGAGGGCTGCTTTATGTCCCAGTATGTGATCTATCTTGGAGAATGTGCCATGTGCACTTGAGAAGAAAGTAAATTCCCTGGCCTCAGGATGTAAAGTTCTAAACATATCCGTCAGGTCCATCTGGTCCAATGTGTCTTTCAAGTCCATTATTTCTTTAGTGATTTTCTGTCTGGCTGACCTATCCATTGCTGTAAGCAGAGTATTAAAGTCCCCTGCTATTAGCACATTCTTATCTATAAGTTTGTTTCTGTTTGTGATTAATTGTTTTAGATATTTAGGTGCTCCCATATTCGGTGCGTAGACATTTATGATTGTTAGTTCTTCCTGATGGATGGACCCTGTTATTATTATGTAGTGCCCTTCTTCATCTCTTGTGATTGTCTTTATTTTAAAGTCCAGTTTGTCTGATATAAGTATAGCTACTCAGGCTTTCTTTTGATTTCCTGTAGCATGATATATATTTCTCCATCCCCTTACTTTTAATCTGAAGGTATCTTCCCGTCTAAAATGAGTTTCTTGTAGGCAGCATATAGATGGATTTTAATCCATTCTGCTACCCTATATCTTTTGATTGGAGCATTCAGCCCATTTACATTCAGTGTTATTATTGAAATATGTGGGTTTAGAGTCTTTGTATCTTTTGTAGGGTTCATGTTTGTGGTGGTGGTGTCTCTGGAATCTTTGTTCTTTGTAATCTTCCCTTCAGAGCACCCCCCTCAGAATTTCTTGTAGGGCTGGCTTCGTGGTGACAAATTCTTTCAATTTCTGTTTGTTTGAAAGGTTTTTATCTCTCCTTCTATTTTGAATGACAGGCTTGCTGGGTAGAGGATTCTTGGTTGCATATTTTTTCTACTCATCACATTGAAGATCTCCGGCCATTCCTTTCTGGCCTGCCAAGTTTCAGTAGATAGGTCTGTCACCACTCTGATAGGTTTCCCTTTGTATGTGAGGGCCCTTTTCTCCCTAGCTGCTTTCAAAATTCTCTCTTTGTCCTTGTATTTTGCCATTTTTATGATGATATGTCGTGCAGAAGATCGATTCAAGTTACGTCTGAGGGGAGTCCTCTGAGCCTCTTGTATTTCCACATTTACTTCCTTTCCCAGGTCAGGGAAGTTCTCTGCTATAATTTGTTCCAGGACTCCTTCAGCACCTTTCCCTCTCTCTTCCTCTTCTGGGATTCCTATAATACGGATATTGTTGCGTTGACTGTGTTGCTGAGCTCTCGAATTCTTCTTTCCTGTTCCTGGATCAGTTTGTCTCTTTTTTTGTCAGCTTCTTGTTTTTCTATAATGGTGTCTTCTAAATCACTTATTCTCCTTTCTGCCTCTTCAAGCCGTGCGTTGGAGGCCTCTAATTTATTATGGATCTCATTTATCGCATTTTTTAATTCTTCATGCCTATTTTTATTTTCCATTCTGTCTGTAGCCATAGTTTCTTTGATGTCCCCTATGTTTTTTCTCAAGCCCTGCTATTAATTTCACCATTATTATTCTAAAATCTTGTTCACTTATGCTGCTGATATCTGTTTTGAGCAGTTCATTAGCTGTCATTTCTTCTTGGAGTTTCTTTGGAGGAGAGCTCTTTCGTTTCGTCATTTTAGTTAGCTTTCCGGCTCTTGTTGGTTTTAAAGACCTGTTATGCTCTCTGTTTCTATGAGCACTGCTATATCTAAGAAACTCTTTGACTTTCCAGGGCCTATCCTTTCAGAGATTGTTTTTTGAATGGTATCCCTCGGTCACTCTTGTTGGGACCTTAGTTATTTTATTTTCCTATTCGTAGTGATATTTGGGACTCTTCACCTTGTGTACTCTAGCTTGTTTCTTGAGGTAGCCCTGGAAAAGAGAACAGACAGACAGACACACAGGGAGCAGGAGCACACAAACGCACAGGCTGATTCAACTAACATGCAAAGTGAGAGGGAAAACGAAAAGGTTAATAGAAAAGACGGAGGAGGGAGGGCGAATAGGGAGCATAAAATACATAAAAGTGTCAAAAAGGGGAAAAGAAAAGGAAAAAAGAAGAAAACCGATGGACAAAGAACGGTTTAAAGCATATACCTGGATTTCCCAGCTACAGTTAAAAAGCCATGTGTATGCAGTGCTGGTTGAAGAGCATAGAGAAAAAGAGAGAAGGCAGGGCGATACAAGGCAGATTTGGAAATAGAATGAACAGGCAGAAGGGATAAGAAACTTTTCAAAGAGGTAAAGGATAGAATATGGTTGGATAGGTGAGAGAAGGATGCTGGAATTATCCAGAGAAACTATATAGTCTAATTACTCCTGAGAGAATAGCTGAAAAAGTCGGTTGGTGTAGAATTTACATTTACAGAATGGACTTGTTGTGATTGTTTAAGCAAGCTGGCGACCAGAGTTAATCAGGTCAGTGTTTTGTGGAAAAAGGCGAGAAAAGAGAAAGAAGAAGAAAAAAAGAGAAAAGAAAGGGGGAAAAAAAAGAAGAAAAAAAAGGAAAAAAAAAAGGGAAAAAGAAAAAAAAAAAGGGAGGAGGGCCCCTCTCAGGCAGGGATAGGCGTGGCGTGATCCGATGCCTCAGGCGGGGGTTCTGCCTTGGCGATTGTGGGGAGGAGAGTGACGGTGCTCCAGTCCCTTCTTGAACCCCGCACTGCAGCTCGCTTTTTTTTTTTGGCGTGTCAACTCCCCGTTCCGGGGACGCAGCCGAAGTTGGTTGCACTCTTCAACACAGGCCAGTTCCAATCTCCAAATCCCAGTCTGCGCGCCCCGCTGAAGTTGCCTTAGACACAGCTTCCCAGACAACCCCCTCGGGCTATTCCAGGCTCCCTGCTGAGCTCTGGGGGCTGAGTCAGGATCGCTGCTTCCTTCTCTGGGTCGGGCTGGTGCGCATGCGCGGGGGCTTGCCTGTCGGGTCCGCGTAGCCCGAGCCCGCTGGAGTGAGGAAAACCGGGTCTCTCTATGGCTCGTCACCCGAAACACGAACTCACAGGCAAATTTCCCAGTTTTTAGCTCTTTGCCTTCCCTCTCGAGCCCCAGCCAGCCAGGAGCGTGGACGCCCGGTGTCTGCGCGTCTCTTTCAGGGGTCCCAGCTGCCCTGGAGCTACAATGGCGGCAGGCGCGCAGCCGCTGGAGTGAGGAAAACCGGGTCTCTCTATGGCTCGTCACCCGAAGTACGAATTCACAGGCAAATTTCCCAGTTTTTAGCTCTTTGCCTTCCCTCTCGAGTTCCAGCCAGCCAGGAGCGCGGATGCCTGGTGTCTGTGCGTCTCCCTTAGGGGTCCCAGCAGCTCTGGAGCTACAATGGCGGCTGGCACGCCCGCGCCGCTTTAAAACCCCACCTCCAGGAGCGGCACAAAGAAGCAGTTTGTGTGCTCAGCCTCCCCCAGGACCAGTTGTCGCGAGGGAACCTGGTGTGCAGATATTTGGCAAGTACGGTCTTTCTATGCACCGAGCGGAGATTTTTCTGTCTCGGACTCTCTCCTTTTCCCCTCTCACTCCCCGTAGAGGGTAGAGGGGGATCGCCTCCCACCCTGGAGGCTCCGATCCCGGCCCGATTTTACCTTCCCTGGTTCGCACTCACGTTAGAAGGCTTTCTCAGTGGATTCTGCGTCCTTTTTCTCCCAGTCTCTCAGGTTTTGTATGGTTTCCAATGGCTTCAGATCTTTTCTGTGTGATGTATGGGCGCGAGTGCAAGTACGGAGCTCCTTACTTCTCCGCCATCTTCGACATTTTGGTATTTTTAAGCAGAGAAAGGACAGAACGATATTTCCATTAAATTTGCATATGAGAAATCAACGTAGAGTGAAAAACGACCTCTGGATTTCCAGGTGTTGCAACTGGGTGGATGATCACAAAAAAAAGAGAGAGAGAGAGAAACAATATCCGGCCCCCTCCTTTTCCCTGGTTTTAGTAACCCTGCCCAACCGCTCTCCAGAAGTAAAAAGGATTCTCCTTCTGACCCACCGGGCGGGTGGCTTGTAGCCAAATGCTGTGTCACAACGTCACAGCGGCTGCCTCTTTCCCCTCCCTTCACCTGTTCCTGCTGGCCTGTCACCATCTCCCATCGTCAGGAGAAGGGTAAGTACAATCCAGTGAGATATTTTGAGAGACCACATTCACAGAACTTCTATTACAGGAGACTGTTAGAATTGCTCTACTTTATTATTAATTCATGCTGTTAATCTCTTACTGTGCCTAATTTATCAACTAGACTTTATCATAGGTACATATGCAGAGAAAGTAAAACCTGTATATATGGGGTTCAGTGCTATCTGTGTTTTCAGGTGGTCTTGGAACATATCCCTCACTGACATGGGGGGTGGTGATTGGAAAGGTTAGGGTGGAGGTATAGTTTCAGCATTAAACACTGAATTAGGGACGATTTGAAGGAGTGTCTGGAAGGCAGTCTGAAACATGTGCTTAGTGCTCAGGAGAAATGAAAGCTGGGATGATTTGGCGGTCATGGGCATAGAGGATGGAAGAAAGGTAACAGGGAATGCAGTGAACATAAGCAGACCTGGGCGGTCAACTTGGAGCCTAAATTAGTGTGCATCCTGATGTGAACTGACCGTTAGTTTTTCTGTTATACCCAGATCGCAGTATCCTCAATGACCAGAGACCACCGGGGAGACCGGGTCACGCATGCAAAGGCAAAGGGCTTCATTACAGGCTTAAGCTCGGGCTCCCAGACCTCACCAGTGCAATGGATCCGTACTGAGAGCCTCGAACAAAGGCAGAGTGGGGTTTTTATGGGGTTTGTGACGGGGGAGTTACAGAAGTTGTGACATGGGAACAGTGATCCACTCATAATTATACAACATCATTGACAGCGGGTTTGACCGTACACATTGTCTAGAGTATTCGTTACTTCTGGCGGGATCCAATTACAACATTTAGAGTACCTTTAAATTCAACCAATTACAGAGCGAGCCTAGGGTCTTGTTCTGCGACTAACGGGTTAACTTTAACATTAGGTAACAGTGTCCTATCTATAGGACTATTTCTATAGTCTGTTTCTATCTCCAGGCCTCTCCCTTAGTAATATGGAAGGTGGTCGCTGGCCTTTCCTGATTGGGTGTTCCAAGGGTGCCTTGGGCAATGTGTAATTGCCTGATAGTTTCCGGGAAGCTGAAACTTAGGCCTTCTAGTTAAGAGGGGAAACTTAAAGACTGTCATGGAGTCAGTTTGGTTTAGACGTTTAGACTTGTGTCCTTACATTTCTATACCTTAATGAGCTATCTCTTAGGCTTACAAAGTTAGGAATTTTCCTTGTTTCTTCCAGTGGAAACTAAACTGCTTGAGAACGAAGTCTCTGTTCTTAATATCTAGCAGTCTGTAGCAACTGAAAAAGAGTTAAGTGTTGTGCAACTGAAAAAGAGTTAAGTGTTGTGAGACAACAAAAGAGTTTTCCTCAAAATTATTATGATTCTTTATTTAAGGAACTGGTAAGAAAAAAATTCCACCAAATGGAAGCATTTTTAAAAATTCCTACCCCATGTGCTTCTTTTTAAATCAAATTGGTAAATTGATGAAGGCCCATTTTCAATTTGAATGTTCTTCTGTTTTAAACAGGGATTACAAACTGGTGTTGGGTTCTTTTCTTTGATTCAGGTAGACTCAGTGCTACAAACTACAAGATTTAAACTGATACAAAGAAGGTCCGTATAAGTTGTGATGGATGGTTTGTTTAAGCACAAGGACTTTGAAGAGGTCTTTAAAGAAAACTTGAAACATTTAAATTCATAGTGTAGTCAAGAATACAGATTTCTCTGACAGAAATTCTTTGGTAAATCACATTGTATTTTTGCCATAGTATTTTCCTGTTTGATTTACATGAAAGAGCACATAAGTGTTAAATGAAATCTTCTTGGAAAAACATTCTCCTAGGCCTTTAATGTCAAGTGCTGAATGAAAGCACACCAAAGTTTAACATTGTTTCTTTATCCATTTTGGACCCTGTTTCTGTTGTCTAAAATTGTGACTGAACTAGGTATACTGGTTCCATTTACACTTTAATCTCTTCAGCAGCAAAGTAAATTTCTGTCACTTAGAACTATTAAGATGCTTTACTTAAGATGCATTATGAATTTTTAAAAGTGAAATACTGATATATGAGAGTTTTGATTTTATTTTTTAATGTTTTATTTATTTTTGAGAAAGAACGAGAGGGAGAGAGACAGAGAGAGAGAGAGAACTAGGAGGGAGGGGCAGAGAGAGAGGAAGACTCAGAGTCTGAAGCAGTCTCCAGGCTCTGAGCTGTCATTGTAGAGCCCAACGCGGGGCTTGAACTCACAAACTGTGAGATCATGACTGGAACAGAAGTCAGACACTTAACCGACTGAGCCCCCCAGACGCCCCCCTAAGAGTTTTGATTTTAATTTGAAACCAGGATGATGTATGTAATTTGCAAAACAGCTCTTGGAGTTCCCATGCCTAAAAAAAATAATTCCTAGCTGTAGCAAGAACTATCTGCTTTTTTTGTGATTAAATAAAAGCAAAAACAACAAACTACAGTCCTCCATTTTGGACAAAATACAAAATAAAGCTGTTTGTAAATATATTCATATAACAGTATTTTATATATCAAGTGTACAAGTCATCTACGTAACAAAAATATAAAAGTAATTATTTTTGAGAATGTAGAGAATGTAGAGAATGTTGTCTGAGATGTATATGATACAGATGTACATCTGAGGAATCCAAAAAGGAACTCTACTCTGCATACATTTAGATAACTGTCCATTGTTTTCCATGTTATCTTACCAAGAGAGCTACTAACATGGGTAAGTGGTTTGTGGTAACTCTTGCCAAGATGGCAAATGGGATAAGGTTCCAGTTCATCCCTCTTCATGTCAATATAATGGTGTGAAGTGTGATGGGGACCAAAGCGAAATAAAAGTGTGCTCTATTCTCTACTGTTGGGGGATATAGATAAATGTAAGGAATCAGTCACAGTGAATTAGTAGGATTATATGTCTTAAAGAAAACCTCTATAGAAGTTAAAAAAAAACAAAAACTAGGCTCACTTCCAAACTTAACATGGGCAAGAGGGGATTATAATTAAGAAACAGAGTGAGGGCCAGTGGAAAGAAAATTACTAAGAGGAAACATCAGGGGTAAGAAGGGATTCTGGCTAAACCAACTTAACGGGATTTTTGAGGAAGTCAGGCCTGGGTAATGAGATAACATCTAGGGATGGTGAAAGATGAGGAAATGATCAGATATCAAGGGTAATCAGATATTGAGTGTGGGGGTGCCGGATAAACTGACTTGACAAGATTCTTATAAAACTGGGCAATGCAGGTCCTACAGGATGGACTCTGAAGCCCAAGATCAAAGTCTAGTTGAGATGAGAGTTTAGAGGGGCCTAACTGAAGTTGGGTGAAGGAGAGACTCTTTGTCAGTTTGACATCCCAAGGCCCAAGAAGGGGGGGTAGTGGTGGCGGATGGAATACAGATGTGCAGCCTCAGGTTTTCACATGCTTATGCTAGAGGCCCCTTGAAGTTCAGGAAGCAATAGTGAGTCATGGGCCTGATGCCTGAGGCATCCATTTACATTCTTTTTCCAGCTCTGCAAATATAATGGACTACCCTAGATTTGGGGAAAATATACACAAAGAGAGTGGACTTGTGTGAAGCAATGATAGCAATGTGTGTGTGGTTTTTTTTTTTTTAATTTTTAAATTTATTTTTTTGAGAGAGAGACAGAGACAGAGAAGGATAGAGTGTGAGAGGTGGAGGGGCACAGAGAGAGGGAGACAAAGAATCAGAAGCAGGCTCCAGGCTCTGAGCTGTCAGCACAGAGCCTGACGCGGGAGTCAAACTCAGAGAGAGTGAAATCATGACCTGAGCCAAAGTCAGATGCTCAACTGGATGAGCCACCCAGGTGCCCCTGAGAACAATGTGTTTTGAACTGTGAACTACAATCAGCTCAAGTTTCTGTAGCTGAGAAACTGAGAAACTGAGAATCAGCTGTAGCTGAGATGAGGAGGAAAGAGAAACAGCATTGCATTTGAACACACCAATAGGACAGAGTTGCTACTGAACTTCTGGTCCATGGGAACATCTTACCTTCATGGACAAACATCTCACCATGGATGTTATGGCAAGAAAAGGGCTTCCTCCTTGGAAGGTAGCCATAGTCCAGATTTCTAAAGTGGGTACTCTAAGATTGTTATATTTTCACTGAAATACTGCTTTTATTTTAGTTAATTCTTGAGTGAAATATTCTTCTGTCACCTTTCCCAAGATATTGGCCACAATCTGAAATACAGCTTCCTAGGGAAAATATGATTTGAGTTTCAAACTCTGGAACAAAATACACATGAAAGTTACTAAAACCTACCAAATACTGCACGCATACAATGTGTCAGCTGCTTTGTAGACATGATCTCAGTTTATGCTCACATCGATACTTAGACATAGGAATTATTGTCCCCATTTTTCAGAAGAAGCTAAGACTGGGCAGGGAATAGATGTGTGACCTAACATCATTAAAGATATCATAGAGCTGGTAAGCGGTGGAAGTGAGATTCGCATCCTGGCTGTTTGATTCCAAATTCCAAGTTGCTCATGATAACAGTACTGACTCTTGGCCCATTTGTATACTGGACATGTCTACAATAAGTATTCTCATTACTGCCATATTGAGACTTGGTTTTGTTTTTATTTGTTAATTACCAATCATGGAAGTTAAAGTTCATGTAATGTAATCTATATTAAATCCTTTTAAAAACCTAATAAATACTACTTTAATTTACATTTCCCCATTGAAAAACTCAGAATTTCAGGGATTAAATGAATTCACCAGTGGTATTTTATTATATACATACTAACATAGATGTGCTTTGTGCCAGTTCTAAATGCTTTAGAAATATTAACTCATTTAATTCTACAGCCTCCTGTGGAACCAATACTGTTTTCATCCAGATATTACAAATGAGGAAACCAAGGCACCATGAGAATGAATAGCTTGCCTCCATCCATATCAGGGGCAGAGACTGTATTTGAACCCAAGTTGGTTGGCTCTGAATCCCTCTGTGCTTTCTCATGCTGCAAATTGATAAGAGCAAGCAAAGACTCTCAAGGCCAACCCTTAAACTCTGTTGTAGGAACAGCTATATAACATTATCACAGTCCAGAAATTATACTTAGGATGGCAATGAGAGGACAAAAATAGAATAGTTATAGTATTAAGTTTCTATGTTGCTGCTTAAGAATTATTAACCAGATCGGAGCGTCTGAATGGTTCAGTTGGTTAAGCTTCCGACTCTTGATTTTGGCTGAGGTCATGATCTCATGGTTCCTGTTAATCTAGGACTATGCTGACAGTGCACAGCCTACTTGGGATCCTCTCTTTCCCTTTCTCTCTACCCCTCCTCCCCCTGCCTAAAAAATACATAAACCAAGAAAAAAAAGAATTATTATTAACTTGATTTGTTCTCTTTCTTCGAAGGTGATGTCTCATTCTTAAGATTTTCTGAATTCATATATTCCCATAGATTTAGAAAATATAATCATGGAGTTAGCAGATGGCATGGGATGGCCTGGACTGGGTGGTAGTTATAGCACCCAGTTAAAATATTTATATTCAGGAGCACCTGGGTGGCTTAGTCAGTTAAGTGTCAGACTTGAGCTCAGGTCAGGAGCTTGCAGTTCATGAGTTGAGTCTGCCATGGGGCTCTGTGCTGACAGCCTGCTTCAGAGTCTGTGTTTCCCTCTCTCTCTGTTCCTTCCCCCCCCCCAAAAAAATATTAAAAAAATTTTTGTTCATAAATTCAGTTAATAACATTCTAGTCATTCATTCATATTTGTAAACTTGAAACCCTCCATTTCATAGATATTTAGTTTTTTGTGTGTGTTTTAGCATGAGCCTTTCAGCTAAAACAATTGTAGTTTCCAGAGTGAACATCAAGCAAATATCAAATTAAGGCTCTTTGCTAAGTCTGAGAGTGTCTGTTGGTCAGAAGTTACTGCTCTTCTGCTTAGAAGCAAGAGTGATAGTGTCTGTGAAGCTCAGGTGAATGATGGCTCCATTTGGAAGGTATATTAGACAGAAAGCCTCTGCTGGAGGCTTAGAGGACTCAATTCCATTTTTTCTTTCGGTGCAGACTGCTTTCTCTGCAGGGAGCCAGTGCCGTAATGAGGACATAAGTCAGGTAACACTATCAAGGGGAGAAGCCTATGCTTCACTCCAGAATAGCTTTCATATATTCTTCGCTGACCAAGTTGCAGGACCGATTACACACAGAAGAATGGATTCCAAAAGAAAGTTGCAGGCAATTGCTATCATGTGTATTTACAAAAATAATGAACTGGGGAGACCACCTTGTCCTAAGACATTGACTAGGGGCAAAAATAGAGGGAAAAAAAAGTAAAGGGAGTAGGGATCGCTAATAATCTAATATAGAAGTTTCTGATGAGTGGAAGCCTGGCATTATCCATGAATATTCTATTCTTTATTTCAAATTGTGTCCTATTCCATTTTATTTTATTTAAGAAATATTTATTAAATGAACACATAGTAGGTTAATACATACTATGTAATCATCTGATATTATGGGTGAAGCAACACAGGTTTATTAAACTGTATCTCTTCTTACCCCTCAGACCTCTTTGTAGAAGTTTCCATGTCATTGTTGAAGTGCAGAGATCCCTAAAGCAATAGGACCAGACATATTCCATTAGAACAATAATCTCTTTAGTAGCAGGCTCTAAATTCTTTAGGTGTGTGTGTGCACATGTGTGCGTGCGTGCATGTGTGTGTGTAGGTAACCTTTATTCATCATCTGAATTTTTCTGCCTTGAAGATATGTGACATGAAAAATTAATCCGGCTAAGGAAAAGGAAGCAAAAGTGCATGAAAAAGTATGCTGGTTTTTTTTTCCCCCCATAAGGATCTCAGTATGCTAGGAGTTTGCCAGAGATTTATCTCTTGCTCTTCCTGGAATCATCTCCCATATGATTTCCATAGTTTCTTTTACTCTAGGAAAACTTATACAATATGCTTCCTGGCTCTGTCTCCGCAGTTGAGACAGCCACAAATGTTCAACTGTCTATTCATTTGACTTAGTACATACCCTTCCTGGATAGATGTGAACACACCCAGTGAAAAGTGGGTATCAAGCACATGCTTAGTTGTGCATGATACTCATTCATATACATGAGCAGTGTATCTGAATCTAATAGATATTTTGAGATTGTGATCCATCAGGAACTAAAAGAAGTACAGTGAAGAAGCGAAGGCTGGTGAACAGACCAAGGAGTTTGGGATAAGAGAAAGGAAGAGTGAACTGGTACGCCAAGTGGTAGTAGAGATTACAGCTCGAAAATTAACCAGGAATAAAACCTGGATGAGAAGCTGAGTGAAAGTCCTGAAAAAAAGCGAAGAAAGAGTCACAAAAAGTGCCAATTTCTGAGACTGATTTGGAAGTAATATGTAAACATCCGAATCTGGAATTTTAGACAGATAGGGAAGATTATATGAACTAGAGGGGAATTATGGTCGGCAAAGACTTTTAATCCAAGAAGAAGAAATTGTCAGCCTAGGGGGACCCTAGTGAAATAGAGATGAAAGCCAGTATGTAAAGCAAATGATGATATTTCTTATATCCAGGTGACAGAGGCTGGGGGGCTGACGGTGAAGGCATGAAAGGAGGGCGGATGGGACTAAAGCCAGGTGAATGGAGGGAGACTTCATTCTTCTCTCTTTCATCACTGTGAGATTGGGATTCTCTGTTTTAGGATAACCAAAGCAAAACATCCTAGGAAACTGTCCTAGCGCTGATTTTTTTTTTTTTTTAAATAGTATGTTCTAGTCAAGGTTCTGCCCCTTTGCAGGTGTCTTGACAGTCATCATGACAGGGACAGTGTGAGACACAGTGGATTACAAACACTCTCTGACCCTAGAACTACTCATTCCATTCATCAGCCATGATGCTTAACATTTCTAGTTTTAGAGATGTTAAGTTTTGTTTTTTTAATGATAAGCCCGTTTATCTCCTTTCAAAGAATAAAATACAAATTTTCTCCTTTCAGAAAATAAAATACAAATATATTTATCTTTTATTTCCCAAAAGAAAAACTCTACCAGGTACAAGTTTCCTCAACCTCCTTCTTATCTATATTACACCTGCACCTATTCTTATCTCTAACTGTACATTAGAATTTGAAGGCAACCTGTCCTCTCATACTCTTAATCTCCTCCATTTTTGTCTTCACCAAGAACTTATTACATCAATTCTTTTTTTTTCCTATTTTTTTTCTATTTTCAACATCACTTCTTCCTCATTTATGTTCTCTGATTGTATCTCTTTCAATTTCCTTTCGCTTACAGTCATGCTTAAAGGTAAAGTTACTACTGCTTTCAAACAAAATATAGAACATAATTAGTTTGGTGGTGAAGATTATAGTTAGAAATAGTTGTAGATTACAGCTATTTCTTCTTTTTCCTTATAGTTCCTAAATCACTAAGAACTTGAATTTTATGGGGTGCTTGGATGGCTCAGTCGGTTAAGTGTCTGACTTTGGCTCAGGTCATGATCTCACGGTTCGTGGGTTTGAGCCCCGCGTCAGGCTCTGTGCTGACGGCTGGCTCAGAGCCTGGAGGCTGCTTCGGATTCTGTGTCTCCCTCTCTCTCTGACCCTCCCCTGCTCTTGCTGTCTCTTGCTCGCTCTCTCTCAGAAATAAATAAAACACTTAAAAAAAAAAAGAACTTGAGTTTTCCTAAAATAGCCAGTGATCTCAAAGGTAATGATATTTTTTGACTCTTACTTGATCTCTCTACCACCTCTGGCACTGGTGATTGACATCAAATTAATTTCATCTTTAATTTTATTACATGAGTCTCTCTTGGTTCTTCCTACTATCATGCCATTCTCTGTAGAGTCTTTAGTCTTTATTTTCAGCTTCTGCTTATCTTGTCTAGTTCTTAAATTCTGACATCCCCAGGGAAGATTCTCAGTTATCTGAAACCATATCCCTTTGGTTCAAATCCATGCTCTGCCATCTGAGAGCTATTTTGACTTTAGGAAAGTTTTTTATCCTTTATGTGGTCCACCTATGTGTTGAGGATAACATCAATACCATGATATGTGCAATAAAATTATTAGCTACAACTGTTGTTCTACACAGGTAATTTATTTCATGCCTTCAGCTCTCCCTGCCATTTCTATACAAAAGATTCTCAAATAGGCATCTTGTCCAAAGACTCTTCTCATCTCCAGACTCTTATGTTAAAATTTCTGTTAGCTACCACTTTCTGCATTTACCTTTCATCTCAAAGTAACATAAGTAAATCTGAACATATGAACTCATATATTTTTTTGGTGGTAGATGGCAATCTCCGAAATTTTCCCTCTCCCCATTTTGATCCCAAACATGACATCAACTATCATCATCAACATACCTTCCTGATATAGATTCTTTTTGACTAAAGACCTTATTTTTTTTTAGAGCAGCTGTAGGTTTATTATAAAATAGAGAGGAATGTATAGAGATCTCGCATTTACCTCCTGCCCATATGTATGCACAATCTCCCCCATTATCACCATCACTGATTGGAATGGTGCATTTTTCACCAAGTCCATAGTTTACCTTAAGGTTCACTTATGGTGATGTGCATTCTATGGGTTCGGACAAGTGTATAATGGCATATATGTCAGTATATTACACAGAATATTTTTGCTGCCTTAAAATCTTCTGTGTTCTACCTATTCTACTCTCCCCACCACCCTCTAGCCCTGGCAACCAATGAAATTTTTTTTACCATTTCCATATTTTGCCTTTTCCAGAATGTCATCTAGTTGGAATTATATAGTGTGTAATCTCAGATTGGCTTTTGTCACTTAATAACATGCACTTAAGATTTCTCCGTGTATGTCATGTCTTGATAGCTACTTTATTTTTAGTAGCTGAATAATATTCCATTGTCTGGATGTACCATAGTTTATTTATCTATTCACCTGCTGAAGGACATCTTTGTTGGTCCCACATTTTGGCAACCACGTACATAGCTCTTATAAATATCTGTATGCAGATTTTTGTGTGGATATGAGGTTTCTTCTCTTTACAGTAAGTACCAAGAGATGCAATTGCTGGATCATATGATAAAATATGTTTCGTCTTGTAAGAAAGCATCAAACTGTTTTCCAAAGTGGCCGTGACATCTTGCATTCCCACTAGTAATGAGTGAGAGCTCCTGTTTTCCCATGTCTTCATCAGTATTAGATGCTATGTTCTAGATTTTGACTGTTATTTTTTTAAGTTTTTTTTTAATGTTTAATTATTTTTGAGAGACTGACTCATGAGATGAGACTGAACACACAATCTGAAGCAGGCTCCGGGCTCGGAGCTGTCAGCACAGAGCCTGATATGGGACTTAAACTCATGGACCATGAGATTATGACCTGAGCTAAAGTTGTACACTCAACCAACTGAGCCACCCAGGTACCCCAGATTTTGACTGTTCTAATAGGTGTGTAGTAGTATCCTATTGTTGGATTCTTTATAGGGCTGAAAAACCAAAGTATGATTCCAGAGAAAGGGAATATGTGATGGTTAGCGCTATTTTTAAGTTATACTTAGGCGGGGCAGTTAAAAGAATTTGAAAAAAGATCTTGACAATGTAGAGAGGAAAATACATTCTGAGAAACGATATCCCTGGAGACAGATGGAAGATAAAAGCTCCTATTCCCTTATAATGCATATTATTAGGTTTTTTAAGGACCCAGAAACCCATACCTCTGAATCACAAGAAAGCAAAATAAATAGGTTCCTTTCATGTACAGCTAAACTTCCATTAGAATTTGATATATTTTTTTCCTAGAATAAGTGTTTGTGATACTATAATCAAAACTTCTTTTTTATAATAAGCACTTATAAATGCATTCCCTGTGAAAGTATGAGAAGAACATAATTATTGTACAAGATTGGTAAAGTAATCCAAATTTCATCGTGGTTTAAAAATAACAGGTCTTAGTAATGGCAATAATCAGATTTTACTTTCTAAGTTATCTTGAGTTTGGTAAAAGTATTCGTACTATTCAATTTACTGCATAGTTTACAAGATGTCCAGAGGGAGGTTCCAAAAGTCCTTTACATAAAAACACTAGTACTCCCTCCCAACTCAATCCATAAAAGTTACACTTCCACCCTAGTTTTGTTTACTGAGCTAAGTGTTCCCATCATAGGCTTTACCACTGATACCTTTCTCCAAGAAGACAATAATTGTGTGTATTGTTGAAATATTTAATCTGATTAATAACAAAACTCTATATTTATAAAAGGGGCTTCTATCAATTCTTTGTTCAGAGTATGCAATAGATACATAAACGTTAGATTCAGATAGAATTTGCAGTCATGGCAATGAAGGGAAACATGATAACTCAACTTGAGCTACTTGATTATATTTGATGGCTATAATCAAAGATTTAAACAAAATCATTCAACTTCTATAGATTCCCATCAGTCTTATATCATTTGATTTATACTAAAAGTATACATGTGTATTTGGCAAGATAATTAGATATAAACAAAGAATAAAACAAACAACTTTGATAGTTTAGAATAACATGATTATAAGTTCATTAGACAATAAAATAATATATTCTAAGATAATGAAGAGATAATACAATTTTATACAGAGGAGTATGTTTAACAATGATCATCTAGTAGTGGTACGTACACATTTTTGAAGTATGTTACGTAGCAGGGAAATGACCATGGAAATGAGAGTCTTGGTACTATTTTTGGAATTGACACTAACAGATTATGGTCACATCAGTTGGATTATCTCTGCCAGATTTCTTTCATGAACATGATAAAGCTGGTATAGATGTGTTTCCCAAATAGTGCTTTTTGATATAGTCTTCTAGAAATTTTAACAGTTAGGTCATTGAAAAGGTGTTGATTGATCACATATGTTTTTGAAATATTGTTGTTTATATCCTGTCTTGAAAATTCACAGTACATATTTGTAAATGAAAGACTCTAAATAAATTGAGGCTGCGATTTACTTTTTTCGAGGGGGCAAATGTTTAACAAGGTTAATTGAACTTGGATCACATTTTATGTTAGTTTCATATACATTTAGAAGCTAGATACCTTCTAAAGTCTTTCTCATTTTTTAAAGTCCGTAATTATATCTCAGAAAGCATTTAAAGAACATGCCAGATAAAAAGAAATCAGTCTTTATCAATCTCATCTAAACTAATGAGTAAGGGCAGAAATAAATATTTTAATGTATTTTGCCTTTACCAGACATGGATGGATGCACGAAGTATGGACTCTCTCTTTCACTTGTAAAATAGATTTTTCTGACTACAACATCACAATGCCTTCATTCCCTTACTCCACATTCATTGAAATCAGAGGTTGGTGATGAGGATTTTTTGGGTAAGAGGACAAAGGCAAATTGAGGTATAACATTAGATTAATTTCTACTGATGAAATCTCTCCTTAGGAATGGGTCAGCAGGTCTGTAAGTTGGCTAGATAGTCATCTCTTAGCTATGTGTGAAATGCTGGGCTCTATTTCAGGAGGACACCTGAGGCTTTCCCTTACCAAAGGGCACTGACAATATCTTTAAGTCTATTTACTACACAATCTGCTTCCCTCTTATTTGGAAAGAGAAAATAGGGGCACTAGGGTGGCTCATTCAGTTGGGCATCTGACTTGGGCTCAGTCATGATCTTGCAGTTTGTGGGTTTGAGCCCTGCGTGGGGCTCTGAGCTGACAGCTAGCTCGGAGCCTGCAGCCTGCTTCGGATTCTGTGTCTCCCTCTCTCTCTGACCCTCCCCTGCTCATGCTGCCTCTCTCTCTCTCTCTCAGAAATAAATAAAACATTACAAAATAAATAAAAAGAAAGAGAAAGAAAATATCTGAGAGTTTGGGCTTGATAAAGTTTTGCAGAAATTACAACCATTTGCATGTAAAAAATTTAAATACATATTATGGAAATATACCTTTTATCTTTCAGTCTTTAGAAATCACATATATTTCTCCACCTAAGAGAGTGAAATGACTAGTCTCTAAACTACCTGCCCTTCCCTCCCTGATGTTTGCATGGAAATTATGAACAAGATCTACAGATAGGGAAATCAGTGCAGAAAACTAAGGAAGTCTATCACTAAAGACCACTAGAAATACAAGCCTTTGTTGTATCTAGACAGAACGGATAAGTTTAAAGGATAGCATGGAAAAAACACTTGGGATTATCCCTTATAGTACTGCATTTGGAGATAACTGCCACAAAAGGAGAGTAATGACCCTTAGACAAAATGGAAACTGCAAGGGGGAAGTTAAAGTGCATGGGATCATTAATCCAAAAAGGAGATGCTTGGAGGCTATCCTGCAAATTCTGTGGTCAAGCCAGGCAGAGTGCAAATACCTACAACACACATTTATGCTACAGGAGAGCTTTATAGGAGCAAATCTGCATGATGCATACAGTAGTCAGTGACCATTAGATTGGAGGCTAAATAAAGATTAGTTGAATGAAAGGATAATTAAATACAGAGTAGTAAACAGTTGCTACTTGAACAACATGGATTTGAATTGTGTGGGTCCTCTTATATGTGTTTTATTTTTTTTACAGTAAAGTAGTACTGTAAATATATTTTCCCTTATGATTTTCTGAATAACATTTTCTTTTGTTTAGCCTACTTAATTTTAAGAATATATTATATAATACAAAATATGTATGCAGCTGTTCAGAAACTTAACTGCATATCCTTTGAGCATCCCTTAACATCTAGGGTAGACTCGAACCCTAAGGGTCAATCCTTTCCAGCTCAAGAAACCGTATCTGTTTATCTCTGCTTGCCCTACATGTCCTAAGCCTGCTGTGCCATGAAAAAGGTGTGGAAACACTGACCTTGAACAATGTACTTATTCAATCAACTACTAATTATCAGTTTCCCATGGTGTGCTTAGTTCTGGAGAACAGCCGAACAAAAGAGCTACGAGACCTCCATGTGTCCTTCATTCCCCTATATTATGATATCTTTTGCAATGTTCTCCTAATTTTATTCTCCATCCTACTAACATGTAGCTCTTCTTCAGAACCCCTCGAATATTAATCCATAGGATCACAAAGTTCCAGATGTTATCATCATTAGTTTGAGATGTAATGATAATTAATCTATTAATTGTGCAGTGTGAGTGCATGTGTGTGAGTGAATATGTGCTATGATTATATGTGTTGGGTAAGATAAAGATTCATACTAAAAAAAATAATGCGTATCTCAAAAGTGTAGTTCAGGTCAGTTCTCTCTAAGTGTTGAGTATCTCTAGAAAGTTTCTTACTGCTTGATCTGTGTAGTCAAGTTGAAAAGAGTCAAGTTTTCTGCTGGGCATACTGCAAAAATCAACCGATGCTTAAACATTTTTAATAGCTTCTCTTATCCTTTTCTCTTTGTAGGTTCTTGTTTGTGGCCCTATTTTTCCCTTCCCTTCCCTTCCCTTCCCTTCCCTTCCCTTCCCTTCCCTTCCCTTCCCTTCCCTTTTTTCCCTTCCCTTTCTTCCCTTTCTTTCTTTCTCTCCCTCCTCCCTCCCTCCCCTCCTGACTCCCTCTTCCTTCCTTCCTCTTCCTTCCCCTCCTTCCTTCCTTCCTTCCTTCCTTCCTTCCTTCCTTCCTTCCTTCCTTCCTTCCTTCCTTTCTGGCAAATCCAACCATTCCACTTTCAGTTTTTACTTTGAATTATGTTCTTCAACTTCTATTATAATTTTTGAATAGAATTAAAATATTTCCTATTTGGGTTCTGATTTAAATTTTTGTAAGGGGTGGGGCACCTGGGTAGCTTAGTTGGTTGACTGACTGACTCTTGATTCAGGCTCAGGTCATGATCCTATGGTCCTGGGATTGAGCCAACCCTCAGGCTTTCGCTGAGCTTGGAGTTTACTTAAAATTCTCTTTCTCATTCTCTCAAATAAATAATAAATAAAATAAAATAAATCTTTGTGGGGGGGGGTGAGAGAAGAAAACAAAATAAACGGTATCAGTATTGAACAACACAAAACAAAAGCCAGTAGTGACTTCATGGCTACTTCTTTAGCCACCATTATTACCCTTCATCGTCTTCTTCAGAAATTCTGTTTTCTAGCTAATTTCTCATTCTAGTCCTAGAGACAGGCCCTGCAGCCCACATCAAAGCCTTCTGAATATTCTTATCCTCTATTTTCTCCTCTTTCCCCTTAACAATTGCATTGGTACTCAACCTGAACTTTTTATTTAGCAGCCTCCATCTTGAATCCCTAACAGGATCATTTCCCATGAATCAGAATTAAGACACATGGTTCAACAACAGCACAACAGTTCTACCATTGTGATGGTGAATGAGTTCTTGGCAGCAAATAAGAGAAACACTGGATAGCTTCAGTAAAAAAGTGAATGAGTAAATTGAAAGGACACTGGGGAGCTTGTAGGATTGATAAAGCTCAATAAATTGCCTGAAAGAAGGAAAGAGCCTGCCTGTCCCCACTTAAAACTTTTTTTTAATTAAAAATAATTATTTTCATGTTTATTTATTTTTGAAAGACAAAGACAAAGCACGAGTGGTGGAGGAGCAGAGAGAGAGGGAGACACAGAATCCGAAGCAGGCTCCGGGTTCTGAGCTGTCAGCACAGAGCTGACATGGGGCTTGAACTCATGAACCAAGAGATTATGACCTGAATTGAATTTGGATACTTAATCGACTGAGCCACTCAAGCACCCCACCCCACTTAAATTTTCGTAGGTGGATGTAGAGCTCCACTTAGCCCTATCTGGGGATTTTTTGAAATAGAAATTATGTTCAGATGTTTTTAGCAAATCCTGAATGTAAACTCATTATTTCATTGCTGTTTCTCCCTATTAGTCTATTCTCTTTGTTCTCTTTTTTGTGGACTACTATTCAGTTTTCCTGTTTATTGTAATCTACCCAGCACAGTGCTTGACACATAATAAACATTCGATTAATATAATTCTCACTTTTCTTAGTTTCTATTTGAATTCATCTTTCCTCAGTTTTCTCTCTCCTATAGAGTCTGCCAAAAATGTTTTCCCCCCACACTTCATTCTGTAGATAAACTGAGTTGACATTATTCACAATTCTAGGCTTCATCATATTTGTAACTTAAAGACAATGTCAACTTCAGTTGTGCTTTCAAAATACTAAAGGCCTAGTGACTATTTCAAAGCAAATATATTAAGCCGATTGTTTGGAAAAGCTATCAAATCCATATTTTTTTTTTCTGCGTGTGGTTCTATTCTAATATTTATTCCTGAAGTGAGAGGCCACAACCAAGTGGACCCAGTGTATTTTCCTCTCACACATCTCTTATCCACTTGTCCAAATTCTGTATTAGGTAAGAAGACAGAGAGCAGAGGTAAAGGCCTCTTTCCAAGTTTTCAAACTTTCCCCTTTTATTCCCTTGAGAATCAGGCCTCAAAATTATGTAGATGCTGTTCCCTTTGAGATAAAAGGAGATACTATTACCCCACATGGTGAATAAATCATAATAAATCTAAGACTCAGAACAAGATGAGCATTAGCAAGAGACCAGTGAGCAGGTTTGAAAAATGAGGATTAGCCAATTGCTCCCTGATGTCAAACCAAGATCCAGTAGAAATCATCATTCCAGCATCTGACAGAGGAAGTCAAAGGTCAGGATTTGATGTCGCCATAGTCTGATTTCCCAACTTCACTGAGCAGGTGCTTAAAACAGCATGATTATTTGTTATGTTTAAAGAGTTCAAGACAAAGTATGATGTAGAGTGGTTCCCAGCTCTGTTATTCTGGTGAGAACACTGTAACCTTTCTGTTAATGACACTTACCTACGGTCATTACTTTGTCAGAGTTGATCTCTTTGCCTCCAAGTATGGAATGCAAAAATGTTATATTACATCAAACTACCAACATGCATCTTCAGTGATTATAAAGAAGAATTTAAGGTCAGCAGAAACAGCCCCGAATGACTGGGTGATTAGAAAAAACATGTTTCACTGAGGCATCTAAATGCAAAGGTTGTGTACAGCTGGCTGAAATTTTCACACAATTTATTCATAGAAAGAAAGAGAATGAGAACAAGAGAGATTGAGAGCTAGTGAGAAAAAGAGAAATAAAGAGAAAGAGATCTTTTCACATGTAATTAAATGCTGACTTTTCTAAGGAGTTTCAGTTAGTGAGGATATCATTAAACATAACAAATCTAATATCAGAAGTTTAAAACATTGCTTAGTAGGCCCAGTTCCTTCTTCTCCTCTCTTTTTGTCCTTAGAAGTTATTTAAGTCAACAAATTTAATACTTCAACAATTAGAAAGGTCAGAGGCTCAGGAATCAGAACAACTGCCTGGGTTTGAATCCCATGTTCCCTACTTATCGAGGCAACGTTTTGGGGCCTGTTTTTTAACCTCTTTGTATCTCTGTTACTTTGAAATAACAATACACAATTTTGAGAATTAACAAGTGGCAACCTTTGTAAAATAAATACTTGTTGAAAACCTAACCGTCACTCAGGCACACTGATCTCCATGCCTCCTGGCATTTGCGCCCTTGTGTATTTCCCTTCCACCTTGAATCCATGCTGGCTCAGAGACTCAGTTTAAACAACAGCACGTATGGGAGGTAACACTGTAGAAGTCTCAGATCCAAGTCTTACTAAGGCCTGCAAGTTTCTACCTTTTTGTCTTTGGGAACCCTCAACCATCAAGCACTAAACATGACTATGTGCTAGAAATACCATCTGGAGAGACCACATAGAGAGTGACTCTGGAGGGATAGACCCTGAGTCTACAAGGAAGGGAACAGAAGTCTGGCCGGCCGGCCCAGTATCCCAGCTCTGCCAGCCTGGGAGCCAGACCTGTGATGAGGCCACATTTGATATTCCCGCCTCATGGTTCTCTAACACTATGTGCATGAGGGACATAAAGCAAGACCACAATACGACTACAAGGGCAACTCAAAGAATTATGAGATAACATGAACTGTTGTTATGTTAAGGCATTAATTTGGGAGAAGATAGTTTCTTAAATATAGATAACAGAAAGAGGAAATAGGGAAGATGGGGGGCTGTTGTGATCAGTGGGGTAGCCACTACCACACATAGTTGTTTAGCACTTGAAATGTGGCTAGTATGCCTGAGAAACAGAATTTTAAATTTTATGTAATCTCATTAATTTAAATCTAAAAGCTGCATCAATATAAAATATTCTTTTGGTAGGCAGACATTCCTCTTTAACTGTGTGGTCAACAGTATTGTTGCATTGTAGGCACTGTGTCATTTCTAGAACTACATATAATCATACTACCAAAGGAAGATTATAATATATGTTATTGATTGTATATCAATTGCTTACTGAAATGATAATATTTTGGCTATATTGGGCTAGATAAAATAAAACTAATATTACTAATATTAATCTCACCTATTTCTTTGTACTTTGTGAAATTGGGCTTCTAGAACAATAAAAATTACGCAAGTGGTTTGCATTATATTTCTATTTGACAGAATAGTTATAAAGAACTAAACCTAGAATTGTTTTTAGAATAGACTTTGTTTTTTAGAACAGTTTTAGATCCCATAGACCCTGCACCCAATTTCTACTATGAACACTTTATATTAGTATGGGTCATTTATTACAATGAATAGGCCAATACTGGTATATTGTCATTAACTAAGCTCCATTCTTTATTCAGATTTTCTTACTTGTCATATAATGTTCTTCTTCTATTCTAGGATCTTATCCAGGATACCATATTATATTTAGCCATTTTGTCTTCTTAGACCCTTCTTGGCTGTCACAGTTTCTCAAACGCTCTTTGTTTTTGATGACTCTAGTGGATTGAATGGTGGCCCTTAGGATGTATTCCCCTGTCCCAATTCCTGATGCCTGAGAATGTGACTTTATTTGCAAATAGGGTTTATTTTTATATGTAATTAATACATAAGTAAGTTCAAGATCTTTTGGATGAGATTGTCCTGGATTACAGGGTGGGCTCTCAATCCAATGATAAGTGTCCTTACAAGAAGCAAATAAAGGGGCTATAAATGGACAGAAGAGGAAGAAGCAATGTGATCACAGAGGTGGGCATGATGCATCTACAAGCACAGGAATGCCAACAACCACCAGCAGCTGGAAGAGTCCAGGGACAGAATCTCTCCCAGAACCTCTGAAGGGAGCACAGCCCTACTACCACATTTGCAAAACAATGACCTTGACAGTTTAGATTGTACTGGCTAGGTATTTTCTCCCATGCCCCCTATAAAATTCATCTGGTGTTTTTCTCATAGTAAGCATTCTTGGAAGGAAGATCACAGGCATAAAGTGCCATTTTCTCACATTGCATCAAATGTACATGCTATCAACATGATTTATCATTGTTAGTGTTGACCTTGACCTTGTAGGTCAGAAAATGTTTCTCCACTACAAAGTTACTCTTTCCCCCCACCGCCCTTTCCATATTGTAACCTTTGGGAGGTATATTGACAAGTCTGTTAAAAAACTTATAATCAATTAGGGGGTCTGAGTGTCTCAGTCAGTTGAGAGTATGATTTTGGCTCAGGTCAAGATCTCATGGTTCATGAGTCTGAGCCCTGCATCCGGCTCTCTGCTGTCAAGACAGAGCCTGCTTTGGATCCTCTCTTCCCCTTGCTCTCTGTCCCTCCCCTGCTAGCATCCTCTCTCTCCAAAATAGATAAAACATTAAATTTTTTTTTAAAAAGCCCTTATAACCAATTGGAAAGGAAGCAATAGCCATGAAAGCTGCCGAGAGGGAGCATAAACACTGGTGAGTACTGGTCAAGGAGAAAAATAGATCAATAGCAACCACAGTGCAAAATTGGCAGGGCTACATTCAAACATGAGGAGAGATTGTACTCCTGAAATAAGAAGAAATAAATAAAGGAGGGGTAAGGAGATAGAAATATTGACTAAATAATGCAAAGGAAAGTTAAAGCCCTCATAGATAAAGTCCCCTTTTCAAGAAAGTAAGATTCAACTCAATTCAACATACACTGTGACTTATTTTATTCCAGACACTGAACTTGGAGCCTGAAGAATCCAAGAGATTGAAATTTAGCAAGATTGAATTTCTGTCTTAAGATATTTATCACTTGAAAATGAAGGATATCATATGAATAAGGTATAAAAATAAACATAGCGATGTAGGGATATTTTTAAAAGGCATTAGAAAAGTACCATTCACATCCGTCTAAAATTCAGGAAAGTTTCCAAAGATCAGCTGGTATTTGAGAGAAAAACCACTAAACCACAAAACCTGACATGGTAGCATGGCCTAAAAATAATTGTCAAAATAGTTCTCAACTTTGCAGTTTCTGAAATGCTGTTTGTCACTGACCCAGAATTGATTAGGCTTGGGGATGGAATTCAAGCCAAGAAAAATTATAACAGTATAAACCAGGATGAAAAGTATTAATTATTTTGGGAGCTTAAACTATCAGTCAAGTTCTATGTGGAAAAGTTGTATGAAAAATTGAAGTGCTTAAAGATGGTTTGATGAGCTTTGAATGGGGGGATAAGGTATTTGTTATTTACATGGGTTCACACATAAAGGCATTAACCTGGCGCGCTTCAGTTCCATGGTCTATAAAAAATGAGACTAGAAATATTTCCTGTATCCAAGGATCAAATGAAGTAAGGCATGCTTAGCACAGGGTCTGGAACATAATCAGCTCCCAGGAATTATTACCATTACTGTGACCATTATTTTTTGCTTAGCCCTCACGTTCCTTCCTCATCCTAGTTTCCTTCAATATGGCAGCCAGCTCATACACATTCATGCTCCCCTAGTAGCTCACAAAGTGTTTGTCACCAAAAAAACCCCCACTAAATATGTGAGCTTATTCTACTTAATTACGAAAGAGTTGATTGTATCAAGGAACAAGAAGTCGAAGTAATTTAGAGGTGGATAAAAACAGTGTTTCAGGGGCGCCTGGGTGGCTTAGTCGGTTAAGCGTCATGATTAGCGTCGGACTTTCGCTTAGGTCATGATCTCGCGGTTAGTGGGTTCGAGCCCCGCGTCGGGCTCTGTGCTGACTGCCAGCTCAGAGCCTGGAGCCTGTTTCAGTCTGTGACTCCCTCTCTCTCTGACCCTCCCCTGTTCACGCTGTCTCTCTCTCTCTCCTAGAAATAAATAAAAAAAATATATTAAAAAAAAGTTTAAAAAAAACAGTGTTTCAAACCAATTTGATCTTTAAAAAAAAAGTTAAAATGAAGACGTGTATCCACTAAAACTGTCTTATGAAAGGCCATTTTAATGTTCATGACTATGTACATGTAAACAATGTACACATGACAAAGCTACACTTCCCTTTGCAACAGTACCGGGTTCTGCTCTTGATCACATGAAAAGAATTAAAGCAAGCGTGCGGGAGTGGGGAGGGGGCGTGGCTTGTGGTTTGGAGACTCGGTTGCTATTTATAAGTAGAAAATGGAAGAGGAGGTGTCATAAACTGAAACTAGTGAGGTCTGATACTAACTAAGTCACCGGGTTGTCTCTGTGGACTGAGTTAAGCCCCTTAACAACTTCTCTGTTTTATTTCCTCCATCTGTTTTACCAGGCTATTGGGAGGATTATTTAGTTAATGTTGAAGACTATATTTATCAATTCCACAAAATGTCTGTTATTTAATGATGAGAGAACACTAAGCGACGCTGTGGGAGTATCACGGAGACCAGCAACGAATCTGTTGTCAGCTGAGTTCTTCCGAGACCCACAGGACAGAACACGATATGCAGTTCTCAAGCATTTGGAATTGTGTTTCAATAATTATTTCTCCTTCCTGCTCCCCCAAGTCAATTGGGTTTTGTACTTTGTGGTCTTGACAAGCAATTTGTTTTTTATGATGGTAGAAGTTTTGAGTGGTCTCACCATTATCCCCAAAGGGATTTCTCAAAACAGAAATTACAGGGACACAGTGCACTACAAAGTGATAACCTTTTTTCCCTGCATATTCTGAACGTGAATGCTTCATGTAACTTTGAATCCTATCAAAGAGTTTTGCTCTTCGTCTAGTGAAAGAGACAGTCTCAGTTTTAGTAACCCGATCCTAAACTACAGACTGGGAGCCCTCAATATATCCCGTGTAAATATAATTTTTCTACAGGATATACAATACGGAGAAATTCTGAATAAGAAATAATACCATATGCTGACTACTTCAAGGAGAAAAGCATTCCCTTTGTGAATCAGCGTTTGCAAACAGTCTGCATTTTAACAATTCCATAATAGATCTCATTCTGAGTCAGCTTTACCATACTTTGATTTCTAGTTATAGAATACTATCTCAGCATCTCATGATGTGTAACTGTATACAAACCTTCTTACTTCAGAAGAGGACCATGGGGAAGAAAAATATTAAGGCACTCTTAATCAGCGTACAATATGTCAGTCTTACAATAAGGGCTAGTAAATAAAATCCCCTCTAAAATGAAACCTCCGTATGAGGTAAATCAGTTCTTTCAGGTCAGTAGGGTACCATTTGGTAAATTACCTCTGTTCCTTCCTACCACAGGAGATTGATATGACTTCACATATGTGGGCTAGTAATGCTCACCACGCATCAAACTCTTCTGAATTGCTCTAAGGCTCATGCCCGGTTTGAATAAGACTGAAAATATTATTAATGGTTAATTTAGGCTTTAGGCCCGAGGCTGGATTCATGCTGTTAACTCGGTCAGGATACTGGCACTCTCCCTCCTTTAATTTATGTTTGCACAACAGTGACATGAGTTAGGCTCAAATATCCTTCCAGAAACCTGGCCCGAATCCCTCTTTGTGCGGGTTTAATTTGCACCCTTCTTAGTATTTTTGTGTATTATAGTTGCTTTCATACCAGGTTGAATGGAATTTCTGACACGAGTTAAAGGAGTTCCATTTTCATAACTCAAAATTAATCATGCCCCAGCAACATGAATGTAGCTCTCTGGGCGGTAATCCTGGAGTTAATGTTCTCCCTTGAAAATGAAAACACTCATTTAGGATCTTTATTGAAGGTTATCATGTCTACAGAGCGCGTGTTTGGCGTGACTTTAGAATGTGGCTCCAGTAATTTCTACTGTGCTGCATGTTAATCATGTTAACGCAGGAGCTCAATTTCATGTCAGAATCATAAACAGAGCTGGAGTCCCGGATGTATTTTAATGTGGAGGAAGGTGGCGGTAACTGAGATGTCGGGGAAGGGTCAGCAGATGCTCAAAGGAAGTTTTATAGAAGGTGGAGGCTAAGAGACAGATTCGATCACCTGACTGCTTAAAATCTCTTGCTTTTCCCCGCTCTGCACTAGCAAAGGGGCTTGTAGTCGATAAACATTTGTCTGAATGGACGGTCACTCCCGAAAAAACTAGGAAAACTCCGCCTGTGCGCTCAACATAAATTTCACACTTCAGCATCCTCCGTTCCTGCTGCCTTCTCCAATCAACCAATTCTCCTTCCTCCCTAACTCCTCAGAATCCCACCATGCGGATCTGGCCTCCTGTCCAACCACCCAAACCAGCCAGGGATCCTAGCACAAAACTGAGCTCTGGATGGTCACTCACGTGTCAGTGACTCAGTGATGATTTGAGTGAGTTGGAAGTTGACTAAAAAATTTAACAATCATTTGAATCCTTGTGTGTGAGGAAACGGTTTTCCAGGCAGCATTCACATTTTAATACTCTTAATTGTTTGCACTAAAAGTGGTGGTGGGTGAGTCACGAGGTAGCTGTCTGCCTTCACCTCCTCCTCTAAGAAAACCAGTTCCTTCTGTGACTCTGCATGTGATAAGCTCCTTTCCCCACCCCTCCCTTTGCCTTGCTTGATTGGGTCAGGGATAGGCATCTAAGGTGTGGAACATCAAATTAACTCTCTGGGGAATTAAAATTTGAGAGCCAAAGAGGCTCTCAAATTAATTAGCTTGGGGAGCAAAACTGGGGGAAAAAAGTGGAATCATGTATTAAAGGCAGTATTTCTTGATGTCCTTTAGTGAGTGAATGAATAAAGGGGGGTTAATCTGTAAAAAGCAAAAGAATGTAAAGCAAGTCGGTTGAAGAATTTAAAGATGAAGAGTTTCTTTTGTGAATCTAGGAAGTAGAATAAGCTCTTAATTACTTTTCGATTCTTCTGAGGCCTGGCTTTCATCTTGTGTGTGGGTTTTACAACATACTCACTTACAAAGTTTCCATTCGCTTTCTGCCACAGAGCAAGTTTTTTCCTTGTGCTTTTCGGTACTTCCTTATTCTCCCTCCTTCCCTCCATCTGTTTCTCATCCTCTCTGCCTTTCTCTTTTTCTCTCTGCCTCCCAAGCTTGTCCCCCTCACACTCATTCTTCAACAATCTCTCTCTCTCTCTCTCTCTCTAGTTCTGCCTTGGTCTCTGTTTCTTTCTCTCCATCTCTCTTTAGACTTGCATTACTCTAGATTTATCTTCGTTGCAATTTGATAGGATGACAAAGTGCTGAACCACCTTGGTAGGACTACGGGGCAATCCAAGTTTATTTAAAGTGAATATTACGTTTTGGGGGATTTCGTCTGTGCCCCTTACCGGAGTGCATGTAAAAATAGCATTTGTGGTAGTGCTGTCTAAAACCCTGGCAATTAAAGAACCTGCCGGCCTAATTTGAAAAATCATGTGAACTGTTAGCAGAGCTATGAACTATTTTCAGACGTGAGAATGGAAATTGTGAGGTCTGAGGCCTGGAGGTATTACTGTTATCTCATTGGTTTACTATTTAATGACACATCGATGGGGGGACAGTCCCTTGAACAATACTCTCTTGTTATTTCCAACTCTTCAAGCGTTATCACAACTGCCTCTTCTGAAATCATGGGGTAGAAGGAAGATGTAAATGAAGAAATTTGAAATTAAATCTTATGGAAGTTCACTGAAAAGAAAGGTCTGTGGGGTCTTCCAACTATTTTGAAGTCTAAGAATCTTATAGGAGAAGGGGGCCCTCACCTAGAGTATGGAGCTGTAGTTCCACATGTGGTCATTTTAATGAGACTCAATTATCACCTGACTAAAAAAGTCATTGTCCTAAATGACCTAAGGTTATTCCCTTATTTTTTCCTAATTAAGCACTCCTGTGTTGTTCCTATAGGATTATAGGATTATACATTATCTCCAAACTATGCATTACTTTGAAAGAGTTTGTAATGTTACATTTACATGTTAAACTATAATAAAACCATCCTCTTGTACCCACCAACTAGTTTAAGGAATAGAACACTCAAATATAATGTAAGCCCTTTCTGTATCCCTGATATAAATTTACTCTTTCCTTTCAATCCATTTTCTTCTCCTCCTTTATCCAAACTCCATCCATATTTCCTTCCTAAGACACTAGAACAAGGAAGAATAGAAGAGTATTTATCCTTACCTTGTTCTTATCTCACTGTCTTCAATGTTTCACCATTAAATATGTTTATTCTAAGTTTTTTGTTAATGTCTTTAAGCATAATGGGAAAGTTTACTTATATTCCTGGTTTACTGAAAACTTTTTGTCAGGAATAGAGACTGAATTTTGACCATTTTTTTCTACGTCTATAGAAGGAACATATATATATATTTTATATATATATATATTTTATATTCTATATATATATTCTATATATCTATCTATCTATCTATCTATCTATATATATATATAGAAGGAACATATATATATATATATTTTATTCTGTGTAAGATATTGACTATAAATTCTGACCCATAATTCTCAGGGGAGAGAATCCATTCGGTCCCGTGTCAGGTGTGAATGTGGGTCCAGCCAACTGCAACTCAGGGGAGTAGACATGTTAGGTCCATGTACATTACTGCCCATCAAGTAGAAACCATGGCTAAAGACCCAGTGATCAAGGATGAGGCGTATCCAAAGCATTTGTGATCAGAAGATGATTGCTACTTCTTATACACCTTCTTTGTTGGGTTTTTAACTTTATTCATCTAATACTTCCTCCTTCAACTAAAGGCACTTGTTCTCTTAATAAAAGATAAATGCAAAATGTCATCAGCATTCATTAAATGCTTGTATAAAATCATGGAAGAAAACAATCCCAAAAATAGAATCAATAAGCCATCAGAAAGCCATTCTTTTTAAAGTATTTTTTGTTTATTTCTGTCTATTTTACTACTGAAGAAGCATATAAGATTCTTCATGCTAGATTAAGGCCGAACATTTTTTTTAAAAAGTGTTTATTTTTGGGAAAGAGAGAGACAGAGACAGAGTATGAGTGGGGGAGGGGCAGAGAGAGAGAGAGAGAGAGAGAGAGAGAGACAGAATCTGAAGCACGCTTCAGGCTCCAAGCTGTCAGCACAGAGCCCAAGGCAGGGCTCAAACTCATGAATGCAAGATCATGACTGGAGCTGAAGCTGGACACTTAACCTGAGGAGCCACCCAGATGCCCCAAAACCAAACTTTTAAACTAATTTATATTTAATCCATTTGGCATACTTAGGAGACAATTATAATAAATTAGTAATATTTTATTTTTTATTATATATTTTGGCACAGTGCTAGATTTGACATTAATTGACAGAATCTACTTAATTCTGTTAAGTAAAGTGGTATTTTTAAAAAGTATTCAGTGACAGTATCATAAACTTGAATGAGTCTGTGCCAGGATGATAAATACATTACTGATGTAACACACAGCAAAATGAGGGGGCATCATGCAGGTTTTGGCAAGGTGGACTAACAAGGAATAGTGAAAAGAAGTACATGAAATATGAAAGTCAATGATTTGACCTTCTATGTATGCTTAAGGGATTGGGGATATTTTGTATCCATCAAACATCTCCAAAATAGAGACGTCTATCAACGACCAATCCAAAACGCTAAAGATTTTTAATGAAGTAAGTTACTGGGAACTTAGCTTTACCTGTCAATATTGGAATTGTTATTAGCTTCATTTACTTTAGTTTAGAAAGCAACTTTCTAATTAGATTGCACCAGGGAAAGGTGGAATGTGGGACTTCATCTGCTGTTGCACAATTCACTTGCCTCATGTTGCAAGATATGGAGGAAAGTAATTATTTTGGCGAAGTTGTTACTAAGTGAACCTATAACTATGTTTTATATCCAGAAGCTGGACATACAAATGGCCAGGAGCTGCATCAGGTACGACAATAGAACTAGAACCTGTAATCAGAACGACCGGCAAGAAATGCAAACCACAGTTTCTTCAGCAGTCAGTCCAGAACAGAGAGAACTTGATGGATAGGACTTTGGTCAGTGATGCCAGGCAGCATCCTTAATTTCTGCCCGTGCTCCCAGCTTAGGACCAACTCCTGAATGTCAAATGTGCTCCTCAAACCAACCACACAGGATACTCTACTTCTAGTTAACCTCCCTCTCACACCCCCATGCCAACAACTTTCAATTAAAGTTTATATGAAGCCTTCCCTCTTTTTTCCTTTTCCCACAGTAAAGCTTCCCACTCTCATGACTGCCTTTGAGTCTCTGCCAAACCCAAGAGGTGCCGGCCGACTCCCTTGTTAAAGCAAGCTCTGAATAAAGAGCCTCTGTTCTCATTTGGTGGTCTTATTTGGTGGGCTTCACTTATTTCCATAACATATTTTTTTATATCAAGGTACATTAAGCATTCTATTTGAAACTTAATAGTAGAACAGCTCATTCTAATTCTAAAAAGATGTAGAATATTCCATGATATCTTTGAAAAGACATCTAAGTATAGTGGTAGGCTGAGTGCATACATTATCTATTTTCACTGACACTCATTCAAATAAACCTCTATCAGTTAGGAGGTTTTCTGTTGTTGTTGTTATCAAGTAAGATTTAATTCATACTAAATAATAGTACATTTATTATTTTAGTGGCCACTTTGTAATTTTAAAGAATTTAAACCACACAAAAATATGCCATAAAACTTTATGTGTCAAAAATGAAAGATGAAAGTTTATAAATCATAAACTGTAAAGAATACTAAATATAAAAACATGAACCATTCAAAAATACTCTGAAGCAACTATTGCTGAGAACACCTCAGCATGTGTGAGAACACATCAAAAAAATTACAAAATACCTAAAGCATTAAATGCTTTAAAAAGTAATTATATTTATGGCATAGAAAATTGTAATCAGAGGATAATATAAAGTAATTTACAAGCAAAGAATAAAAATAAAATGAGTTAAGTAAATTCAAAACTTGAAGAAAAACATTGCTAAATAAGCCAAGGGAAAGCAGAACAAAAGAATTGGTGAAGCAAAAAGGAGAAATTAATTTTTTTAGATTTTAAAAGAAGAAAGAAATCCAATGACTGATTTTTATGAAAAAAATCAATAAAATAACTACAATTAAACTAGAATTGAAGAAATAAACATCAGAAAAACTAATCAAGAAAAAAGTTAAAATTCAGAAAGTGTGGGAAATTCAGATAGAAATAAATTTTGAAATCAATTATTTTTTAATTTTGTATTTACTTATTTTTTTAAATATAGTTTATTGTCAAGTTGGTTTCCATATAACACCCAGTGCTCATCCCAACAAATGCCTTCCTCCATAGCCATCACTCATTTTCCCCTGTCCTCCAACCCTCATCAACCCTCAGTTTGTTCTCAAGAGTCTCTTATGTGTTGCCTCCCTCCCTCTCTGTAACTATTTTTTCCCCTTCCCCTCCTCCATGTCTTCTGTTAAGTTTCTCCTGTTCCACATATGAGTGAAAACATGTTATCTGGTTTTCTCTGACTGACTTATTTCACTTAGCATAATACTCCATCCATGTTGCTACACATGGCCAGATTTCATTCTTTCTCATTGCCATGTAGTATTCCATTGTACAGGTAAACCACATCTACTTGATTCATTCATCCATTGATGGACACTTAGGCTCTTTCCATGTTTTGGCTATTGTGGAGAGTGCTGCTATGAACATTGGGATACATGTGCTCCCATGCATCAGCACTCCTATATCCCTTGGGTAAATTCCTAGCAGTGCTATTGCTGGGTCATAGGGGAGTTCTATGGTTAATTTTTTGAGGAACCTCCTCATTGTCTTCCAGAGGGGCTGCACAAGTTTACATTCCCACCAACAGTGTAGGAGGGTGCCCATTTCTCCACATCCTTGTCAGCATCTAGAGTCTCCTGATTTGTTCACTTTAGCCACTCTGACCGGCGTGAGGTGGTATCTCAGTGTGGTTTTGATTTGTATTTCCCTGATGATGAGTGTGTTGAGCATTGTTTCATGTGTCTGTTGGCCATCTGGATGTCCACTTTGGAGAAGTGTCTGTTCATGTCTTTTGCCCATTTTTTCACTGGAATATTTGTTTTTTGGGTTCAGAGTTTGGTGAGTTCCTTAGAGATTTTGGATACTAGCCCTTTATCTGATAAGTCATTTGCAACTATCTTTTCCCATTCCGTTGGTTGCCTATTAGTTTTGTTGATTGTTTCCTTTGCAGTGTAGATGCTTTTTATCTTGATGAGGTCCCAATAGTTCATTTTTGCTTTTGATTCTCTTGACTTTGGAGATGTGTCGAGTAAGAAATTGCTGAGGCTGAGATCAAAGAGATTGTTTCCTGGTTTCTCCTCTAAGGTTTTGATGGTTTCCTGTCTCACATTCAGGTCCTGCATCCATTTTGAGTTTATTCTCATGTATGGTGTAAGAAGGTGATCTATTTTCATTCTTCTGTATGTTGCTGTCCACTTCTTTAACCATCTGTTAAAGAGGCTGTCTTTTTTCCACTAGATACTCTTTCCTGCTTTGTCAAAGATTAGTCGGCCATACATTTGTGGTTCCAATTCTGGGTTCTCTCTGCATCAATATGTTTCTAAAAGACAGGCAAATTACCTGATGGTCAATGTGGAAGAGGCCACAGTCTGACATATAGCATAAAAGAAGTCTATTTTCTCTGAAGAATCACCAAGAGGTTCAATAAGGAGCTTTAGAATCAGATACTTTTTTTCCTACAGAAATTAAATGAAGTTTGCTAAGAGAAATACAGGATCTAATGCCCACCAAATAGAGATCCTAGAGATGCCTCTATCCTGGGATTTCACATTTTCAATAGCACATAACCAGCTCTCTGCCCTCCTACTCTAAAATGTCACTATCAAGGAGTTCCACCTAAACATAGTTTCTGTTATAGCCAAATGGGGAATTCTGCTTCTCAGTAAGATGTAATAGGTCTAGGTAAGACCAGAGTTTCCATCGCCACAAATAGCAAAGGATGGCTAAATCACCAAGCGTATATTTATATGGCATCAGAGAGCTAAGGAAAGATAGAAGTCCTACCTGGCTAAAATTCCACAAATGAGGTCATCATTTAGGCATGAGCTAGTAACAGCCTGTTCATTTCCTTTGTGTGTTTTGTGTTTGTGAGGATAGACTTAAGACACAGGTTTGACCCAAGGAAAGAGCCTCTACAAGGGGAAAGAGAACCCCAGCAAAGCTTTGATCAGCTATACAGAGGGGAAGTAATAAAACTAGGCATTTGAAGGGCTCCAACAGAAGGCTAAGTGTGTGAAGAATTTGCTGAAATCTAATGTGGCCAAAGAGACCAAAATTCATGGTGTGATCATCAGGGTGAAATCTCCTTTAGTCTCACTATATTCAGAAAGCAGCCTCCTGGGGAGGATCTCAAAATAAGAGAAGTAAAAACTACAAAGCCTCAGGGAATGGTGTATTGACACTGTGTGTCTGTAATCACTTTCCATCTTGAGATACTTTCTGATTTTGGAGAATGTCTAGTGGACAAGGAGGCTGAGGATTTAGGCCTGGCATTTGGCAGAATGCTGCTTTTCAAGACAGATTCGGACAGCCACGTTATTGACTGCGTAGGAGGTATGAGGAGTCCCCGGTCCAGTAGGTTACGGAAGTAAAGTAAAACTATGACTCAATAGGAGGTCCTATAAACATTTTTAAAAATTGCAAGCTTTCATCAATATATATGGTCAGAAACTAAAGGGACATGTATAGGTTAGGGTGGAAGGAATATAATGTTGAATCAACCTAAATGTATTGATTTCAGCTCATTAAGCAGAGATTCTGTCTGGATTCAGTATGTTAATTCACCCAATGGGAATGGTTTTAACAGTTTGCTTGGTTGGTCTACACCAGATTAAACTGAAATTGCAGAACTTCCTTAGCGCACTATAAAGCAAAGTATGCAAAAGCTCATGAAGATTGGAATCCTAGAATAGATTTGTCATTTAAGACCTACTCAACCATTACCGTAATATGTCCCTGGGAAAGTCCAAAGGATACTATCACTACAAAGCCTTTCAGAAATGCTTTGTTGAGGAGAGTCCTGGAGTCCTTGAAGATGTCTGGAGGCTATACTCCACAGGCTAAAAATACAATCAGAATGCCCTTGAATTGGACTCTGAATTCAATGTAGATGATGTGCACCTGGGATGGCAGAAACCAACTAGTTGTACTTAATCACCAGAGAAAAGTGAATGTGGTTACTGCAATAGGCATCACAGTCAATGCAGTAATTAAAATTGTTTGACCTACAGAGATTTTTGCCATTGGCTAATTGATCATGGTCTCCCTAGAAATAAAATTGATGGCAGTATACAAAAATCTTACTTGATTTATGTATTTAAAAGAGTTCTAAATCTGGTTAATGTTAATAGAAGTCTGACTTGAATTACCCAAATAGAGAGTTATAATCCCTCAACCAATCCCAATACTTGATTAAGTTCACAGACTCAGAACTCCCGGAGTGAGTGGGAGGCCAGGCCCCTTTGAGGAAGGATTCTGTACTTTGCCAAAAACACACTATAAATCTTCTTCCTTCTTCAAAGAACTTGTGGCCATTTTTCAGAGTGGCAATGAATTCGGGAAGTTTGGGAATCCAAACTTTTCCTGGATTACTGGGTACTGGCTCCAATTCCTAAAGACAATAAACACTACTCTGGCTCATAGATGGAGTATGGGCTTATGGGAGTAGGTGATCAGTGGAAGTTTGGCTCTATTCCATGTCAGAGTGGGTCAAGGTGTCCATGAACTCACCCTATTTTTTTCAAATCCAGATCTGCTATTCTTAGTTGGAAAAGCAAATGACAGAATCCTCACATGAGTACCTTGATCCATGGAATAGGTGGATGTTATGATATTTCAGCAAACAACACACACAAGTGAGGGATGGGTGTACTGGCCAGTAAGGGGGATCTGCGAGCCATATCAATAGCATCCACTCCTACAGATATCACTGTGAGGCTAGGAAAGGGAATGGACGTTGACATTTAAATTTTTTTCTTAAATTTCATTTTCTTTTTTTTTTTTTAAATGTTTTTTATTTATTTCTAGGAGAGAGAGAGAGACAGCGTGAGCAGGGGAGGGTCAGAGAGAGAGGGAGTCACAGACTGAAACAGGCTCCAGGCTCTGAGCTGGCAGTCAGCACAGAGCCCGACGCGGGGCTCGACCCCAGGAACCGCGAGATCATGACCTCAGCGAAAGTCGGACGCTTAACCGACTAAGCCACCGAGGCACCCCTTAAATTTCATTTTCATTTTATTCCTTTTAAATTTTCATATTGTTCCTTTCCATGTTTGAGTTACACTTCCAGATGATATGTTATTTTATACTGATTTTAAGCAATTCAGATAAAAGAAACTAAATTCTCTTTTGATTTTGCTCTTAAAAAGTTAACAGAGTAATAGTTTAAAAGCATCTTTCTAACAATTCCTTTAGTAAAAATTGGGGACACCAACCTTTCAACTGCAAATGGGAGCCTCACTCTTTAGAAAATGTGAGGTAACTGATAGCTGTTGGTTTTAAAATTCCTTAGACTTATGCAAATTCGCATCATTTCTCCATGTTTCTGTTGACATATGTGTTGTGGACTGATAGCAAAAAGTTTGGTGTAGACATAAAGTAGGTACATCATATTGGTGCTGAGGAACATAGAAACTATTTGGCTTAACTGCCTTACTTTAGAGATAATGTTGTGGACACACAGAGGAGGAAGATGACTGACTTACGTGGCAAATGTTTAGAAAAATCAAGATCCACAGTCACTATGTTCCAGTGCCTTATCAACACACTTCTCAAATATTTTATGAAGTCCTAATTCTCAGATTCAAATGTTTGTTTACTTTTATTTTTCTGAAAACCTACAAAATCCTTGTATATAAGGGATGAGAGAACTAAAACTAGAACAGTTTCATTTTTTTGTGAGTGCATATTCACTACTAAGTATAAAATATGATAGAATGATTTAATTTCTAAATTTGTCCTTAGAGTAGGTTTTTATTCCAGAGAACGGAAAAGAAGAGTGTAGGAGATTTTAAGACAGGAATTAAGAATTTCCATTATTGAAATGAAAGCAAACATCAACTCTTGGGACTTGATCAAGATAAAAAGCTTCTGCACAGTGAAGGAAAAAATCAACAGAATGAAAAGACAACCTATGATGGGAGAAAATATTTACAAACAACATATCTGATAAAGGGTTAGTATCCAAAATCTGTAAAGTACTTCTCAAACTCAACATCCCAAAAAACAAACAACCCAGTTAAGAAATGAGCAGAAGACATGAGTAGACATTTTTCCAAAAAAGACATCCAGATGGCTAATAGACACATGAAAAGATGCTCAACATCACTCATCATCGGGGAAATACAAATCAAAACCACAATGGGATACCACTTCACACCTGTCAGAATAGCTAAAATTAACAACACCAGAAACAGTAGGTGTTAAGATGCAAAGAAAAGGGAACCCTCTTGCACTCCTGGTGGAAATGCAAACTGGTACAACCCTTCTGGAGAATAGTATGAACTTTCCTCAAAAAATGAAAAATAGAAGCACCCTAGAATCCAACAATTGTACTATTAAGTATTTACCCAGAGAATACAAAAATACAGATTTAAAGGGGTACATGCACCCCAGTGTTTATAGCAGCATTATCAACAATAGCCAAACTATAGAGAAAGCCGAAATGTCCATTGACTGATGAATGGATAAAGAAGTGGATGATATGATGGAATATTACTCAGCCATCAAAAAGAACAAAATCTTGACATTTGGAGTGACATGGATGGAACTAGTATGTATTATACTAAGTGAAGTGAGTCAGTCAGAGAAAGACAAATATCATGATTTCACTCACATGTGGAATTTGAGAAACAAAACAGATTAACGTATCAAAACAGATGAACATGTAGGAAGGGGAGAAAAGAGAAGAAAGGGAAACAAAACACAAGAGTTTCTTAACAATAGAGAAAAAACAGGTTTGATGGAGGGAGAAGGTAGGTGAGAGGCAGGCTAGATGAGCTCTAGGTAGTAAAGAAGGCACTTGTGATGATTACTGGGTATTGATGTGAGAGATGAGTCACTGAATTCTACTTCTGGAAACCAATATTGCACTGTATATTATCTAACTAAAATTTGAATAAAAGAAAATTCCCATCGTTGGATGTCAAAGGAGAGGGTAAGATAGTTGCTTTATTTGACTCATAAACAGCAAGTAAGCACTGGCTTTTACGTAAACCAGTGATCAGGTCCAAGCACATCAAGTTTAGAGACAGTCAATCACAAAAGTCTAATAATAAACATGTAGAGACATGTGTTAAGAATACAATGTGAAAACACATATAAAAGTGAATAATATTTTATAATAGGTTGGCATTATTTCCAATATCTATTTTTTTGTTAGTCTTCAGTTTTGGCTAATAAAGCTACCCACAGCTGTGGACCTAGAATCACTCTACCCATGGTGTCTTCTTTCTGCCACTGAAAATAATCTTGAAAGCAGAGGATTGGATTGTGACCTGTTGAATGCAATGTGGAAAGCATTTCCCTCACTGACTATCAGATTGAGTGTGAGCTAGGCGCCTGGGTGGCTCAGCCAGTAAGGTGTCCAGCTTCAGCTCAGGTCATGATCTCCTGGTTTGTGAGTTCGAGCCCTGCATCAGGCTCTGTGCTGACAGCCCAGAGCCTGGAGCCTGCTTCAGATTCTGTGTCTCCCTCTCTCTCTGTTCCTCCCCCACTTGCTCTCAGTTTCTCTCTCAAAAATAAATAAACATTAGGGACACCTGGGTGGCTCAGTCGGTTGGGCAGCTGACTTCGGCTCGTGTCATGATCTCACGGTTTGTGGGTTCGAGCCCCGAGCCCTGCCTCAGGCTCTGCGCTGACAGCTAGCTGAGAGCCTGGAGCTTGTTTCAGATTCTGTGTCTCCCTCTCTCTCTCTGACCCTCCCCTGCTCATGCTGTCTCTCTCTCTCTCTCAGAAATAAAAAAAATTAAAAAATTAAATAAATAAATAAATAAACATTAAAAAGATTGAGTGTGAGCCTAAGTTTACCTTTTCAAAACTCTTTATATCATTTAATAGATTGTCCACCATCACAGTTGACACACAGAGATGCCCATACAAGTTGTACACATAATTCTAACATTTTATATTTGTAAGAGAGGCAAACCTACATACTACGTGAGATCAAACCAGACTCTAACTAGTGTTATATTAGTAGAATCCAGCTTTATATTTTGTTGAGTGTCTGAGAGAAGAGCAACTTCTCTTTGGTCATGATCTCACGGTTCGTGGGTTCAAGCTCCGTGTCTGGCACTGCACTGACAGCCCAGAGCCTGGAGCCTGTTTCATATTCTGTGTCTCTCTCCTTCTCTGCCCCTCCCCGGCTCATGCTCTGTCTTTATCTCTCAAAAGTAAACATTAAAAAAAAGTTAAAAATAAATGTATACTATCTTCACACCTTATGTATTTATGACTGACTGCTTCATATTTAGTAAATTTTTCTCAATTATTCCACACAGCCTTAAAAAGAAGCTTCTATATATATGAGTATTATTTTTATCATTTTAATTTTTTGATCCTCAACTTATAATTTTGGAATAGATCTCCTTACTCTAGGCTAATTACTAATTATTTTAGGAAAAAAATAAGACTTCTTGAAATGACTCTTTTTGCATATTCAGATCATATATTTGCTTTAATAACAGCAATACTTTAAAAGAATTACAGAGATAAGACTCCCCAAATAAGGGCTGTGTATTGCTGTGCATTCTTTTGCATTTTAACTCAATAAATTGAATTCTATAAATTGTTATTAGTGACTTACCAGTATAAATCTGGATGAATTCAAATTTAGGATTATGCATTTCACATGTCAACTATAGCAATCAAATATTGGATTTAATTTCCTATAAATACTTTTATTTTAATTTTAATTTTCAAGAGCAAAATCAAATGTCTTTGACACTGAATTTCATTTGAAACACTATATTTTGTGGAATGATGATATAACATGTTTAACAAATTCTGTTACTAGATTTATGTATTTTTAATTTTGTCCAGCAAAAGAACAGTTGGCTTCTAAATTCCACCGATTCTTCTCATTTCACTAAAACCCCACCACCTGAAAATAATCTAGCACAAGGTCACACCTCACAAAGTCAGATGGAGATGGAAACATTTAAGTATCTCTTTTGTAGGAAGGAAATGCTATCTTTAATGTACTTCTCTATATACTGTGTCAACCTCATAGTTAAATTATACTATGGACTCAAACCAAGCTCTACTCACGGTTGCACCTCTTATCCCTTTATTAACCTTTAGGTTTTTATGATCTGTTAGGCATACATAAACATCTGTTCAACAGACCAAAATCATACCTAGCCACCTGTCTAACTATTTCAAAGGCTACCAGTAAAAATACCTGGAGTGTATAAACAGTGACTAGCTTCATGTTGAGATGAACATATTTTCTGTGCACAATTATCATGACCTTGTTTTCAGCAACTCACGTGGTAGACACATGTGCCTAGTTGGTTCTAGATTTGGGTGAGGCATAACATCTCAAGTTCATCCATTAACAGGAGGAGGGTGCAAATTAACGTTGGAATATAATGAAACATTTAAAAATACACTTGCACACATGTGTAAATTTAATTTGGATTAACTTTCCTGGATCAAGATGATAATACTAGAAGAATCTCAAAATTGTTGAAAACAATTTCAAGTATTTAAAAATACCTTTAATTTGTTCCTTTTATTTCAAAGTCTTGTGTAAAAGGAGTTTATTAGTGGAAGCTGGACATGTTTTCATTTAAGTATTTTTTTCATTAAAATGTTCCATTTTTTTCTTACAGACTGTACCTCAATAATTGTAACTTATGTTAAAAATAAGCAATTCATTCCATAATCTGGGTTGAACTGAAGACAACAGAGGTAACATAAGTTTACCCTTAACTGGAAGGAATCTGAATGAGTTCATGGAAATAAGAAATAAAGCTATAGCTTAGAGTCATTATTTCTTTTCTTTACTATGAGAAACTACTGGATTTAGAAACAGTTACAAGAATATAATGCTCATCATATAATTGATGAGTTATGTTATTATAAAAAGAGACAAACAGTACTTAAATCACACCAAGAAGCAGAATTAAGTTATCCTTAAAGAAAATACCAACCAAGGGGTGCCTGGGTGGCTTAGTCGGTTGAGTGTCCGACTTTCGCTTAGGTCATGATCTCGCGGTTCGTGGGTTCGGGCCCCGCGTCGGGCTATGTGCTGACTGCCAGCTCAGAGCCTGGAGCCTGTTTCAGTCTGTGACTCCCTCTCTCTCTGACCCTCCCCTGCTCATGCTGTCTCTCTCTCTCCTAGAAATAAATAAAAATATTAAAAAAAAAAAACCAACCAAGAGCTAGAAGCTAAGCTTGGGGTTGTATTGTAGTTTGGAAAGATGTAGTCTGAATAGCCTCTGTGAACCTTCTAGCAACCTTATAAGAGGTACAGAGGAAAGACATTAGGGAATCATTTTGAATAGGGACGAGGAAAATAGAAATAGAAGGGCACTGTCCGTTGTTACTGTAAATTTTCTTTTATTGAAGTCTTAATAGATTTTTCTTCAGGCAGGATTCCTTGTAGGCCCTGAAATGTAAGTCAGAAAAAAATAAAAATTTCATGACATGCCACTGACTCTAATTATAGTTATATGATAGGTTGATAACCTGTGATAGAGATTTAATTTGAAAATGCACCTAGTTATTGATATACAAATAGCTCTTTCCATCTCCTCCTCATTGTTTTAATTTTTTACCTTGGAGGAAGAATGACGTTAGAAATTCTACTAAAGTAGGTATGTTATTAAGAGCTGACTCCATGATGAATGCTTAGTTTTCAAGTGTCTGAAGAATCTCAGGAGATTTTGAGTATGGCTGCCGTGACGAGGCAAGTACTTGTTCAGTGAGCACGCTACAAGCAATTTTTAGGAGTTTTAATTTACAGTGCTTTTTTTGTGTTCTATTTTTCCATGATTCAAGAGAAATCAAGAAGTTGCCTAACAGTACATATTTGACGCCTGTGAAATCTGGCCACGAGCAATTTAACCCTCATCATATTGTGTATATGTACGTAAAATTAACATAAGATTTGTAGCTAAAGATAACCTACTTATTGCCCAACGGTATCTAAGGAATAAATGATTTCTCGTACATTGGATGTCATTTGTCTTTGGCAGGTTAAATTCTATTTCATTATTTTTAAGATGATACTAAAGAGAATAGCAACATAGTAAATGGTTTTTGTAAGATGGAAGCCAAGGAGATATAAGCTGCTGTACATCCTCATGGGCTCCTAGACCTTTCTCTAAAAAATGTTATATATATTCCGCACACGCGCACACACACACACACACACAATATAAATATCTATAAAAATAAAATATATATTCCATTCTAGGCAAAAGATACATGGACACATCCAGACACAGATTTCTTCGTGATTCTTTTCGGCTTACCTGGGTGTTCTCTAGCACTATGATTAAAATATCAGCAAGTAAGACACAATTATGTTGTCAGGGAATCAGCAGGGAATGTGAGATTTGTGACTGCTTCATTACTTGCATAATTCTTAGTGGCCGGCCCTTTAATACAGGTGTTTGTGGTTATCAATCACTGAGAGAATCTCTCAGCTTTTCTCCTCTTTCAATCAACTTTCCCTGACTTGTTGATACAAGGAGTGCGTTTGCCTCCAGCAATTGGTTTAAAAGCTCTTGTAACTCAGAGAGGAAAATTTCATGTTGTCACTATTAAAATATTACAATTATAACTTTCTGCCAAGTTTATGGATGGAGAGAGGAACCAACTTATGGGCTCCCGGTTGAAATTACTGGTGTCAGGAGCAAATGGAACAGGTAATTTTGCGGTTAGCAGCAGTCTCGGGAAGGTGCGTCTCCATTCTTGTTTCCCCCTACATTTGAAATTTGTACTGTACTACTGATTACAACTATTATACAAGGTGGAATGTGAACAGCTTGTGTAACCAGCATTTCCTCAGACAATAAGCTGAGGATTCAATAGTGTCAAAATAATAGTGAAGAAAAAAAAAATCTCAACTCCAAGTCCAGAACTGTGAAAATTACAGGTTCCTTCAAATCCCTCCCAGCTATTTTAAGGATTTCCTCTTAGGAAGAAGAATAACTGAGAATAACTCCTTGGGATTTCATAAAATATACAGCTGCACTTTAAGTGTATTTCTCCTCTGCCGAGACTAGATACAAGGCCATGGGAGCGGGATATAGGAATCATTTTAGTGACACATTGTTCGGGTGTGAATATTTCTGTCTCTCTTCCAAACCTTACCAGATGTCTTCTACTCTCCTTCCTCAGGAAGATGGTCTTCCATCAAACAATCTTCATTCCACACATGCTGGTCCATGTCTGTACCCTTTAGTTTGGCTGTGGAAGGCATCTTGATATTTTGAAAAAAAATTTTTTTTAAATTTTTTAATGCTTATTTTTTTTGAGAGGGGAGAGAGAGAGAGAGAGAGAGAGTGAGCATGAGTGTGGGAGAGGCAGAGAGAGAGAGAGGGAGAGGGAGGCACAAAATCCAAGGCAGGCTCCATTCTCTGAGCTGTTAGCACAGAGCCTGATGCAGGGCTTGAACCCATGAACTGTGAGATGGGTTTGGAAGCTGGACGCTTAACCAACTGAGCCACTCAGGCGCCCCTGTTTGAAATTTTTATTGTGTTAAATATATCTTAAAATCTAGCATTTCAACCATGTTTAGGTGTACAGTTCAGTGACATTAAATACATTCACAGTGTTTTATAAACATTACCACCATCCATTTATAAAACTTTTCAACATTCCAAGCTGATACTCTCCCTCATTAAACAATATCTCCACATTCCTTCTGCCCCTCAGCTCCTGAAAAGCACCCTTCTACTTTCTCTCTCTATGAATTTGACTACTTTAGATATCTCATATAAATAGATTCATACTATGTCTTATTGGATCCGGCTATTTCATTTAGCATAATGTCTTCAAACTTTGTCTATCTTGTTACGTATATCAGAGTTTTATTCCTTTCTAATGCTGAATCATATTTCCTTGTGTGTATAACCACATTTTGTTGATCCATTCGTCTGTCAGTGGGCATTTGGATTGTTTCCACTACTCGGCTATTTTGTGAATAAGGCTGTTATGAGCATTGGTATACAAATATCTGTTAAGTCCCTGCTTTCACTTCCTCTAGGTGGATACCCAGAAGTGAAAGTGCTGGGTCAGGTTGTAATGTTCTATTTCACTTTGTGAGGAACTAGCATAGTGGTTTCTCTGGTGGTTGTACCACGTTACCTTCCCACCAGCTTCTAGTTTCTGGACAAGGCTTCTAGTTTCTTTACATCCTCATCACTACTTGTTACTTTCTGGTTTTTAATAATAGTCATACTAATAGTATGTGGTTTTGATTTGTACTTTCCTAATGATTAGTGACAGGCATTTTTTTCACATACTTTGGGGGTTTCTGATATTTTAAGTTCATGCTATCACATCTAAATTTAGAATAGCTCCACACTAGTGCATAATAATGTATGCTACGTAGAGAAAACAGTAGATTTAGTCACTGAATGGAGGACCAATATAAAAGTTCCTGGTTCTTCAGTTAAAATTAATTTCTAACAAGTTTCAGGAATCTTTTCAGGCATGCAGTGTTACCCTAACATTACTAAAATCCGTACTTTGAAGAAGGTGTAAGCCATAAGAAATCTAATGTAGGGTTCAAAGCCTTAGTGGCCAAGTGACCAATGGCAAACAAAGCTAAAAACTATCCTAGATTGGAAAACTGGAGACTCCAAAACTGGAGATTCATCAAATGCAAAGGCAAAGTTTTAGAAGATTGTTTCCTGGGGTACCTGGGTGACTCAGCCAGTTACGTGTCAGACATCATTCAGCTCAGGTCATGATCTAAAGGTTGTGAGTGTTAGCCCCGCATCAGGGACTCTATGCTGTCAGCATGAAGCCTGCTTCCGATCCTCTGTCTCCCCCCTCTCCCTCTCCTGTGCATGTGTGTGCATGCTCGCTCTCTCTCTCTCGCTCTCTCTCTCGCTCTCTCTCTCTCTCTCTTAAAAATAAATTATTAAAACATGATTGGTTCCTGTAATGGCAGAAATAGAACTATCATTCTTGGCCCTATTGAGACTAAGTCTATGTGAATTGGCAGACCTTGATCTTGGACTTTCCAGCCTCCAAAATTGTGAGAAATAAATTTCTGCTGTTTAAGCCACCCAGTCTGTGTTACTTTGTTAGGGTAGCTTAAGGCAATACAAACCTCCCTCTATGAGTAGGCTTTCATGCAAAAAAAAAATATATCTAATGGAATATTTAACTATTAATCTTCAAAATATATCAGTGTTGTACTATAGGAAGATGATTTGTGACTTTCCAGTATCTGTCTTGAATTAATGCTAGCATTCCTCCTCAATCTCATATATAACATTGAGGAAATATTGTCACTTCTTTCTAGTGTTATAGAAGAGCAGCTATATTTTTGCCTTTTAGTTTCACCTTCACCGTTTTATAGCATAATGAAATACCTATAAACTAAATTATAGCATTTTATCTCAGTACAGATTTTTAAATTTAAGCATTTTAACTATGAATATTATGTATTATTGCCACAATATAAATAAAATATTTCAGGTCATTTGATCTGTTTTCATATCCTAGACAACTTGAAAAATAGATTTCATAATTCAGTGTGCTTAATTCTAAATTTATTGACAAATTCAGTATATAAGCTTAAGTGATATTTAAAATCTTAATATATTATTTCCCTCTCTACAAATACATACAGGGAAAGAATAGGAATTATATTAAAATCAGGAATAAAACAAAAATAACTTCTTTAAAAGGAGAGAGGGTGTTTTTCCCATCAATTTTCTATTTAAAAACTCAAACCAGTGGAGGATTCCTAGTTACAGACTATAACCATTGTTAGCAAATCCAACTGACAAATGTGAGGCCACACAGCTAGAGAAGATAGTTTGTTTCAAGGGTTATCACAATTGTCACTTATTGTTTCTTTGGCATGTACACAATGCCAGTTTGGCCAAGGCTGTATTGATAACCGCTGATAAAAATGGCATCAATAGCAGGGTAGACACAAACACTTTCAAATTGAGATAAAATATCCTTCCGATCGTTTTTAAGGAAAATCTGGCAGATGATGTGTTTCCAATTCCAGGACCCAGAGAACAGTTTAACAGGAGGTGTACATCTCTAGACATATTCCAATGAGAAAAAAGATGGATTCGATGGCAGATTACAGGTAACAGATTAATCTCTCAATGTATTTCAATGAACTATTTAAAAATATCTCAAAGCATATGACTTTTAAGAAAATAAATATATTAACAAATAAATGATAACACTATAAACGTTTTGGCTTTTGTTGTTACATTTTTTCTAATCGCAGATTTCCAGGTCTTTTGACTATAACATAGGTTTTTCGCACAAAATTTCAGTGACCTTTATGGTAGCTTACTTATCTGAGAGTCACCTGTATTCCAGGAGAGAACAAGAGAGCAATATGTAACTAGTTTTTCAGAAGTAAAAAATACTTATAGAAAGCAGTCTCTGTCTCTGTCTCTCTCTGTCTCTCTGTCTCTCTCTTTTTTTTTTTCATTACTGTTGTGTGTGCTCTACTTAGTGAAATCAAACACAAATGTAATGCCTTCTTTGGAGAAAAATGTACCTGACATTAGCACTCTATTATCATAGAAATTCACATCCACTTTGCCTCATGAAAGCATTTGAGGAAGGAATCTTTAAGTTATCCAAATAAGTGTCTTTTCTTTTCTTTTCTTTTCTTCTCTTCTCTTCTCTTCTCTTCTCTTCTCTTCTCTTCTCTTCTCTTCTCTTCTCTTTTCTTTTCTCTCTTTTCAAAAATACCAACCATCCACTCATATGAGTTGTGCATGAGGGGGTCACAAAATAGAATATTTGTTTGTTTATATTTTTAAACTACTTCATCCCCCCTCTCTTCTGGAAGTGCCAACCATCAGACCTCCTCGGTTGACCCAGTCTGCCCACCCTGGAAACTGAGAATAGGACATTTAGGCCAACCCGCCCACTGGCCTCCTCAAAAAACAAGAGTTAAAACAAAATTTCATGGACTTTAATTCCCACGGTATTTAGCAAACTTTGAATTTAATCAAAATTATAATGCAGCCTGTTTAAATGTCTTGGTCACTGAGAAAGGAAGGATAAGATTTAATTTAAGGTATAGAGAATCAATTTAGTTGAATACAGTTTGAGAAAGAGTGGACTTTATTCAAATCAATTTTCTCCGGGCTAAAATAAAAACATCCTTTCTCTTATGGACTATTATGCAAAATTCTTTGACTTTTCTATCTATTGTGAGACCATTTTTGAGATGAGTAGGTACAAAAACAATATCATTTGAATCTATTTAGTGTAACAAAAACAGCTATAGAAATTCTAGAAGAAAAAAGCTATTGAGATACAAATTAGTTCATAAGAAAAGATCAAAAGAAGGACAATTAATTCATTCTGTTGAATACATTTTAAGTCTCTATAATAATTAATAAATTAACCAACAGCTTTTTGAAAGCAGTTATAATGAAATCTATTACCTTTTTATTCTGAAGTCACATATAAATATTTGAGTGAGCCCATCTTGCCAGCAAACCCAAGTTAATTCTTAAAGTAGGATATGCAATACTCTTTCTTTGGGTGTGGAAGCTGCTTGAGATTTTCTCTCTCCCTCTGCCTATGCCCCTTTCTCCCATTCTCTCTCTCTCTAAAAAAAAAAAAATATATATATATATATATATATATATATATACATAAGCAAGTAAATAAATAAGTAAAAAAAGAGTTCCACCTATATAAAATTTTATTTTATATACAAATTTTATATACAAATTTTATTTGTAACATCTGAGAGTAACCTCTACCTTTCTATTTACATGACACTATAAAGGGAAAAGGCAAAACGTATATAAACACATATTTTATATAAACATATACATATATTTATAATATGTAATATACTTTCTAATATATAAGTAAAATGTATATTATATATTATAAACTATATATTATGTATAATTATATAAACATATAAAATATATATTATATATGCATAATCTTTACTGGTCCATTCCAGAGAAAGCAAAGCTTTTAATTGACAACTTTGGACACTTGCCTAAATAGTTGTTTATTCACCCATTTCTTCATAAAATATTTGAGATCTTACTTTGTGCTAAGCGATGTGATAGTAATTATGGAAGTTCACAGCCACCTTCCATTTTTCTTTTTGTATAAATGTATGAATGTTTGTATTTAGATTCTTCATATAGGGAAGAAATTGCCTCTATATGATGTCGCAAGTAACTTTTTTCCTTAGTTTATCATGTGCATTTGCTGAGGTATGTTTTTGATTTACATATACTTAGTTGAATTATCAAGTATTTGACTTATATTTAATGGAATTCATCAATTATAATCTAGCAAATATGGATTCTGCATTTTAGTCATAAGAGAGATATAGTTTTGAGAATTTGAATGAAGAGCACATCTGAAAAAGTTAATGTAAGATCTTAGATACATTGTTTTGTGAGTCTCTAAGGAAGACAACCATTTATGTCATAAAAGAAAAATAAAACAAAAATAGAAACAAATATACTCTTTTGAATTTGTGACCCATAGAAATGAAGAAAAGAAAAAACTAGAAAAAGGAAGCATGGACTTAGAAGATGACTAGTTATTTTTATACCACAAGTATCCCCGTTCTATAGAAATTTAAGGCCAGAAGTATATTTCTCCATTTCTAAGCGTAGGCAATTTTAAAAAGGGATATAAGACTAATCTTTAACTGTCAACTGTAAAAAGACTAGGCTTTTATGAATAAGGAGGGTATGTTGCCTAGTCACTCACTTTCATGGAACGTATAGAAACATATAAAATATGATTTGCCACAGTAAAGCAGTTTTGAAGCTGAAATCTGTTACAGAAATTACAGCTTTGCCTGACGCTGTCCCCAGCTTCATCACGTGTAGAGGTGCTAAGCATTCTTCCCAGTCTGCATTGGTTGACAAGTTGAAGATAACCAGAACTTTTGTGGAAGTCAAAAATGTGGTTTCTAGCCAAGACAACAGAGCAGTGTCCAAGTGAGTGACAACCCAAGACACTGCGGTTGGGTAGTCAAAATGAACAGTCATCACTGGACTGTTTTACAGTGACAGATCACGTTTGCTCTTTATTAGTGATGTGTGTGCGATTGTGCATGCACACATTTGTGCATAGGGGGTAGGGATGCTAATGTGTTACAACACAGAGAAATACATCATTATTATCTAAAGTTTTTCTACAAGTATGACACTTGTATAAGCACATTTTTGTTCCTGAGAGTAGATCGCTTTGCTCTATTCAGTGCACATTCCTACTATTCATTAGGAAGCCATAAATAGATCAGTTTATATGAAGAATAACATGAAGTTATTTTACTTCAAACATCTTTGAAAAATATTTACTTTAATTGTCCCCTTAGGCTTATGCAGTGTTGAAGGCGTTTGAAGATCCAGTGCTAATATAGAAAAGATTCCGAGCCCGTGATGCCATTAAGATATTCAAGACCCTGTGTTATAATATAGTCGGCTAGTGGAGAGCCTGAGGAATTTGGAAAAATCATTTTGGTAACCAAACATTTAGGACTTTAAATGGAGGAGCTAAAGATTGTTTAATGTCAAGAACTTCAAGACAGAACATCTGAGCAAGATCAGGCATATTATTATTGAATTCCACCCTTAATTCATATTATTAAACTCTTCAGATCACTTTAATCTTATAAATCATTAAATCACTTCCAGTCCATTCCTGAATGCCCTCTCCAAACATTTCTAAACACATTTAGTGCTCCCTATCTGTCATTTGCATGCTTTTGAGAAATGTAATGCCATTTCTTGGATCCAGTATGTTCATATTGTTGATATTTAGAGGAAAAAATGAAAAGGAAGAAGAAAAATATCTGTGTAACAAATCCTTTGGTATTCTGATAATTTCCCATGCATGAAAAAAAATCACATGCTCAAGTTACCACACATTTAAGAGCTAAAGTACAGTATTATGAGTAAGTTGAAATTCAGATATAAAACTTCATCTTAACTTGACTGAACATCATATTAATTCAGAAATGACCCTTAAGATTGGGTTGCTCTTTTCCAAATTAAAATGGAATAAACAGATTTTATATACAAAGCAGTGCATATATTACTGGCCTCCAAGATTCAGATATGAGTTCTGCTGCATAGCCCTTGACTTTACAATGAAAGCATACCCTTGGGCTATTACTGAAAAAATAATATTTATGCACATTGTGAACATTTTAATCAATCATTTTGTACCAAATAAGAGGTGGTCACATTTAAGAAAATACATTATTGGTATTTTTTATAACTAGTACTGATAATCATCTTAAAATGAAACAATTAGAGTTAGATAACTTGGGGGTTCATTTTATCTGACCACAGTTCAACAAGGCAAAAAATTACTGATGTTACATTCTCTTTTCCTGACAGATTTGTGATCATCTGTTAGAAAGATAATGTAAGCCAAAGTGTGGTTTACATATTTATACATCCTATTGGATATTTTGAGTTCATAACTGGTAAAAAAATTCATTATAGATGGTTTAAATAAACATACTTCCCATAGAAACTAAGAAGGGTATGTGCGTTTGGTTTCTAGGAAAGGGACGAGATCACTGAGGTAGACTTGGGAGTATCCTTTTAAACATGATTGTATGACTGTCACTGCATGACTAACATGCAGTGACTTGATAAAATAGGCTGAAGGTAATTCTTTGAGGTAGTATCTCTAATTGTGGAGTCAATACCCTGTAATTGAAGAGATTCTATTTTTTCATCTAATAATATCTGTTTGTTCTTGGGGTAATACCAAAATATAAGTATTAGAAATTATTGTAACTATATTCATTTCAATAATCTCTTTGTCAAAGACATCAAAGCTCAGAAAGACATTTTTGGCCATTCTGTCTAATGACTGGAGAGACTAAATGATGAAATATAAAGCTTTAATTTATCTGAAGCACTTGAATTATCACTGTGATTCTTATTGCTTAAAACCCACTGTATGTTAAACTTAATAGACACAATGTTGTTATATGAGAATATTATTTCTGCTAAAAGGACAGCTATATACAGTCTTTGAAAGATCAGGTTGTACCTGTGGGCAATATACTCTGGAGGCAGGAAGTTAATAGTTTGTCTTTCCTCCATTTTGGCCACAAAATGGCATTTTCCCAGCATCAGCAACTTATTTAATTATAAATCTTATTATAGGGAAAAATATGGTTAAGTCTCGTTTTAAGTGGATATGGTTATTAGGGACAAACAAGCAAACACCAGAAATTAATGGATATTAGCATCTCAAACTCTTATTCTAGAGTAGCTATTGCCATAGGAGAAATTTGAGGGCACTTGGTCAACAAACCCGCTTACTCCCTGAGTGGACTTTTATTTCTTTATTCTTAAACTAGATATTTAAATTCATAGTACTCTGCCAGAATCTGTTGTGCTAGCAATATACAGAGAGCTGGATGACTAAATATTTGTGCTAGCTGTTCTGGGACTATAAAACAAGTGGATGGAATCGTGGTATGGACAGAATTTCCATTCTAATAGAGAAGAATGTTGTGTTCTAAGGAAGTATAACAAAGTTCTATCAAACCATAGAGTCAGGAGTAATTCATTTTATTTATTTTTTTTAAATAAAAAAAATAATGTTTTATTTATTTCTGAGAGAGAGACAGCATGAGCAGGGGAGGATCAGAGAGAGAGTGAGTTACAGAATCTGAAGCAGGCTCCAGGCTCTGAGGTAGCTGTCAGCACAAGCCCGAAATGGGACTCGAACCCACAAACCATGAGATCATGACCTGAGCCGAAGTCGGATGCTTAACTGACTGAGCCACCCAGGCACCCCAGGAGTAATTCATTTTAAATAGGGTTGCAGAAAACTTCACAGAGAAGGTGACATTTGAGCTGACTGTGGAGAATCAATAGAATTTGATAGATGGTGATGGGTGGCAAATGGGGGAAATCATTCTGAGAAGAAGAAAAAGCACAAGAAAAATCCATGAGATACAGCAGAATGAGCCAGCTATCTGCATGAATTTGACATTGTGGCAGAGCTTTGTTATATTTTTCAGTGATATATACCATAATTTATCTTTATGGATTAAAAACTAAAATTTGATAGTTTGTCACTTAAGAAAGTAATACTCTAGTAATACTCTAGTAATACTAGTAACACTCTAGTGTGAGAAGTAAGAGAGCTGGTTTAAAATAAATTTCACATATTATCTATTATTGAGCAGCATTGTGTCATTCTTTGTTTTATAGAAAGATATTGGAGAGGCTTAAATGCTCAAAATTAGCTTTTTTTCCTAGTATATTTGAACTTTATTATAAGTCAGATTTTTATTTAATATTACATTTCTATTCTTTTTATTGTATTAGGAGAAGCAAATTGGCAATATGGAGTAACAGGAAAAATATAATTAGCTTCTAACACACAGAGTTTGATTCCTATATGCTAAAAAGAGTGGTAACGATCAAAGTCTGATTTTGAAAATACAATGAGAGCAAATCGTTTATATGTAAAGAGAAAAAGCAGTTCAGCCTGTTTGATGCCACGTTTACTCTTTGGTTGATGAAATCACTGAAGGTGGGCGAAAATCTACCAATCAAAGCTGGGTAAGGCCATGTGTAAAATGCTGATGCCTATACTTACTGGTGTCAACAAATTGTGAGGAACATGTCCAAGAGCCATGGGAATGACTAAGAGGATGACTGTTCAATTCATGACAAAATATCACAAGAGAATATGGAGAGATTGAATAAACAACATTAACTGACTATGTGAATATTCAGAACATAATACTGGTAAAGAAGTGAAATTATTTGGCCAGCTCAAGACCAAATTGTTAGAAATGGTAAACTAAACATGATCTAATGAAGCATTTTTGTCTTAATTTTTATATAATGTGTTAAACTGAAATTAGTGACACATATCTACTGACATGTGGTAAAGTTGTAAATGACAAATATTTGGTGATGCTAAACCCTTAGTTCTTTGTTGAAGACTTTGAGAATCGCACTAATATTTCTGGATGCTTAATGTTTCTGGAGCTTCAAAAAATAGCTCAATCAGAAAGAAGCAATTTGGTTTGTTTAAAATTGAGGCGCCTGGGTGGCTCAGTCAGTTAAGCATCGACTTTGGGTCAGGACTTGATCTCGCAGTTCATGGGTTCGAGCTCTACGTTCATGGGTTCGAGCCCTACGTTGGTCTCTGTGCTGACAGCTAGCTCAGAGCCTGGAGGCTGCTTTGGATTCTGTGTCTCCCTCTGTCTTTGACCGTCCCCTGCTCATGCTGTCTCTCTCTCTCTCAGAAATAAATGAAATCTTTAAAACATTCTTTTTTAAAAATTAAAAAAAATAAAATTTAGTGCATGTGCATGAGTTATTTTACTCAGTCTCTCAAATATGTAAATGTTGATCTTAATATAATACCATTTCTTGTGGACACAACCTTATTAGAATACTAGCGTGGATTAAAACAATTTAATTTCCTATAATTGATGTTTATTTCAAGTGGGAGTTTTCTTAAGGGCAAGGTAATGTGAAAACTTAATATTCACAATCATTGTCAGTTTTTGGCACCTGATTTTGTGAAACTACCTATGTTTTGGACACCCTTGCTTTTCTCTATCTTATAATAAATGTAGTCACCATAGAGTAATCACAAATAATTGTCCTCAAGGCATTACAATGTTATAATCATTAAAAAGAGTCCCTTAAGAAAATGAGGTGATATTTGAACATTCTTTCCTTTGGTCTTTAAGTTCTGTCACATAGTAGATGAGATTGTAGAAAACACAGTTAAGTAATTAAAGTCTATTTACTTTTCAATACTTTAGTAAGAACTTCACTGACAGTTTATTGACTTGGGTGTGATGAGTTGTTTTCTCATGTGTATGATATAAAGTCATGAATTTGATATGCATGGGAGACGTAGAATGAGAATAGATTCAGTTAGGTAGTAGTAGGCAGAGATAAAGTGAAAATGAGAAATGAATAAAGATATGAATACAGGTAAAACAGAGAAGAGAAGAGGTGTAAGGCAGTTATTTTTCCCCCCATGCATTTTTTAAGTGTATTTATTTTTCAGAGAGAGAGAGAGAGAGAGAGAGAGAGCATGCACACATGTGTATACACAAGCAGGGGAGGGGAGAGAGAGAAGGGGACAGAGGATCTGAAGCAGGCTCTGTGCTGACAGCAGACAGCCCCATCTGGGACTCAGACTCATGAACAGGGAGCTCATGATCTGAGCTCAAGTTGGACCCTTAATGAACTGAGCCACCCATTATCCATATGGCAGCTTGATCTTCTAGACTAGAATTTTAGCATGATAACATGTTTATACCTTTAAAGCAACTTCTAATCCACCTTTTTAATTTTAGGCACTACAAAAATACAATATGAAGTTTATCAAAGCTTCCAAACTTCCTGTTTTTTAAAAGGGAAAGGTAAATAACATTAACCAGGGATCCCTGATCTTTGTGAGGGTAATTTATAAAAAGTAGGTTGTTACTTCCAAATATGAAACTATTTAGCTCACAGTCTTTTGGGTAAGACAGGGGAGGGATGCTGATGGTGAGGATGAGGTCTAGAGCTAGCAGGAGACCCCCAGTGATGGGGTGCAGGTACAGTGCAATTGATAAGGTAGCACTGAATACTAATTTACCTAACAGTGCCTCAAAGCCTCTTCCAGCTCTAAGATTTTGTGACAATTAGGAATTTCTAAATGAAAATTAAAAAAAAGGAATTTCTAAATGAACTGTTTGGTTTGGAATGGGCATAAAACAAATAAAAAGAAATAGAAAACATTTATTTGGACTTAAAATATATATGCTTTGAATAGAATATTTTATAACAAATATAATTAAGATGTTACTACTCTTCCTAATTCAACCTCAGGTCAGAGGAAAGTGGTATCAGAAGTTACTGAGTTTAATTTAGGTAACTATTAAAGATAAATTTTTGTTTTGCATTATATAATTTAGTGTCTTTTTCCATTTCAAGAAACAGTTCAAAGGTTTTCATCATGAAGTTCATAACCCCAAATGCTCAATAAATATTTAAAGAGAACTAGCTAATGCTAAATAATAAAGTTCTCTTGGTTATAAAACTAGCAGTTTGGCTTTCTAAACTGAACTATCAAATGTATTTTAGGTATTTACAATCTATCAAATTGTTTATGAGTATCTGCAAAATAAGCGTGACCGGGGGAAAAAAGGCATCTTTTAAAGAGTCTAGAAAGAACCCTTAAGATTAGAAAAACAAAAATTGTATAAAATACTCCAGAGAAAATTTTAATCTTTGTTAGGATATATGGGGCCCTAAGATTGGGTTCATTTGAGAAATAAATTTGCTGTATAAAAATTTATAAAATATTCTATATATTCTGCACTTATAATTTCACATGCATCCAGCTAACATGGCTTTTATTCTGTTAACATGTAAGTTCTATACAGACTTTTTTTAGTTTTCTAATATATGGTCTGGCAGTTTGGCCGTTATTTTTTTCTCTGGTTTTTAAAGTGAATTTTATAACTCGATGAAGAACATATACAGGCTAAAATTTTCAACTCAAATTCTGAAGACTTTTCAATTAAAGATGAAGTTAAGCTAGATTGTATATAGAGAAAAGAAAGTGGAAATGTATGTGGCAAAATTATAAATTTTGATGTTCTGGGGCACTTGCATGGCTTGATCGATTGAGCATCCAATTTCAGCTCAGGTCGTGATCTCACCGTTCATAAGTTCGAGCCCCACATCAGGCTGGCTACTGTCAGCCTGTCAGCATGGAGCCCCCTTCGGATCCTCAGGCGCCCTCTCTATCTTTCCCTTCCCTGCTCACACTCTCTCTCTCAAAAATAAATTTTAAAAAATTTTTAAAAAGAGAAATTTTGTTGTTCCAATGTTAGAGATCATATGGCTGATACTCTTTTGGATTAGATCTTTTGATGTGAGTAGCTACGATTTTTGAAATTATGTAAGCTACTTAAAGGTATGCAAAGGTACTTTGTAAGGAATCAAAAAAAGGGAAAACAAAGACAATTTAAATGTTACTGCACAATAACAGTCAAGCTGGAAAAGCCTATTTATTGCCTTCAAGAGAAAGGAGTCATGCGGACACTATGTATTGAATTTGGTTTCTGAGGATGACAGGCTCAGCTGGGTGGTCCCCACTTTGGATCCGTCATACCTTTAAGTAGTGGCTACGTGGAGACTCAGGCTAGTGACATCTGAAGACATTGCCATTCAGTACTGAGGGACCTGAGCTGGCACGGCTGGAACTCCTAGGGTCTCTCTCTAGAGGAAGTAACATTATTTTGTGCTGGCTCTGTGACTTTTAATCAAAAGCCATGTCTCTGCCAATATCATTCCATTAAATCTTTGAGCTTCTTATTACTAATATTGAAGTTTACTACATAAAACAAAAGTCACAACCAAACAGTTTCTTCAGAAAGGTTATTCTCTCTCTCTCTCTCTCTCTCTCTCTCTCTCGGGCCTTATGTTAGGCTGATGTGAAGCAAGTCCCTTAAAATCATTGAGGCCACTATTATTTAACAAAAAAAATTTCAGTAAGATTTATGAACAGCATAAATTTTCTATGAGGCCTCACCTTTGATCTTTTTAAAAAAAAAATCATTATTATTATTTTTGAGGGGAGAGAAGGCACATGAGTGGGGAAGGGGGAGAGAGAGAGAAGGGGACAGAGGATCTGAAGCAGGCTCTGTGCTGACAGCAGAGAGTCCAATGTGGGGCTCAAAGTCATGAACCATGAGATCATGACTTGAGCCAAAGCCAGATGCTTAACAGACTGAGCCACCCAGGCACCCCTACACCTTTGATCTTAATAAAGGACCTAACTGCCTCATTTAGGACTTTTTAATCTTTACTGATCTCTTACTTTATGCATATTTTGCTGGGTATAAGAAAGATTTTTTATTTTTGAACCTAGCAACTCTTGAGATCTATATATGCATATATTCTCTAATTGATGTTTAAAGTAGGACTTCCTTTCCTTTAATGCATCTTTCTCTTTCATATTATGAATGCCAAGAAGAAACAAGGTAGAACTTTGAATATTAAGTGCTACAACCTCCTTAATTATCCACAAGATCATTAAAATCCCTTTCTGTTTTTCACATACCCACAGATAAGTTTCTGCAACACTTCTGTCAGCATATAATACGTGTCTTTTCTCCACGGTGCCTCAAGCCCTCATCAACCGCCTCCTTGAGTCCCTTTCAATTTATAATAACCATTCCTTCCATGTCCTTCCAGCTTCGGCCCATGGCCTGGTATGAAAGCTAAGCTCACATATTTTGTATTTTTTTTCATGCAAACTACCCCACATCTAGAAACTGAATTCTATTCCAGTTATTTATTGCTGGATAATGAATTGCTCCAACATTTAATAGCATGCAATGACAACCATTAAATTTTGATAAAAATTCTGTGGGTTGGAATTGAGGCAGGCTCCAGCAGGGATGATTCATCCCTGGGGCCTTATCTAGTGTAGGTCAATGGCTGGAGATGGCTAAGACAGTATAAATGGGGCCATAAGGTTGCAACTCCCCCCCACCCCCTCTGAGATCTGTTGGGGTTGGACTATTTAAGATGATTGTTTTACTCACATGTCTGGCAGCTCTGCTGGGATGGCTATTTTCCATATGGCCTCTTTACCTGGCCAGCCTGAGTATTCTCATAGCATGGTGGGCTTAGTTTGTTAGATATTTTTCATGACTATTGTGATAAGTGAGCATTTCAAGAGTCTAGTATAAAAGCTTTGGGGCTAATACTCTAGCCTAGAGTTCATGCGTCATTGTTGCCATAATCTTTTGGTTCTGTAGAGTCAGAGCAGATTCATTGTTGGAGGACCTTATACAAGGATGTGAATATGAGGAGGCATGGTTCATTGGGGTTATGTAGAAACTTAATTACCATAAGCCTATTGCCCAAGTAAAATAAGTGGCCATAGGCCAAGCAGACCACAGAAATTATAAGATTATTTTTTGTAAGTTGGAATTTAAAATTAGAGTAGAATCTATAAACCTTAATTTACTTGCACCATTGTGTAATTTTCATATTCTCTCCTCCAGATTACAACATAGCAATCTTGATTCTATTGGGATTTCTGTGAAGCTTTAATAAAGACCTATGCATAGCAATTTTATATACATTTTGTAGATATCCAGTTAGGAAGTGTTAGATTCTTCCCCCTGCTGAGACTGTCTTAAAATTTTTTCTGATTGTTATTACAAAAACTAATGATTTGTAACATTAAAAGAATTTTCATTCAATCCCAAGACTTAATTATGATAATTTTTTCCTTCCCTCCATTTTTTTATACCATGTTATTCCATGGATGACATGTATGATTAATACTGAATCGGTTTGAAATATATTTGAAAATTCTAGCCTATTTAAAATTTTTTATTGTTAACCTCAAGCTTTAAAAAATTGGCTTTTTTTCTTTGTAGACTCTGAAAAGTTGTCATTGACCAAAACATATTTTGGGAATTCTAAAAAGATAAACGTTTTCTGTGTGCTAAGACTTAAGCTTTGGAAAGAGTGGAATCACAAGGGACAAACTGTGTGGGATACTGATACTCTGTTAGTAAAATAGAGACTCCAAATGCTCTTTGAGTATGTCATTATCAGCTGAGGCCTTCTGGGCACAGCATAGAACACATACTGTGACTAATGATCTCAAGAATAAGAAGTGTGGCACAGTGCATAAAATGGTATTCGAATACACAAACCTTATGTCACCCATCAAATTTGAGCAGGAATATTGTGTCTCGGAACATGAAACAGACCACCCGTTCGTAGGGCCAGGGACCCGGAAAAAAGAAGATAAGATAATGAATTAAGAGCGGGGAGAAAGGAGGCAAAACACAAAGGACAGATGGCAAATGAAGTATGAGATACGGGGAAAGAGGGTGGCAATGATATTCCAGTTACACGGGTTTGTTTTTCACATTTTTAAGTGAGTAAACGAGGATAGATTATTTTAATAGCCTGGTCATGGTTTGTTTTCGTTTCCTTTTTTCCCCTCTGTGTACATCAGTTCAAATTATTTCCATATTGGAATAAATGGCACTGATATAGATACAGGTGGGGGAAATGGTCCTCAGCTAGTGTTTCTATAATTCAAAACAGAAACAATCCTTCTGCGTCCACCTTCTCCTTTTCTTCTTCGGGTTCTTTAATATCTTCTTCCAGGTTTCTCCAGATTGTTGCAGCTCCAGCTGCGAAACACACACTGAATAGAGCACATCCATAGGGAGAAAGAGAGAGAAGTGGACAGTTATGCGATTTGTGAATCCTTTTATTTTAATGCAGACAAAGCCTTTCCTTCCTTCCTTCCTTCCTTCCTTCCTTCTGTCTTTTTACTGGTCATTTAATTTTTTATTCTTGGTTACCAATGGAGCACATTTCTGGGGGGCATGGGAAAATAGTCACTATGCACCGTAAATGTTTTCTCAGGGAGGATTCTGTTTGGACCAAGCTTACGTTTACCAAATGAAAATAATCCTAATAATTCTGTTCTATAAGTTTTATTTCCATGAGGACGGAAACTGAAAATCACATCCTGTAATCTGTCTATTCTTAGTTTAGAGCAGAGAGCATGATTAAAGAGAATTTCCTTTTGATCCTCGATCTTTGACAGATAGTGACTGGTCAGGACCACACAAGATCAGCTGAAGCTGTCGGAAGTAGACTTTTAGAAGGGACATGATTTAAACTAGGCTCCTACAAATATGACTTTTTGGAACTATTTCCTGCAAAAGTTCTACACACCTCTACAGTATTCTTCTAAGAAGACCACACCTGGAAATCTGCATGTTTTGCTGGAGGCGTTTTGCTGGGAAGGTATTTGGAAGGTATCAGGGAGATAAATGAAACCACCTGGAGCCTGTCGCTCCAGTGGCAATCACGGCCTTCCCGGGGATGGAGTTATGTTCCCTCTACTGCAGCTGTCAAGCAGCTACTTTGTTCTTTACAGCTCCTCTCAAAACAATATCCATCAAAAGGTGTCAATTAGGTTTTATAGGTGGCAGCAGCTCTGCTTTTATGAAGGGTTGTTATTAAATATATGTGAATAATATCGATAATGCCTATTTAAATATTTATGAGGGCAAACTACATGACCCAAGTCCTGGAGGAAGATAAAACTGCTCACAAAATCGAGAGGCCCTGGGCAGAAGAAAAGTACCTCAAAGGTGTTAAAATTTATTTCCTTGCCACAAAATAGTAAAGTCTAAGAGAAAACCTAGGAGGAGGATAATCAATACGAAGAATGGAATCAGAAAGGCTTGAGCAGCTCTGTTAAAATTGTTGTCATTATGCAGCTTCCATAAAATGTGCATAATGTTTTGAATGTACTTTTATAGTTGCTTCTCTCAAGATTTCGAGAACTTATAAAAACCTATACAACTACAGAATTTGGACAATCACGTGTGAAAGATACTCATAAATTTCTTGAGGTAGCTCACCAAGAGAGATAGCAGTATGTTTAAAAGAGGTGTTTTTAATGCTTCAGAACCAATCATTTTTTAAAGATTAAAAAGAGCCTTTTATTACGATAACATTTGTGCATGTTTATTGCAGAAAGATAGAAAAATAGCAAAAGTAGAAAAGTAAGCTCTGTATTATGACCACACAGATATTTGCACTAGCAAAACCTAATAATATATATACAATTTATATACTCAAGGAATTTTATCTATATTTAGATTTACATACACATATACATAAATTTATATACGTAAAATGAGATCAGACTGGCTATTAACTTTGCAACTGTTTTCATTAATCGTGACTATTTTTGCAAGTTAATAGGTATTCATCTTATGAGGAGATTTAGATATCTCCAGTATTACCCAAAATATCTTTAATACCTGGTTTGGCCAGACAGGGAATCAATCCAAGCTCATTTGTTGAATTTACTTGTTATGTTTCTTAGGTCTCTTATCTAAAAGTTTGTTGCTGTTTTTGTTGTTGCTGTTGTTTTGCAGTTGGTTTTCAATGCAAAGCCTTACAGGGCTGTTTTTCCAGAAGGATCTATCTTTATGACTTGTCTGTTTTCTTGAAGTACCTTATGACTTATTTCTCTATCCCCTATATATTCTGCAAATGTGAATCTGAAAGCCAGATAGATGGATGCAAGGTTTTTCCCTCCATTCTAGGTGATATCGTGGACTTCATATTTCATCAGCCCAGGAGGCCCATAATATATACCTGAGACACGGTAATGGATGCTGAGTCTGACTACTAAATTATAGTGATGATTAATGCCCCATAGCACTATTTGGTGCTTTCTTGTATAACTTGAAAGTAACACATGTGATTATACTTGGGTACTACATAAGTGTTCAGTTCCTAATCTACCGTCTACCTAATGATTTTAACAGTGCCTTTGGTTGTTTGACCCTGCTGATACTATTTTCCAACCTAGATCTTTTGGTTTTGATATAATCAAACCTACCTATCTTTTTTATGGTTTCTGGATTTCAGTTATTTACGGAGGCTACCTCTACTATAACATTAATAATAACTATAGTTTAAAAAGTTTTTAAAGTATTTAGATCTTCATTCCTTTTGTATTTATGCAGGTTAGACACCAGTGTAACCTGATATTTTTTTTAAGTTGTACCCATTTGGCCCAATACCATTTACTAAAAAGCCTATCTTTAGCTTAGTGATTTGAAAGGCTGTCTTTAATGTTTACTATAGTTCCAAATGTGTGTGGTCATATTTCTGGCTTTTCTGTTTCATTTCCTGTCCTTTCATATGTCAATACTATTAATTTTTGAGACTTTATGGTAACAGTTTAATATCTGGCAAGGCTACTCCTAACTCATTTCTTTTTCAGAATTCCTGCTGTTCTTACTTAAGTGTTTTTTTTCTATATGAACATCAGAATCTATTTGTCTACTTCCGTAAAAATACCTGTTTGTACTTTGTAATTCATTTTGAATTTGTAAGTTATAAAAGATAATTGACATCTCTAAGATTTTGTTTTCTTCTATCAAACAGCGTGACAAATCTTTATATTCAAGTTTACTTTTGTGCCCTTCAAGGGTGTCTTAGAGTTTTCTTCATATAAGAAAGATTTCTTTCAAAAGGACTAAAGTCTGTTTTATGTTTTATTACTCCCAAACCTATAATTTGGAAAGCGTGTACATATATAACCTGACATTAATACTTCCTCCTCTTTCCAGTGGGCTAGCATACCTTTATAAAATGTCTTAATTTCTTCATTTCCTGCTGTCTTCTTTCTTTTTTATGTTTGCTTTGTCCTAACATATCATTGCCATTTGCTTTTAATTTATTATAGGTTTGAAGAAAGACCTTCCATCATTACCTATGTTAACTCCCTTCTGTGTTTCTTCTTCTTTTTTGAAAGACATCTTTATTTTATTTTTTATTAGTTTTTTTTAAGACATCTTCATTTTAAAATGAGGCTGAGCCATGTTTTAAGTCATTTAAACTCCATTTTGGTGTTCTTAAGGTACAGACTTGACAGGTTAACTTGAAAATGTAATGTCTTAAAAAACATATAAATTGATTTTGTTCTGAAACAAAAATGTCCACACATTTTTCAGCCTACAAATAATACTTTTTAAAAGTTAGCAAGTATGCAGTGGAAAACAAATCATGCTCACCTATTTTGTCTGTTTTTTTTAGAGAATTCGGTCCTCTTACTAAAAATTAGCTTATGTGTTATGAAGTAAAAATATGAGATATTAGTAAAATTAAATTCCATTACATGTTTTCTTTTTTTGGAAAACAAATAGTACAAATATTGAAATAAACTTGAATAGTTTTAGTTGATCTGAGAAAAGAAATATTGTCCTGGCGGCAAATGGTAGGCAGAGGCATTGCTTAAATCTTTATAGTTAAAGTAATTCATGAATACCTATATTTCCTAGTTCTCTATAACAATGTATATGATATAATATTTGTGAGTCCTAGAGAAACTAAGTTATTCTTAAATGACTGATAAATAGGGGCGCCTGGGTGGCTCCGTTCGTTAAGCTCTGACTTTCGGCTCAGGTCCCGATCTCACAGTTTGTGGGTTTGAGCCCCACGTCGGGCTCTGTGCTGACAGCTCAGAGCTTGGAGCCTGCTTCGAATTCTGTGTGTCCCTCTCTCTCTGCCCCTCCCCAGCTCATGCTCTGTCTCTCTCTCAAAAATAAACAAACGTAAAAAATACATTTAAAATGACTGATATATATATATATATATATATATATATATATATATTTTACACCTATATATATACACACATATATATATACACCTTCATATATATATATGTATATATATACACCTTCATATATATATATGTACATATATATATGAAACATAATGTAGTAAAAGAAATTAGGCAAAAATAAATTACATAAAAAATAAAAATAAGTTTAAAAACTGTGAGTTGAATAGTCAAATAATCTAGTTGTCAAATATAGGAAGAAAAATATGTGGCTTAACTGAGAACAACCATAAAAACTAGGCCACCAATTATCGCAGAGGCACATTAAAGCTAACATGAAAAATTTAAAGTAATTAGTGGACACAGAAAAATTGATACTTTTATGGCAAATAACTTTAGAGATGTATGAGATCTTATTTTTAGATAAAGGAACTAATTCTTAGAAAGGTGAAGGTTACGTAGAAAATCTATCTTATTTCAAAATACGGATTGTAATTCAAATCTGCATATTAGTCTAAAATATTTTCTCTTAAAACATACTTTCTGATTTCAATGTACTGCCTGTTAATAGTGCTAAATGTCATGAGAAATTTATGGAAAAGTAACTAATTATATAATAGTTTTTTGATGGGAAAATTTATACTTAGTGCTTCTAAAATAAGCTTAATTTTTTTTTAAGTCAAACACGATTAATATTGTATTGTTTTCTTTTTTTCATTAAAATTGGAATCCGAGGAGAGGCTGCCTTATACATTCGTCACATTATGGTGAATAAGGTCAGCAAATGACAATGCTGAATGCTTAAAACTCATATTAGTGAATATGATGTTGTAGGTAGAAGATGGAATTAATGTATAGAAACATTAATTTATATTTTCCTAGAGGAGAGAAAGGAGCATACCTGTGCAGGTGCGAGATTTGTGAAGGCATTGTATGTAATATACTCTGGCAATATTTTATTGACCCAGGCAGTATTTTATATCTACAAAATCACTTTTTGTAAAAATCCCTTACATTGACTTTAAAAAAACTTTACTAATATGTAACCATCGTAGAATATAATGAAGAAATATAAAATAAAAAAAAAAAACTCATAATTTGCTCAGAGGTCATCAGTTTTTAACATTACTGTGTTTATCTTTTTGGACAAAGATGTACATGCTTTTGGTCACCTAAGCAGGTTCATTTCACAAATACTGCTTTGTAGCTATGTTTTAAACTTCTTTTCATATCTTATTTCATCTGTGCTATAACTTCTATTTGTAGACCATTTAGATTTTCTTTCAGTTGTCTCACATTATAAGTATTGACATGAACAGGGTCACCTGTGTGGCTCAATTGGTTGAGTGTCAGACTTCAGCTCAGGTCTTGATCTCACAGTTCATGAGTCGGAGCATCAGGCTCACTGCTGTCAGCACAGAGCTGGCTTCCGATCGATTCTCTGTCCCCCTCTCTCTGCTCCTTAACCATTTGCAATCTTCCCAAAATAAATACATATTAAAAAATACATAAATATAGATATGAACACCCTGTAGGTAACTCTTTATGAACTGTGCTGTAATTATAGTTGTCAGGGTTGCTGATATATCTCTATGCGCTTTATAGTATTGCTATTATTTGTAGATTTCAAGAGGTAAAACGCTGGAGTCCAAAGTAGCAGTATTTGAGAATCTCTGGGATGCTTAACTGGGAGGCCTTCCTCCATTAATCTATTAATATGTTAACTTTTTAAGGATAACATATTAATGGAAGGCATTATATATTGAATTATATCATATAATGCATAGTGGCATATGTGTCAGAGAAGCCTTATACACATTATCTCACATAAAAAACTATCCTGAAAATTACACATGAGTTTCATTTTACTCAAATAACTAAGATGGCTTACCATATTTTTCACATGCAGGTGTCTGAAGAAAAATTAAGGAAAATTTCTACTGATATTTAAATGTTTTTCTCATATTGTAGAAAAGTGAATGTAAAAAAAATAGTCAAAGCAACGGGTCAGTTTTCTACCACATTAACCAAGGCTTTTAGGGTTTTAAGGTAGTAGATTAACAATAAAGCTCCTTCCCAAATGTGCTCTAGGGATTAAAACATGGTGAATGAGTGTATAAGCAGTTGTGTTAATCTTTGATCCACTGAAATTGAATCTTTTAATATTTTCTTTAACTTTTGTGAAGTACTAAAGCATTCTCATTAGTCTCATTATTGTTATAGCTATTTTATATATCAGAAACTAAAATCATATGCTGATTGTGAATTGGTTTAAAAGATTCAGATCTAAAGACAAATTTAAAAGATAACAATATTTGAATTAAAAAAAATCCTGGTATCTTCAAATTATGAAAATAAGATCATTTATAATAGAATAAACTGAATTATATCACACTGTGGGCAGTTCTTTGATGAATGAGACCTTTGTATTTTTAAGTTAGTTTATCTGACATGATTTTGGAGTTCCTTGAATTGACTTACAATGAGGACTTGGTTTAAACAATTGGAAATACGATCTTCACCACAAGTTACAACAACTTCCTACAGCTTTGAATAATGAGGAATACTCTTGTTATTGATTAGCATGAGGGTTTGTTAATATTAGGGGAAGAAAAAGGTATAATTGGATTCACTTTAAAAAGAAAATTGTAAGGAGAGGGGAGGTATGTAGATTGTAATTGCTCTAATTCTAAAGAAATCTAAATTCTTCCAAATGCTTAGTAAAATGAAAGGTGGCTTCAATTTAATATGGAAAAATCCTATTATAACTATGTCTATTAAAGCATAATAGACATATGGAAATAGCTTGTGACTCAACTGAACTTCTATATAATACGTTTATGGTGTTCCTGTAAAATGCCAAGATCAAAAGCAGTCATCTACTACATAGCTTGCAACTCTTTTGTTACGCTCAGTGTATGTAGTCATTATCATTTAGGATTACAATTCATTCCGAGTGGCTTGTATTAGAATTATTTTTGATATTCAAATAAGCTTTTCTCCACCTACCTTTTTGTTGGTCTGAGGGATTGCCTTATGCTACTTCAGCTGATGTTAGTTAACTTTTAAAGAACAATAGCTTTTCTTTGTTTAACTTATTTCATAGGGCTTAAGTGCTTTACCTACATCCTTTTAAGGGATACCAAGAATCCTAGAAATTTCATGGACAATTATGCTGTGTGACTAAGTCTCACTAAATTAGAATGAGTTAGCTTTCCAAAATCTAGTTGAAGGGATGTTGAAACAACATTATACCTTAAAATAATATGGTTGGTCATTAAAGATATAAGGCTATCACTGCCCTAGGAACATGATTCTGAGAAAAAATTTTAAATATAGTTATAAAAAAATACAAGGGTAAAATAAAATTTTATATGACCATTTGACTCACTAGAGTAATTACAGAACTATAATTAGACTTACTATCCTCTACAAAGCCATGGCATCAAATCAGGTTTTGTGACTATTTTTTTAAAACTATTTAAACACAAGGCACTTAAATCAAGACACCATTACATGATTTACCTGCGAAAACATGTTACCACATGAGAAATTCCACTCTAAAGTTTCCTCCTAACCCTTCCAAATTATCCACTGAGGCAACAGCACAGTGCATGCCATGAAGGTCTGTGGTGAGGAACAGCTGAATCCATTTACCTCTTCTGTGTTGAAACCACATCCAGACCTCCAAACTCAGATCCAGGGACTTGGAAGCACCCCGAAGCTCCATTCAGTGGGGCCGGGAGAAATTAAAAATACTAAAAAAAGAAAGAACAGAAAAAAGATGTTCTTCACATAGAAGAGTTGCAAAAATTAGTGTTATCTGGATATCATTTGAACTGACGTCATTTTGAGAACTAAAATGGCAACACCAAGTATGTGTAATAAATATATTAGTATATGATATTATATGGACTTAGTTCCGTTAATCCTCTTTGGCTCTGGGACCTGTCATAGTGCTGATATTCACTGTCCTGAATTACACGAAACCAATATCCTCTCCCCGTTTCCCCTCCGTACAGCTCACAACAGCCTCTCCTGTAGCAGCCTCCTACCTGAGCTCATCTTTTGGCCTCTAACAAATTCTTCCCATGGCAACTCAACCTTTAGAGGAAATCAGGTCATTTATCTCTCCATGTATCACTCTGGCTTACAGTCTTTTAAGGTCTTCCCATCAGCCTTAAGTTGGGGCTGCCAGATAAAATATGGAATAAGTGCTACATGGTCAGTAGAAGTATTTTATTATTGTAGTACTTGGATGAGATATTTTATAATAAAAGTTATTCATGTTTACCTGAAATTCCAATCTGCATATTTGCTTGTGAAATATCTGTATTTGACCACTTTGCTAAATCTGTCACCTTAATTTAACTCATAGAGCAAATCCTTTTTTACTGAACTGCAAACCTTACTCTGAGTCCTGCCTACCTTGGCTGCCATCAGCATCCTATACCAGTTACTATCACACTCTTCTCTACCCCTTGTTTCACAAATTGCAGGGTGATCCATTAGCAGATTGTGAAATATCAATTTATGGTCTCTCTCTGCATTAAAGAAGACATAGAAAACTAGAAAGCACAGTAGTCCCCTGGTATTGACAGTTTTGATGTTTGCACTTTTAATTACCTGAGGTTTCAGTTACCAGTGGTTAGTCACCATCCAGAAGCAGATGATCCCTCTGTCCTATGGCCAGAAGGTCAGCAATAGCCAAAGTCTACATCACAACGACTATGTCATTTGCCTCACATTATCCCATCACATGGGCGTCGTATCATCTGATGTCATCCCAAGAAGAGTGAGTCCAGGACAGTAACTCATATCTTGAGAAAGAAAGATGTTTTGAGAAAGACCACATTCACACAAGTTTTATTTCAGTATATTGTTGTAATTGTCTTATTTTGTTATTAGTTGTTAGTTTCTTACTATGCCTAATGTTTAAATAAAATGAAGCATTATCATAGATCTGTGTGTGTATATACATATACACATACATATATATGTGAAAAAACATGGGCTATGTTAAGGTTCAGTACTGCCTGGCACTTTAGAGATCCACTGTGGGCCCTGGAACCTAGCCCCCTAAGTGTGTGTGTTGGGGGCTACTGTCACTGAAACAGAGATTAGTAAGGAAAATGTTGCACAAAACCCTGAAGTTACTTATGTATGCATGTGTGTCTGTGTCTGGGTGTGTGTTAGACGGCCATATAAAACTAGTTCTTTACTATGGGACAGGGTCAAGCATTTTGAAGGCCACTTCCTAGCCACATTGCCCTGCATGTATTTCCTGAAACCTGAAAGTGCAACCACTGTCCTGCCTCTTGGCCTTTGCAAGTGCTACTTCCTGTGCCTAGTATAATTATCTTCATGATACCTTATTCCTTTCACGTATCTGGCTCCTTGTCATTCTTTGGTTCTAAACTTAGATGGCGTTTTATAAAGAGGCTTAGAGCAGTGGCATCTGTTGGATATGGAGAGCCTGCCTGGCCTTCCTCTAATGATCTGGGGCAGACAAATAGTAATGGTGACTCTGTCTCTCTTTTTTCTCTCTCTCTCCTACCCCACCTCTCCACCTCTCTCTGTTCCCACCTCTCTCTCTCTCTCTCTCTCTCTCTCTCACACACACACACACACACACACACACACACACACACACAATTTTATCTGAATTTACTATCAAAGAAAAGTTCGTACTTTTTTGAGTTGGTTCTATGGAACACATATAGCATATAATGTCCCCCTTTTTTGAGGTATATTTCCATATCTCTCTTTGTTACACATAGTCACAAGTAATGAAATTTAAGAATAGGAATTAGCTCCCTTAATTATTTTGGGGGATCTAATTATTTGCTTATTTCTTGCAGTGTATAAGTACCTGATTATTGGAAAGTGACCTTCTGTGGCGTGTCCTGTTTTTAATAGACAAGAGGGATTCACATCTCTTAAAGTGAAATAATTTGAAGAAATCTGTTTTGAGGATCAGAGAAGAACTCTTCTTGAATATGCTTACATGGACTAACAGCACTGATTTGATTCTAAGTGATACTTATAAAAGCCTTTGCATAATGTCACTCTTTTCCATTTATACAGATTTCTAAGAAATGAGCATGCTTGTCTTCCATCTACTAACAACAGATGTGCTTAGCATAAAATATCAGAAGTAGATTTTGCAGACTGTAGCTAAGATCAAGAAAAATTGGAATGAAAATTGGCCTTCAAGGGAGCTGTCTGCTATTTTCTTGTGTAAACCTGTTTTTTATTTTCCTTAGAAGTGAGGGGAGAAAGGATGAGCTCTCAGTCAGGCTTCTGCCTGAGCACTGCCTCTGGTCAGTGTCTTTTTAAAGAACTTTTACAAGGAAGTTCAAATTAGTCCTTATCTTAGAGACCTTCAACAAAAGGTTTTTAAAAAGAGTGTTCTCTTATGTCACTTTCATCTGAAGACGTTTTAAAATTCAATTGCCTTTCTCGCAGAGAGTTATCAATTACTAAGCATCCTTTTTAATTTTTTTCTAAAAATTTTTCTGAATTTAAGTAGGAGCATTGAGGTAAACTGAAAAGCATATGAGATTGCCTCTTTTAATTTATGACAAAAAGCGATTGCACATGGTTCTTTTAATATTTATAAAAATTTTTCTAAAATATTATATTCTATAGCACATCAATTTTTCTTTTCATTGTGAGAGGTTTTCAGGTTTCTAAGAGCAACATTTGAATTTACCTCTGTGTTCTGGTATATTATATGTGTGTTAATAATTTTGGAAATACACCAGTTATTAGCCTACATTTCTATACCATTTAGCAATTTCTGAAGCATAAAGTTATGCTACTAAATTCTGAGATATCATTTTTCTCAAATCTTGGTAATTTTTTTGTTTGTGAAATTTTAACAAATTCAACTCAATTTTTAAACTAGTTTTTTAAAATCTCTCTAAGATTTGGTATCTTTTCCATTAACGTTTTTCAACGGCTTTACTCAACTATGTTTTAATTTGGGAAGTTCTTTATTAAATCTATTAATCATCGAAAACATTGTGCAGACATTGTACAAGCAGATAAAAATCATCTGAAAGTCTTTTCTTACAGAATTACAAGTCTTTATTTCAAGTAAGAACCATGACATTTTGTTTATTTATTCAGATGCATATACCATACATTTCTGGAAATACTATGCAGCTGAAATACCATGCGAAGAAATTGACCATACCCGTGTGTACCCCATTTTTGTGGAACTGATTAGTTTTGTAATACTTGTATGATGACAAACCATAAGTTTGTTCCGCATTAATGCACAAATAAAATTTATTCTTTGATTTGCTACTGCAGAATGCGTTTTCAAAACTAGTCAGTATTTGAGAAATTGTTTCTGACTTGTGGTTGGCCAGAAGTCTTGATTGCAGAACAATCTCATTCCTGAACGTAGGGCACCCGGCAGCTGTTGCTTCTTCTCAGAACTTGACAGTTGTTGTAGTTTAGAGCCAAATCTTGATGCTTCGCTAAATTAGTTTTCCCCTTCTCCCATGTATAGTCACTGCTGTTTTAGAACAATTGGGCATCTAGCTCACTCGTTTCTTGGATGAGCATACCACTGAACTTGCAATAGTGACTGAAAGTTCAAAAGGCTATAACGTTTGTGGTGATGCTGAATTCACATTTTAATATTAAAATTTTTATAAAAGGAAAGTTGTAAAGAAACTGAAGAAACTGATATTGAAGCCATAAAATATGTCTCTGTTATGTTTAAATTTTAAGATTTCATCCATAATTTTTATAGTCCCCAGTACTCGATCTGTGCTGTGTGTCATGTAACACTTTGAGAGTCTTCTAGACGTGACGTTCATCCGTTGGCTTTTCTCTAGCTCTTCTTAATGTGCTATGTGAGTAACACAGTTCAGTAGTAAGTAGCTGTAGTGATAAATCTGCATGGCAGGGCTTTCCTGGAATGTACGGAAATGTGTTCTTTAGTACGTCCAATCTTAATGATTCCAAACACTGGGAATTCTGCAAAGCCTCCAGAAGGGTCATGCACACTGGGGTTTTAGTTCTAATATTTCTGCTTATGCTGTAATAAGATGAATTGGGACTGTATTCAAGCTGTCAGGAAGCATATGCCGCTGGCATCTGTAGATCAATTGTTATTTCATGCTTATGGTTGAATGGAACAAATTTAAATGTATGGAATTTGACTTGGCTTTACTAACTTTGCAATGGACGCTGGCTGGTTGATGTAACCATGGTGGCCATGAGAATGTGCCTCTCCGATCTCCAGCTGCTTGAGACACTTAAGGGAGCTTAAGTGTCCAAGAGCCTGGAAGTTGCACTCTCAAATTCATATTGCTGCTTATGCCAGTGGGATTCCATTCTGCTGCTGGCTGCCATGACTGAGCAAGGCAAGGGTCCTGATGTGAACATGTTCCTGGGAGATGCAGGACTCCTCAGATGAGTAATTTTGGCTTAAGGATTCACAGACTGCCTTGCCTAACTCTTCTTAGAACTGCACAGAGGTCTGAGATGCCACCACACTAACTCCCTCCCTCCCTCCTTCAAACCTTCCTTCTTTCCGAATTTTCCACACTCATTTTCCAGCAGCCTGATTTATATCATGGCCAAGTGACTCTGCACTTTCCCTCTACTTCCTTCTACATTTTTTTCTCCCAGGCTTTTCCCCTTGGAGATTTCTTTCTCATTTCATCCTGATTTGGTGTCTGCTCCTCAGAGAACCTGAACCAACACAATAACCAATTCTTACACTACCAAGTTTCAAAGAATTCTCTCCAGGAACACATAGATCTATTACTTTGTTCTTATGATTTGAGTGCAAGCTTGCTACAAAATATCCAAGGAAATCAGAAAAAAAATTTCATAAGCAAATTCAAATAATTTGGTGAGTAGACAAGAGAAAAAAATTATAAACCAAAGGAAGTGCTTTCTTCACTTCCATATCTAAAGATATAGCAAAATAAGTTAGGGTTTACTTTCATATCACATAAATTAACAATAGGAATAAATGAATTAATGCTTGAAAAGATTTTGTGCAGACTGATTGGAATTCACATGTAATCCATAAGGGTTAAATATTACTAGTGAGGCTTTATACGTACTCATAATTCTAAATCAGGGTTTTAATGATGCCCTCCAATGTTTTTATTTTCATGCTAGAAACCTAAATGTCACTAGACTATAAATCCCTCATTAGTCTAGATCCATCCCTCATTAGTCTAGATCCCAGTGAGGAGACTATGATTATTTTATATATGAAGTACCAATGAAGGCCAAATTCAGAGAAAGTGCACAATGACTATTCTCACACTTCTTTACTTCTCTCATTGCCAAGGCCAGCATTACTGGCATCACCTGGGAACTTGTTACAGCTGCAGAATTTTTGAGGTTCTCTACAGACTCCTGATTCTAAATCCGCACTTCTCAAGAATTCTTTGTGGTGCATGTGCACATTTCAGTGTGAAATGCAGTGATCCGGAAGACTTGTCCATTCTTTTACATCCTCCTTCCTAAAATAACCCTAGTTGTAATCAGGTAGTCTTCTCTGCCTCACAGCCATTTACTTGACTCAGGGAAAGCTAGTAGCATCTTCAGAATCAGGGGAGAAGCCACATTTATCTAACCTAGTGGTGGCCTGATTCTCTTGCAGATGATTTGTTTATGCATAGGCCAAAGAGTTGAGATGAATAATTCTTTGGGGAGAGTACTTCGGGGCAAGGTGTTGTTTAGGTCAAAAAGAGAAAACACCCATATCTCTGAATCTTGTTGTGTCCTTATGGGACTAGTAACTATCTTAGCTTCTTTTCTACTTGCCTGATAATGTAGTTCATTATCAGAATCTGCTTCAGATTCTGTGTCTTCCTCTCACTGCCCCTCCCCCCACTTACACTCTTTCTCTCTGTCTCTCTCTCTCAAAAACAAATAAACTTTAAAAATAATTTTAAAAATCAACCCTTTTCACTGTCTTCTTTGCATTTAAGATGTTACCTATGGAGAGCTTGAATTCCCATGCCAGACATTTAACCAAATTCAGACAATCAGAATTATTTTTGGGGAGTACCCCCCTAAACTCCATTTCCTTTCACCACCACCTCTTGCTAGGGAGATAAGTTATTCCTTTCAGTTTATTCTGTCATCAAAATTGGTACATGTTTTACAATATTGTGATTATAAGAAATATATATTTGGCCATTCAAATGACTAAAATATATCTCTCGTATATATTTGGTCTTATCCATGGGTTCCCAAACCTTTGGAATTTCCTGAGTGATGAGAGCAATGGGAGCATCTTTTGTTATAGTATTTGGTCTCTTGTCCTCAGTTCCTAAAATAATTTCAGAGCCATAAAGGTAACAAGCCCCATTCTACAACAAATAGGATTATGTTAATGAGGTGACTTTTTGAAAGCACCTAAGGATGGGGGCTGGTTGCCAGGAAAACCAACCATGAATAGATGATTGGAACTTTTATCCCACCACCTGATTTCCAGGGAGGGGAGAGAGTCTAAAGGTTTGAATCAATTACCAATGACCAATGAGTTAATCATTTATGCCTATTTAGTAAAGCCTCCTTAAAAGCTCAAAATGCCTGGGTTGGGGCGCCTAGGTGGCTCAGTCAGTTAAGTGACTGACCTCAGCTCAGGTCATGATCTCAAAGTTTGTGTGTTTGAGCCCCAGGCTCTGTGCTGACAGCTCAGAGCCTGGAGCCTGCTTCGGATTCTGTGTCTCCCTCTCTCTCTACTCCTCCCCAACTTGTGCTCTATTTCTCTCTCTCTCATAAATAAACATTAAAAACTTTTTTAAAAAAAATGCCAAGGTTTAGAGAGCTTCTGGGTTGGTGAACAGGTGAAGATTCAGGAATAGTGGTGCACTTGGAGAGAGCAGGGAAGCTCCACGCCCTTTCCCCATATCTTGCCCTAAGCATCTCTGTCTGGCTGTTCCTGAGTTCTGTCCTTTCATAATAAACCAGTGCGGTAATTACTAGTAAGTAAAGTGTTCCCTTGAATTCTGGGAGCCTCTCTAGCAAATTAACGGAGCCTGAAGAGGAGGCTGTGCAAGCCTATGATTTAGAGACAGCTGGTTAGAAGTACAGGTGACAACTTGGACTTGCGACTGGCACCTGAAGTTAGGGTGGGGGGCACCTTGTAGGACTAAACCCTTACCTTGTGGAATCTGATGCCAGGTAGGTAGTGTCAGAACTGAGTTGAATACTAAGACATCCAGCTGCTGTCAGAACATTGCTTCGTTGTGTGGGAAAATGCTCCCTACATTGGGATTGTAATCAGGACACAGTTATGTTTATATAATGGCATATATCAGTTCTGTATTGACGTGTGTAATCTTCAACCTTTTATCCTAGTACTTTGCACAGTTTTTTAATCTAGCATGTTTTAGCATGAAGAAATATTCAATTGAATATTGTTTCAGATGAATTTAAATCAAATGATTCTCTTCAGGCAAACACCTATTTCTATGTGCCTTGTTATTCAATATGTAAATATTCTACCTCTTCCAGTCTGTAATCTGATTTATCAGTGGCCAGTAGTTAGACATAGTGACTATAGAATGAAATATATAAACAAATGACTCATATCACTTCCGATGTCTAGAGTGTTAATTTTATTACTCAATCATTTTTTTTTTCTCTTTACATGTGTAATTATTGGATTAGCTGGAGGTGAGGTAGGAAACAAGAATCCAGGGATACAAGCCTAAATGTGTTAAAGGCTTATTTAAACATTTGTCCTCTAACTCTTGATTGAAGGATTTAAAATTACTAGGGAAGAACAGAAATAGTCATTACCATGTGAACTAGGACTAGAGTCAAGATACTATAAAATTCAGTCTTTATTTAATAGGGTTGACCCTTTACATGGAAAAATTCCTGCTTTTGATTAAGAACTAATTCAAGGTTATTCAGAGACAATTATGTAAGACCTGGAGATTTCTCATGTGTATGTCCTCCTGGGATGCAGGTGCTTGAAGCAAAATCTTGAAAGAAATAATAGAAATACAATTCCCATAAGATACCTTAGAATCATAAGAGATAGAATTCTATTAAGAAGGAATTAGAAAATGTGTACATTTCTTTACATCTATATAGCCTTAAAAATCCTCTTTTATTCAGAAAATAAAGAAAAAGCTGACTCTAGTTGGACAAAAGATATAGAAAATTTGCATCTATAACATAGTCTATAACGCAATGAGACCTATGAAACTTATCAAGGTTTTGCAAAATTAGAAAACATACTTTCTTGGAACTTTACAATTATTTATAGTATAGTACCATATGGTTTCTAGATTTGATCATGAAGATGTTGTAAACAAGTTCCTAATCTGTCAAAGAGAGACACTGTTTGCAAAGGGACAATGCACAGTGCTTATTCAGTCCCAGTGTAGGATACAGTGACCTGGTCTTCTGCATTATTAAGACAAATTCTTGGCAGAGTTCAATAGTATCAAGTTGATCAAACTTGAGAAGGCTCCTTCATGTTGATTAAAATCAAAAGCGACATATATAAGCTACAACGCCAATTTATTTTCTTAGGATAGAAATATAACTGTCATAGCACATTTCCTTTAGGCAAACTACATGAGGAGACCATTATCAGAAGATTGCTGGTTAACAATAGAATCGGAACTGGTGTCTGAGAGGTGGCAATAGAACAGAGGGGCAGTTATATGATTTGAATATTTTATGCCCACAGGCTAAAATAGACAGATGTATCCATTTTCTCCATAGATTCCCTTGCTCATTCCAAAGCGGGGCTAAACTTTTGATTCAGGGCAATCTCTTCCTTGTATAATGATGGATGGTGGCTGCAGCCAAAACTCCTCATTTTTAACATTTCTGACAAAATCCATTCCATGGGACACATTTTTTTTCCTCAGCAATGTTAATTTTTTAATCCATCTGCCATCAGATTCTTCTTGCTTGCAAGTGATTCTGTCTTCATATAATGATACCTCTGGCTTTTCTATATTGTGTCAAATTTAGAGTTGATCTCTATAAGTAGAATCCTGTTTTCTTATTGCCTACTTCTTGGTGGGACCTTTTCTTGCCCTTCCATGCACTGGCTAAAATAGCCAATGAAAGCATACGATTAGATTTATAGAACCACACATACTTTCTTCTCATTAAAATCATTTTACACATTTCCATTATTGTAAACTGTATTTTTACTATCATCATTTTATAGAACAATGATGATTAATGAGATAACATTTCAAAAATATCCCCAGTATCTGTTTTAAATGATGACATTTATATGGAGATGTGGAAAATCTGTATATTATTTGAGGCTTGCACAAATTTAAACTCCTACTGCCTATGTAACAAGAGTACTCCGTGACATTTATAAACTGACTGTATGTGGCAGTTATGAGGTTGGTTAAAAATAACTTAAGTTGAGGCACCTGGGTGGCTCAGTGGGCTGAGTGTCTGACTTCGGCTCAGGTCATGATCTCAGAGCTCGTGGCTTCAAGCCCTGCATTGGGCTCTGTGCTGACAGCTAGCTCAGAGCCTGGAGCCTGTTTCAGATTCTGTGTCTCCCTCTCTCTCTCTGACCCTCCCCTGCTCACGCTGCCAGTCTCTCTCTCTCTCTCTTTCTCTGAAATAAATTGTAAAAAAAAAAATAAGTGAAGATTTTATGTCAATTTAAAAAAATAAATTGTATTGGATTACCTTGTATTTGGATGAACTGATAAGTAGTTCAATAATTTTGAAGCACATTTCTTAAGAAAAATCAAGTAAGGTAAAATAGTAAGGAGTAAAAGGTGGTTGAAGAGAGAGATAAGATGCTATTTTAGATAGAATTATGAGGCAAGCCCGGCATTGAGACAGGACATAAATGAAATAAGAGAGGTATCCTTTGACCTTCTGAATAAATGACAGCAGTGTGTCTCAGATAGAGGTAATTACAAGAGTAAGACTCTATGACCACCTACACTTGAGCTTTTTATAGAGATAATTACCTTTAAGTCTGGCCATGACTACATTATTCTACATATTTAAGATTTCAGATTGTAATACAATCTAAAAATAAATGACTCAGAAAATTTTGGGGGCAAAATCTTTTAGTGCTAAAATGCAAGAGAATGTAGAATTCAGCCTCACTGTCCTATCACTTAAGGAACATGCATGTAACATATCTAGTATTAGTAATGCCAATTCTATTGACATATTTGAAGAGAATGCCAACTTGGATGTGGGAAGGTGGTAATGCTATATAAGGAGACAAGAGTATCCTTATATAGCATTATAATGCATTAAAATGAGTATAAACCAGCCTAGGGCTTGGTGTAAATTCTTCTTCTTATTATTAAGAAACTGTTATTTTTGCTTGAATAGTAGAGATGCGTGAGAAAATATAACTATCAACAGGATGGAAAAATGATGACCAACTGCTAATCTTCAATCAAAAATAGTTTCTAAGTCTTAAAAATCTGTCAGGAAAGATATTTTCCTGCTATATCCTACTTTTATGGAATTTTCTTCTGTACTATAGCCTAGATGAACTCAATAAGTGCTTGAAGCCTGTTAGAAAAATGCCAAAGGATGGGGCGCCTGGGTGACTTATTCGGTTAAGCGTCCGACTTTCGCTTAGGTCATGATCTTGCGGTTCGTGGGTTCGAGCCCCACGTGGGGCTCTGTGTTGACTGCCAGCTCAGAGCCTGGAGCCTATTTCAGAGTCTGTGTCTCCCTCTCTCTCTGACCCTACCCTGCTCACACTGTCTCTCTCTCTCTCTCTCCTAGAAAAAAAATTTTTAAATCATTTTGTTATCCATGACAAGGGGAAAAGTTTGTTTACAGGATGGCATAAGAAGATGAGGGTGCAGGGTGTCCAGGTGGCTCAGTTGACTAAGCATCTGACTCTTGGTTTCATCTCAGGCCATAATTTCATGGTTTCCTGAGTTTGAGCCCTGGGTCAGGCTCTGTGCTGATACCACGGAGTCTGCTTGGGATTCTCTCTCTTTGCCCTTCCCCTTCTCTTGTTCTCTCTCTCTCAAAATAATCTTAAAAAAATATTAAAAAGAAGAGGTATGAAAATGCTATGTTGCAAAAAGGTTAAATTGGGGAAGAAGATGAAATCAACTGTGTGAACCTGGGTGGGAAGCTCACATTGGGAAATGAGGATAAAAAGTTCTAGTTTATAGCCATCTAATAAAGAGGGGAAAACACCTCTTCAAAAACCTATGGTGATTGTCAGTTGGACAATTGTTTTGTAATATATTACTTTCCCAGGTATCATGTTCACGAATTTCCTAGCCTATAGATGATTTGCCCCTGTGCTTCCTTCCATCTCTCACTGTCTTTGTAGAGCTGAAGTGCTAAAAACTCCATCGGAGTTTTAAACTAACTGAATGTGGGTCACTAGGACTTGAAATCCCTCAACTGTTATACTGTGGCCAAGTTTTCACTCTTATAATCAAGATACATTCTTAAAAAAAAAAACCTTACTGAGTTGGATGTGGTTTCAACAAATAAACAGAGCAGTCTTAACACATAATTCCCTTACTTGAAACAACCCAGTGATTCTTCATGGTCTTTAAGAGAACTGAAATTGTGAGTTTGCTATAGAAGCTTTGTTCTCCTCCAAGTTTACATGGTATGCTTTCCCTCCTGAACTTCATCTTTTAGCCCTCATGTACAATTTGTATTTCCTTAAACCCAGAACCCCTCTGGCAGATGTAGTTATCCCTGCCTTTTCTTTCCTTCACCTCCACTTCTATATTCCCAGTAAGCCCAGTTTCCTCAGGCTTCCACTCTGCACAACACATTTGAAGGATGAATTTCCCACTAATCCAAGTCTCAGGCAAGGTATTTATTTCTTTCCAGAAGCTCAACTAAATTTTCACTCCCATGACTTTCTCTGATTCCTGCTTTCTCAGCATAGATCATAGTCTATTTTAGCATTATATTTCCTTGTCTGTTAATTTGCTAACCAGAGAGTATCCTCCTTGACAACACACTCTAGTTCATTGTTTTTTTTTTATAACAAGACCTTAACTATGTCTGGCACATAATGACCAGTCAATAAATACTTAAGTGTGAGCTCTAAGCTTTTAGTTTTGAACTGGTAACTCGAGGAGAGAGGACTGTGTTTCTCAGTTCTTTTTTTTTTAATCGTTTATATATGGTAGGTTATATGCAAGTGAGTGATAGATGTTTGTATTTAGAGAAATATTTGGTAGACTTTAGAATGCAAATAAAAAACACCAGTGATTTAAATTAAAATACAATAATTAAGGCAGTAAAAGTTCACTTTTCTGGTATAGGCAAACAAATTTCTCACGATGAGTTTTTTAACCTCATAGATAACATTAAATTACGTTGTGAAATAAGCAGTTAGATATCAATCTTTAGAAAATTTAGTACCTAATATGAAATACTTGTTTATTAAAAAAAACCTGTTAATTAATGTGAAATGATTAGAAAATCTTCATACAGAAGTATGAAGGTATAAAATATGTATGTGTAGATGGTAAGTTTCTAATGAGCCATTTTAGTAGAGAGACTGATATTTCACAGGAACGTATGTGTTTCAAAGCAGTACTAAGTAATATCCACTTTTATCTTTCTTTATTTAAATGCCTTCCACATCTTTAAAAAATGGAGGGTTCTACGTCTCAATGCAAGATAAATTACTGGATCTCCTACTTGGAGATCACATCTCGAGTAATGCACTTCCAAGGAGCATAACAATTTTCTTTTTCTTTCGAAGACAACAACTCTGCATTTTCTTTGGGCACCAGTTTGCTTTCAACCCTTCAACTGCAATATAAGGTCATTTTGCAGAAAGGCAAATATGAGTCATTTTTTTAAATCAGCTTTTTACCTATTAATCACAACCGGTGAACTAGTTCACTTCTTATCAAGGAAAAGAAAACCATAACTTTTAAAATAATAATTAAAGCAAAGAATTCTATGTTTAGCTATAGATACACAACACATTATTTGTAATCATGACAATATTATACTTTCATGTTAGCTTTAAGTAACATCTGCCTTCTGTAACTATTTGAAAACTTATATGATAAAATTCCTAAATATGTTTTTAATTACATATATTGTGCTTGGCAAAGATTAATGTTTTTACCTTTCTGGAGACTGATATATAAAACCTCCAAATGATATAAATATCACTTATAATTAAGTTATAATATTCAATATAATGCATATGCACATACCCAAAACACATCATAAGTTTTGGTATAGAGAAGATGTACTGTTTTTTTAATATGTAAAAATTCTCTATATAATATCCATTTAAAAATGATTTTAAAGTAATTGAAACTAATCAGAAGAATAATACTTCTTTATTAAAATAATAAAACACATTCTACTCTGTTGATAATTAAGATTCGTCATTAAAATTATATCTAAATAGGAATTACTTCTGCTAAGCTGATGAAAGTTTAGAAAAATGCAATCAATAACCTATTATTTGAATTAAATCACTTACATTTATTTAGAAGTAAAATTGAGAGATAAATTATTTCAAGCTATTTATAAAACAATGAGATTTTCTTTGTATTTTTTTCTCAAATGCTGTCAAAAAGTTAAATGCTTCTTCCAACATATTACTACAGAGTTTACTCATAGATCAATTGATTCTAATCTGGGTGAGTTCCATTTAATTGCAGTTCATTCAAAGTTGAAATTGCACTTGATAATTCAAAAATTGTTCTTAAGTTAAGAAATTTTACTTTTTTAGTTTCAAAAATTTCAGAAGGTTAAGATAGAAATTACTGAATAACGAACCCTTATTTACTTCATTCACACATATTATCACAAATAACAACTCATGACCAGTGTAATTTCAAATATATCCTTACCTACTTCTCCTTGTTCTTGATTTTGATAAATGCCAGACATAATATTATTTTACTTCATTTCAAGAAGTATCTGAAAAAAAAAATACTTATTTTTCCAAAATAAAATCATAATATTGCTATCATACCCAAAATAAGAATATCAATATTACATAAATATCACTAAATATTCACCAAGTTTTCCTGAATTTCTAATTTTTATAGTTTTCGTGAGTCAGAAATACAATTAATATCCCCTCTTAAAAACAAGACAACAGGCCCTAAATGAAGTCACATATTAAGTTCCACATTACCAAACTAAGACTTAATTAGAGTTTCAGCTCGCCCAGAAATGGAATCTCTCTCTCTCTTTTTTTAAAAGTTTATTTATTTTTGTGTGTGTGAGAGAGAGAGAGCATGTGAGCAAGCGAGGGAGGGGCAGGGAGAGAGGATGATGGAGGATCTTAGGCAAGCTCTGTGCTGACAGCAGAGTCCTACAGGGGCTCAAACTCACCAACACTGAGGTCATGACCTGACCCAAAGGCCAAAGGTTAACAGACTGAGCCACCTAATCTTAAACCAATCAGAAACTGATCAGCATTAAATAGGTAATCTGCCTGATAAGATGACTGCCCTCCTCTAAACAAAAGTAGCCTTGCAATAATCAACCTGCTTTTTTTTTTTTTTTTTTGCCTTGCATAACTTTCTTGTTCCTGTTCCTTCCCGCCTATAAAAATCTGTTATTTTGTACTGCCCCATGGAACCCTTTTCTATCTGCTGGATTGGCTGCTTCCTGAGCCAAATAGATTTTTGCACAGATAAGCTCCTAAGCCCTTTACTATGCCTCAGTTTATCTTTTCACAGTCCTGGTGTCAGAAAGGGAACGAAAGGGTAGGTCTCAGGAGCGATGAGCAACCAGGTAGCGGTACTGTTGATCGCCGCCCCTGAAGGTGGTGCAAAAGTCCCTTTCAGAGCTTGGCTCTACAGCTTTTGCTATGCACTTTCAGCCTTTCCTTTCTAGACTGGTTCTGGAAACCTGCTGGAGTTGTACCGGTTCCAACTGAGAATGCAGACGGGCTCGGGGAACAGACTGGTTACGACTCAGGGCCCGGTCGGGGTCCAGAAACACACAAGTTCCAACTAGGAATCCCGACTGCGTCCGAGGTTGGACTGGGCCCGCGGGCCGACTGGGTCTGACGCAGACGCCAGTCTGGGTTCCGGGACAGAGAGCTTCCTGCTTAGATCCCGGACTACAGCCGGGAATGGACTCGTTCTCTCTCGGAACCGGGGCTGTTTCCAGGGACGGACTCAAACGCCAAACGCCGGACTGGGTCCCAGCACCGAACGGCTCCAGCCTGGATTCCAGACTGCTTCCCGGAAGGACTGGGTCCTACTTAGAACCAGGACCGGATCCTGGAACGGACTGAGTCCTACTCAGAGCCCGGAGTGGAGATTAGGGACGGACTGGGTCCAGCTTGGAACTTAACTGGTTTGGAGAATGGACTGGTTCTGGCTTAGAACTCAGATTACCTCTGGGGATGGACTGGGTCCACGTTAGAGCCTGGACTAAGTTGGGGAAGTGACTGGGTTTGACTAAACTGGACTGGGTCCCTTGTGAGGCCTCAGGTAAGTAAAATTTTGTTTTAAGGCTGAAAAAATAAGTCAAATTTAGGCAACACACTCCTGAATTATAGTGGTCACAGTGGTGAACTTTCAACCTAGATAAGCTTATCCATTTGCAAGATGCCTTAAAAGGGGTGTCAGCCAAGCATCCACTGTCGAGGGACAATTATTTTTCCTTTTCCTCAGTTTCTGGTGACCGGAATGAGGCCTGCTGGGACACCACAGCACTCCAGAGCCTTCGCACAGGGTCCTGGGAAACTGGCAGAAAACAGCAAAGGGTGAGACCTCTTTTCAAAGTCCTCTCCCCCCATCTCTATCTGTGGTATTTGGTTGAGAGAGGACGTCAAAATGTCAAGAACTGCCTTTTTTTAAAGAATTACCTTTTCTAAAATTGTATCTAATTTTATAATTATGCAAAAATATTAACATGGTTCTAAAGTCGTAGTTACAAAACAAGATATATGCAGAGAAATCTAAGTGTCATCCCAGTATTCTACACCTGGTTTCCGCCCTTCTTCTCCCCACACCCATTGGTAAATATTTTAAAATGTGTAGTTTATCCTTCCACTCTTAAATATAAGAAAATACATTTATACATATATTCATAGTATGTGTGTATGTGTGGATTAGTATGTGTGTGCCTGTGCATATATATATTCAAATCAGCTCTCCACCCCTTTTCTTTGATAAGCAGTGGAAAGATACACGTTTCTCTACAGTGTTATTTTCACTTAATATATTCTGGAAATCATTCCTTGGCAGTATATAAAGATTTGTTTCATTCTGCTTACAGCTTAATATAGTCTATAGTGTGACTGTTCCATAGTTTATATTAACAGCTACCTTTGGGTTTCTTTTTTCTCTCTTGTTTTTAAATAAACTTTTACAATTAATGCTGAAATGAATAGACTTGTCATAGATCAGTCCATAACTTTTCCAGCAGAAGATGTGAAAGTAGGAGGTCAAAAGCTCAGATCAAAGCTCAGATACATATACATTTTTTTTTCTGTTTGTAGCCAGATCGTCTCCTAATGGTTTTGTTTTGGCATAATTTTACTGGTTTTTACAAAATGTAGTAAATATGAAAGTACAATATGGTTTCTTAGAATATGCTCATCATATGATTCCTTTAAGGACTAAACGTGCTCATATTTGAAATCATAGATGCACAATGAATCAAATAATTAAAATCGAATTTCTGTTAAAAAGTTGGTCTAAATGATAAAGGGCTAAAACTACTAAATTATATGTATATATGTTGCAAGGAGTGCATGTCTGGAAATGATGCAACTGAATAAGTTATTATACCGTAAGTATTTTCTTATATTTATACTCCCATGGAATTCTAGATACCATTGTCTCAAGTATATTAAAAAATGTTAATGCTTCCACATAAATCCCTTTCCATTTTGTATTCAATTTTATATTATTCTTTCTATATTTGGGTATTCTCTGGTGGTACTGTTCTGTTTTTTCTTTTTTGTTTTTTCTGCGATAGCTCTCAAAAAGGCTTTAACCTGAAAATAATGGAAGTACAAGGGAAGCTTTTGAAAGTGGAACATTTGGAACCACTTAAATATTTTAAAGTCCTCTAGGTAACAAAACTTAAGTGTTATGAAAAGTAGTTCTTTGTTTTTGTTTGTTGACTGGCTAAGAGTTCCCTTACATTACAAATGGATAACTTTTTCCTAAAGGACTTCAAGACCGAATAGTTTTAAGGATGTTTCATGTTCAGGGGTACCCGGGTGGCTCAGCTGGTTAACCATCCAATTTGGCTCAGGTCATGATCTCACAGTTCATGGGTTCAAGTCCCGCGTCTGGCTCTGTGCTGATAGCTCAGAGCCTGGAGCCTGCCTTGGATTTTGTGTTTCCCTCTCTTGCTGTCCCTTCCCTGCTCATGCTCTCTCTCTCTCTCACTCTTGCTCTTGCTCTCTCTCTCAAAAATAAGTAAACATTAAAAAAAAGAATGTTTCATGTTTAACTCTATAAATAGTTACGATCAAGAGAGTCTCAGAAGATTTGTCACAAGGTAGTAAGAGGGAGAAAGAGGCAGACCAAAACAAAACAACAACAACAAAACACAATAGGGGAACTTCTTTCTCAGTTTTGAGTCATTTCTCCTTATTACTCTTCCTTTCTAGCCACTCTCATGTTTGTCTGTACTTACTCTCTTTCCCATATTATCATTGATCCATACCTCAGCTCGCTTTTGTCTGGCTTCTGCTGTTCTTTGAAATGCTCTCAAACTCTGAAACCACCGGAGTTCACCACTAATGACCTGTTGACACTTCCCAATTCCTACCTTACTAGATATCACAGCTGCATTGGACACTGTTGACATCTTTCTCCTTTTAAAATTTTTATTTTATTTATTTATTTTTTTTATTTTGAGAGAGCGAGGCAGAGAGAAAAAAGAAGGAGAGGGAGAGGGAGAAGGAAAGAGAGAATCTTAAGCAGGCTCCACATTCAGCAAGGAGCCTCATGACTCTGGGATCATGAGCTGAGCCAAAAGCAAGATTTAGGTGCTCAACCGACTGAGCCACCCAGGTGCCCCTCTTCCTTCTTTTTGAATCTTACTATTCTAGAATCAGGGGAACCATTCTGTCCTGGTCTCTTTTTCTGTATCCAGACATTTAAAGGTGGAACTACCTTTGGCTCTTTGCACTCTCTTCTTTTATGTAGGTAATGTTTCTGCTATTCTTCCAGTCATATATCTCATATATATGTATGATTCCACATAAATATGACTACAGAGTTTCTGAATTATATATAGTGTTGTTTCTGAGTACCTCTAATTGTATAGCCCATAAGCTGCAGAAACTCAAAATACCTATCTTGCTTTCCAAGCTTCCCTATCAATATTTCTTATCTCAGTTTATGTCATGTTCACTAACATAATCTCAGAACTTGTTCTTATTTTAGAATTCCTTTCGCGAACATGAACCTCTAATCAATCCTAGAATCTTGATATTTCTCCAGGAAACCTTATTGCCTCCAGGTGTTTATCTAGGGACCAAATTTAAGCTCTCATCATTTCATGCCTCTCTGTCCCTTTTGGTAACTCCCTCATTTGTCTTCTTGCCGGAAGTCTTGCTTAAATCAAACCTATCAACTATACTGGAGAAGGATTCCTTTAAAATGGAAACTATGTCCTTTCACTGGCCTACTTAAAAATAGCCACTGTGTTCCCCCACCCCATGCAGATATAAACCAAATCAACAAGAAATGCCTATCTCCCTAAGCTTATCCTCTGAGACTCTGCCTCAAATATCATGTATTTGTTTTTATCAGGAGGTGTTTCGTAGCACTGTGCCTTCACAAATGTTTCCTCTGGTGAAAATACGCATCTACAGTCCTCTCTTATCCTGACAGGTTTTACATATGCTTCAATAGTCAACTCATTAACTCCCTCAGAACTATCTTCTCATCCCTTTCATTACATCTTTATTATAGTAAAGGCCTCAAAAAATGTGAACCTCTGGAATGCCTGTTTCCACAGCTGTACTGCAATTGATTCAGTAATGGAGGTCACATTGTTATGCTTTCAAATCCTGGGAAATCTTATGACGTAAATAATTAATATTCTGTAAATGCTGTTTGGATTGTACTGAGAAAGGTGTGTTAAAAATTCTTCATTGACTATAAACTTGGATCAGATATGTTAGAAGAAAGAAACCCATACAAAGAGAATTAAGTCAATGGCAATGAAAGAATGAGAAAGAACTAATAATAAATCATGTTTGGATGAATTAATTTATATATTAAATTATAGTTTTCCTCCTATGGCATTACTTAGTATCTGATTGGCTGTCACCATATTTATGTCAGGCGATTTCAAACTGTTGGATGACACAGTTCTTCCATGAAATGCTTGAATATATACCTTTGCCGTATCTATGTTATACTACCTATTATCTGCTGGCTATGTAAGAGACACCTAAAAAAACATTTATGGGCTTTATGTTCCCTAATTTATGTTCATAAACATAGTATTTGAAGTTAAATGTTTCTACTTAATATTATTCAATTCAACTTCAACTTCAAATTTTATTTATAATATGGAAGCCTAGTCTGTAAGGTCTAAATATTTAAGTGAACCTAACACCTAAATTTAGTTTTGATTTATTGCTGTAGAAATATGATTTCGTACTTCAAAGAGAGAGCTTTCCTAGTATTTCTGGGACATCAGAAATTTCTAATTACTCTAAGTAAACAAACACATTGCAGATTAAGTTTTTTGACTTCTATGTATTAGTTTTCATTTATTTTCCTGAACTGTATATAACTCAGTTTCTTAAAAGATGTACAAGAAAATATGACTACCTTTTTTTCGTATATGGTAAAGGCCTCATTTTGGAAGTTTCTTCTCTCTTTGTAACCTCGTCTTTCACCTTTAACCACTTTTTCTAGACTACTGTTTTGCAATACTTTATCTTAAAAGTAGAATATCAGTAGATAGTAGATTGGAACATGAGGAAACTAAAATTGAGCTTAATTTAAACTAAAATTAAGGATACATAAAATACAGGCAATAGAAAATGCTGCCTAAAGTGTTTTCACCTCTGAACATCTTATTAAGGTGCTCAGTAGCCACACAGGGGTTAAAGAATCAGGGATGCAAAAGTAACCTGCATGATAACCTATGCAGCAGTGAGTTCATAGATGGCTATGGAATTGCAGACCTTGTTACTTGCGGTATATTTCCAATCCAGATTTCTTGGTTCATATTTCATAATTCATGTCCTATTTACTAGCTCTCTTCCTCTCTACAAATCACAGTGGGCACAGTTTAGAGAAAAATTGTTTGCAAGTTGTACTGAAATATACCTGTATGCAAAGCGTTAAAATAACTTGAGGCGTTTTGTGGTAGTTGGCATGCTGTCAAGTTTTCTCATCTTCCAGCTCTCCATTTGGTAGAACATAAGTACGTCAAATGCAAACAATCCTTATAATATCAAAGATTAGGAATTCTATGACAAACAACAGAAACAGATGATTTCTTCAGAGCAAGTCTTTAAAAAAATTTTTTTTAAATAGTTTATTGTCAAGTTGGTTTCCACATAACACCCACTGCTCATCCCCACAAGCGTCCTCCTCCATGTCCATCACCCTCCTTCTGCTCCCTCCCACCCCCATCAGTCCTCAGTTGTTCTCAGCATTCAAGAGTCTCTCATGGTTTGCCTCCTTCCCTCTTCCCAACTCTTTTTCCCCTTCTCCCCCACGGTCCTCTGTTAAGTTCCTCCTAATCCTCCTATATGTGCAAACATATGGTATCTGTCCTTCTCTGCCTGACTTATTTCGCTCAGCATAAAGCACCCTCAAGTTCCATCCATGTTGCTACACGTGGCGAAAAAAAAAAAAGAAAAAAAATTTAATATTTATTCTTGAGAGAGACAGACAGAGCATAAGTGGGGGAGGGGCAGAGAGAGAGGGAGACAGAATCCAGGCTCTAGGCCCCGGAGCTGTCAGAGGGGCTTGAACTCAAACTGCCAGATCATGACCTGAGGTGAAGTCGAATGCTTAACCAACTGAGCCACCCAGGTGCTCCAAAACAAAACTTTTAAAGTTCTCAAAAAACAGAAACTTAAATTTAAACATTATATATGTAAATTCTGCCTGAAAGATTATAAGGTCCTCGCTTGGGGGATTGCAAAAAAAGACCTAATAATACTCAGCTTAAATTTAGAAATTGCCTTTAGAAATAATATGGTGACAAAGAAATATAAATCTGAAGAGTCTTCTAGGTATAAATGTATACAGTGACTAAAAATGCATTGACTATACAAATAATTGCTTTGTATAAATTACATACATTGATTTACATATATCGTATTTCAAAAGTTTCTCTACAGTGCTCATCCTACATACTTTTATGGGTTTCAATAAATTTAAGACCCATTTTTTTAAATTTAGGTATTTTGTCATTTGTGTTATAGCATTTTTCACACTGAGTTAAAACTCGTGAAACATTAAGATGACTTCTATTTGAATAAAAATACTAAAAATAATTATACTTGATGTATCATTAAAAAATATAGTGCAAGTGACAAATAGGCTTACAACTAAAGCTATTAACTATACTATTTCTGTTAGGTAAAGGTTGTTTTTACCTAATTTCTGTTAGGTAATTTTTCCCTGTATATAAAACAAAGGAGTAGTGAAGAATGTCATATAAGAAATTTAAGCAAAATTTATCTCTTTACATTCCAAACATAAAATTATACATACATATACAATATATGTATATGCGATATATATATTCTCAAAGCTAAAATATGCTTGCTTTTAAAATCTGAAATAGTTTTGGTAGTTTAAATGTTTCTAGGAATTTGTCCATTTCTTCTGGATTGCTCAATTTGTTGGCATCATTGCTCATAATATTTTCTTATTATTGTTTGCATTTCTGACGTGTTAGTTGTTATCTCAAAAAGTAATAAATAAAATGAAGTAAAATAAAATAAAATAAAATAAAAAACCCTACTGAGTATATGTCATTGGAAGACTATAGAATCACAAAATGTTGGATTACTCTAATTTAATCTAGCACACATAGCACTTTATTAAAGACAAAAAAGTCAAGGACTTTGGTCAGAGTTTTACATTGCATATCTTTTAATGTCAGAAAATAACTGTTTTTGGTATTTACTGACATTATGGTCTACTTGAGTACACAAATTTTGACAAAGGTTTAAATCAGAGAGGCAGAGGGGGAGAGTGGGTAGCTCAGTCTGTTAAGTGTCTGACTTTGGCCCAGATCATGATCTCGCAGGTGAGGAGTTTGAGCCCCATGTCAGGCTCTGTGCTAACAGCTCAGAACCTGCAGCCTGCTTCAGATTCTGTGTCTCCCTCTCTCCCTGCTCCTCCCCCGTTTGCACTCTCTTCCTAAAAAATAAATAAAACATTTTAAAAATCTAAAAAAAAATAAATCAGAGAGCAAAGGATGGTAAACTAGCTCTACCACGTTAATAACTATAGATTTATGGACTGATAGCTACAGAGAAATTGAGGGAGTTATGTAAGTAGATAAGTAAGTAAGTACAGAGACATATAATGAATTTATCTATTAAGGTTAATAAACACATTTCAGAAAGTAATAATCACTTTTGAAATTTATGTTACAGAAAAGAATAATCACTTTTCAAATTGATGTTAGTTATCTAATCTCTTTTGCCACTTAAAAAATAACCTAAAATGTTTCTTTTAGTTTCAAATGCAAAGCTATAATAAAAAACTACATGCCCACATTCCAAAAATGCAAACCTTTAAATATTACAAATAAGTTCAGTGTGAAAGATGTAAAAGGAATCAATATAATGATTGCCACTTTTGCCAAGGTATTTTATCTAATATCTTTGCTTTAAAAATAATTTCTTAATTGCTTATACTGATTTGGAACTAGCAATAAGGCGAACTAGATCCTTCTGTAATTTCAACATCAGGTTTAATTTTGATATTAGGTAACATAATGTTTCACATTTTGTTTAGATATTAATTTCATTAAACAATATACAAGTGAAGATAGTCACAGTCATAGGGATATTTTATAAAAGTTTACATAAATTTATTATTGTAAGTATACATTATGAAAAGGAACATTCATAAAAGTTTAGAAATATTACCTTATCTAAATGCAGAACTCCATGTTTTAAATAGAAATGTGTCTAGCCATCTATTATCAGGTGTTGGTCATCTGGGAGATAATAATTTCAGTGTTGTCTGCTGAAAATATTTCAACTGTTAGAAGATTCAGAATATATAGAATAAATTAGCTATTTCTTTAGCACCCCTAAGTCACCTTCTATCTTTGTGAGACATGCAAGTTCTTAAAATATTTGGCATTTGAAGATAAAAAATATAGTTTCAGAGATGTGGAAATATATACTTTAACACATTTTTCCATCTGGGACAGTTATAATTTTCACAGAGCAACAATGTAAGCCAAAGTTTATATATTATTTGAAGAATCTCCAGACATGAACAGCCATTTTGGCATCATAGAAACCACCAAATATACATGTGAACATCATGTCTTAATATCTCAAACCATGACAAATTTTTTACTAGTTTAGTTTTGCCTTAATTTCAAAACATCATTGTATGTACTTTAAAGCTCTATCAGAATCTGTATCCTGTCAACAGATCTAGTTCTTAATTTTAACATTTAAAACATGTATTTGTTTGATTGTTAAGAGGGACTCTGTGTGTAAAGGACAGACCATAAAGAGGAGGAAGAAAAGTAGGAGGCACAAAAGCAGTAAAATTAAGTATATCTATAAAAATCAGTTAAGGGATTCACAAAATAAAAAGATATAAAGTATGACACCATATGTCTAAAATGTGGTGGGGAGGGGACTAAAGTTTAGTGCTTTTAGAATGGGCTCAAACTTAAGCAACCATCTATTTAATATAGACAGCTATATGTATAAATTGTTATGTATAAACTTAAGGGTAACCACAAAATAAATAGATAACATATATGCAAAAAATGAAGAGGAAGGAATCCAAGTATATCACTAAAGCAAGCCAGCAAACTGTGGGAAAACCGGACAAGAGAAGAATAGAATGGAGAAGAACCAGAAACAAAGAAACAAGCAAAAGCACACAAGTGACAAAATGGCCATAGGAACATACCTATGACATCTACTTTGAATGCAAATGGATTAAACACTATGAAACTAGAAATCAACCACAAGAAAAAAATATGGAAAAAACACAAAACATGGTAGTTTAATAACTGAACCTGGGTGGCTCAGTCGGTTAAGCGTCTCACTTCGGCTCAGGTCATGATCTCACAGCTTGTGGGTTCGAGCCCCTCATGGGGCTGTGTGCTGACAGCTCAGAGCCTGGAGCCTGCTTCACATTCTGTGTCTCCCTCTCTCTCTGTCCCTCCCCTGCTCACGCTGTCTCTCTCTCTCTCTCAGAGAAATAAATAAAAACATTAAAAAAAATAAAACATAAATGAAATGGTTCAATGAATGAGTCAACCAAGAAGTCAAAGAGAAAATTAAAAAAATACATGGAGACAAATGAAAACACAAGTTTCCAAAATCATTGAAATGCAGCAAAAGCTCTTCTAAGAGGGAAATTTATACAATACAGTTCTACTTCAAGAAGCATGAAAAGTCTTCAACAACCCAACCTTACTCTTGAAGGAGCTAGAGAAAGAGCAAAGCTCCAAACCAGTAGAAGCAAGGAAATAATAAATATTAGAGTTGAAATAAACAAAATAGAAGCTAATAATAACAAAAAACAATAGAACGGTTCAGTGAAACCAGGAGCTGGTTCTTTGAAAAGATCAACAAAATTGATAAACTGTTAACCAGACTCACGAGAGAGAGAGAGAGAGAGAGAGACTCAAATAAAATAAAAAATGAAATTGAAATAACCACTGACATCACAGAAATGGAAAGGATTATAAAATAATATTTTAAAAAACCATATGCCAACTAATTAGATAACCTGGAATAAATGGACAAATTCCTAGAAGCCTAATAACCTGCCAAAACTGAATCAGACAAATATAGAAAATTTGAGCAAGACCTATTACCAGCAATGAAATTGGAGCAGTAATCAAAAAGCTCTCAACAAATAAAAATCCAGGACCAGATGGCTTCACAGGTGAATTCTACCACATATTTAAAGAAGAGTTAATACTAATTCTTTTCAAACTATTTAAGAATAGAATTACGAGGAACAAAAGCTTCCAGATTCATTCTGTAAGGCCAGTATCACTGTGATACCAAAACCGAATAAAGACACTACAAAAAAGAGAGCTGTAGGCCAGTATCTCTAAGGAACAGAAATGCAAAAATTCTCAACAAAATATTAGCTAACCAAACCTAACAATACATTAATAAGTCATTCACTACGATCAATTGGGATTTATTCCTGGGGTGCAGACATGGTTCAGTGTTTGCAAATCAATTATTGCTATATATTACATCATCAGGGAAAAGGATAAAACCCATATGATCATTTCAATAGATGTAGAAAAAAGCATTTAACAAAGTACAACAACTGTTAATGATAAAATCCCTCAACAAAGTAGGCTTAGAGGGAATATATCTCAACATAATAAAGGCCATGTATGAAAAACCCATAGCTCGCATCATACTTAATGATGAGAAGTTGAGAACTTACCCTCTAAGATCAGAAATAAGACAAGGATGTCCACAGTCACCATTTTTATTCAACATAGTACTGGAGTCCTACCCACAGCAAACAGACAAGAAAAATAAACAGAATCCAACTGGTAAGGAAGAAGTAAAATTTTCACTATTTACAGATGACATGATAATACAGATAGAAAGCCCTAAGGACTCCACACACATACACAAAAAGAAACTACTAGATCTGATAAATTAATTCAGTAAGGTTGCAGGATACAAAATCAATATACAGAAATCTGTTGTATTTCTATACAATAATGAAGTAGCAGAAAGAGAAATTAAGAAAACAATCTCATTTATAATTGTACCAAAAACAATAAAATACATAGGAAATGCATTTAAGCAAAGAAATGAAAGATCTGTGTTCTGAAAACTATAAAGTATTGCTGAAAGAAATTGAAAGGATATTCCATGACTATTGATTGGGAGAACAAATACTGTTAAAATGGTCATACGACCCAATGCAATCTACAGATTTAATGCAATCTTTATTAAAATACCAACAGCAATTTTCACAGAACTAGAACAAATAATCCTAAAATTTGTGTGGAATCACAAAAGCCTGAGTAGCCAAAGCAAGCTTAAAAAAGAACAAAGGTAGGAGTATTACAATCCCAGATTTTAAGATATAGTACAAAGCTTAGATATCTAAAAAACTATGGTTATGGGCACACAGAGATCAATAGAACAAAATAGCCCAGGAGTAAACTCATGATTATAAGGTCAATTAATCTTTGACAGAGTATGCAATGGGAAAAAGTCTCTTCAACAAATGGTGTTGGGAAAACTGGACAGCTGTATGTGAAAGAATGAAACTGGACAGCTTTCTTATACACAAAAATACACTCAAAATGGATTAAAAATCTAGATGTGAGACCTGAAACTGTAATAATCCTAGAAGACAGCAAAAGCAGTAATTTCTCCTTTATTGGCCGTAGCAACATTTTTCTATGTATGTCTCTTGAGGCAAGGGAAACAAAAGCAAAATATAAAATATTGGGACTGCATCAAAATAAAAAGCTTCTGCACAGCAAAAGAAACAGTCAACAACCTACTGAATGAGAGAAATATTTGCAAATGACATATCCAGTAAGGGGTTAATATCCAAAATATATAAACTCAACATTAAAAAACCCAAATAATCTAATTGAAGAATGGGCTGAAGACATGAACAGACATTTCTTCAAAGAAGAAATACAGATAATCAGCAGACATATGAAAAAATGCTCAACATCACTCATACTCAGGGAAATGCGTATCAAAAGTAAAAAGAGTTATCATCTTACACCTGTTAGAATGGCTAAAATAAAAAACACAAGAAATAGCAAGTGTTGGTGAGGGTGTGGAGAAAAAGGAACCCTCATGCACTGATGTTGGGAATGCAAAAATGCACAGTGGAAAACAGTATGGAGGTTCCTCAAAATTTAAAAATAGAATTATCATACAATCCAGCAATTCCACAACTGAGTGAAAATACTAATTTGAAAAGATATATGCACCCTCGATGTTTATTGGAGTATTATTTACAATAGCCAAAATATGATAGCAATCCAGATGTCCACTAGTAGATGAATGGATAAAGATGTGATACATATGTACAATGGAATATTAGTCATAACAAAATAAAACCTTGCCATTTGCAACAACATGGATAGTTCTAGAGAGTATAATACTAACTGAATTATAATGCTAAGTTAGGGAAAGACAGATACCATATGATTTCACTTGTGTGTGGAATTTAAGAAACGAAACAAATGGATAAAGAAAAAGACAAAAATAGTCTTAAATATAGAGAACAAACTAGTCATTCTCAGAGGGCATGTGGGTGGAGGGTGGATGAAATAGTTGAACAGGATTTAGAGTTCACTTATCATGATGAGCACTGAGTAATGAATATAATTGTTGAATCATATTGTACACCTGAAACTAATATAACACTATTAATTATACTGAGAATTAAATATAAATACATTTTTAACAATATAGTTGTTTTTAGTGGCTTTTCTTTTCTTAAAGTTTATTTATTAATTTTAGAGAGACAGAGACGGTAAGAGAGAGGGAGACAGAAGAGGAGGGACAAAGAGAGAGAGAGAGAGAGAGAGAATCCCAAGCAGTCTCTGCATCATCAGCGTGGAGCCTGATGAAGGGCTTGAACTCATGAACTGTAGGACCATGACCTGAGTCTAAATCAAGAATGGCACGCTTAATGGACTCAGCCGCCCAGGTACCCTTTTAATGTTTTTTTAAAATATGACAAAGACCTGGACGCCCAGGTGGCTCAATCGGTTAAGTGTCCAGCTTCAGCTCAGGTCATGATCTCATGGTTCGTGGGTTCGAGCCCCGCATCAGACTCTGTGCTGATAGCTAGCTCAGAGCCTAGAACCTGTTTCAGATTTTGTGTCTCCCTCTCTCTCTGACCCTCCCCTGCTCACACTGTCTCTCTCTCTCAGAAGTAAATAAAAAACATTAAAAAAAATAAAATATGACAAAGACCAACTTTTGAAGGGAGGAATGGAAGGAAAAAAGACAGTAATAGCATTTTGGATTAATAATTTAAAATATGTTCTTGTGATTATAGTAAGTATACCTGCCCATATGTCAAGAGATAGATTTTGTATAATGATACATTAGTAAAAATTTTTAAATATCACCAAATACATGGATACAGAGTCATTGTTGAACTATATGTTACTTAGTGATTGTGTGTTTCATCCTTAATGCTGTTCAGTAAGTTAAAAGTTTAGCCAAGAATAGAAGATGCCATTTCTTCCATGACATATTTTATCCAATAGACTGCTTTAATAAATTTACCAAATGAGAATCACATGTGGCCTATCAAGATCTACCTGGTGTTTTATTATAATGTCTTGAAATCTAGGATCTTATAAATACATTTAAGTTGTGTTTTCCTCTCTTGAATGATCTGCTTATCAGAACAATATATACAATGGACTGGTTGTTTCCGGAAGCACTTGTCATCTGGAAATGTTATAGAACTTGTGCGTACACATGAACTCAGAGTGTTGCAGGTGTATGGCCCAGAAATGTGTGTTTGGGTTCCTTTGAGCATGTCCCAGAGTGGGTCTTGTTGTGAAGATGAAAGAAAATGTATGCACCAGTGTCATCTAAGGAAAAGGCATGGTGTTAACTCTCTGTTAAAAACTACATGTATATACGCACAAAGGAAGCAGAGCTTAAGCTCGTATATCCTATTGGGTCAGTGCAAAATCTCGTGTCACAGTGTAACTAAGAATGATGAAAACAGCTGTGTCAAAAGTTTTTAGAGAGGTCTAAATGTGTAAATAGATGTCAAATATTTAGAATCACATTTGACACATATGGAGTGCTTAATCAGTGTTACTTATATAGATGATGATGATGGTGGTGGCGTTAACCACAAAAGGAATGAAGTCTTAGTTCAGGTATCTCAAAGGCAGACACTAAGACAGGCTCGACTGCAAGTAGATTACTAGGAGGAGAGTGCTCCTAGGAATTGGTACAGTGGAGTAAGGGAAGGTGAGATATGCCAGAGAAAGACTAGAAAGTGTGTTTTATGAATGTGTTATCACTAATGGTGGCTGGAGCCCATTCCTGCTGGGAACTCAGTAGGAACCCATGTGAAACATGTCTTAGAATCCTCCCACTGTGGAGGCACCTGGGTAACTCAGTTAAGCATCCACCTTCTGGTTAGGTCATAATCTCATGGTTTGTGAATTTGAATCCCACATCAGGGTGCTGTGCCGACAGGTCAGAGCTTTGAGCCTGCTTCGGATTTTGTCTCCCTCTCTCTCTCTGCCCCTCTCCCATTCACACTCTGTCTCTCTCTTTCTCTCTCAAATATAAATAAACATTAAAAATGAAAAAACAGAAAAAAGAAGAATCTTCCCACTGAGGTACGGGAGTAGGGAGGAAAGGGAAGATGGAGGAAGTCTGGGCATTTATTTACTAACATTATAGCCCTGTTGGCCTAAGGTTGCTTTTGGAGGTGTTTTTAAGGTTTCTTGGTGCTGAGGAAAGCCTCTTGGAAATCACCTATCGCAGTTAAAGGTGAATTAGGTGGGTCAAGTTGTTTAGTGTTATTTTTTCCAAAGGCAGAATGAGACTCTGAGAGCACCAAGTACAATTTTGTAATCTGTTTTGATTACTTGTAGAATTTTATTTTTTTAAAGTTGTGTTTGCTATTCTCTGTCTTTTGGTTCCTCCCTCCCTCCCTTCCTTCCTTCCTTCCTTCCTTCCTTCCTTCCTTCCTTCCTTCCTTCCTTCCTTCCCTTCTTTCTTCCTTTCTTTCTTTCTTTCTTTCTTTCTTTCTTTCTTTCTTTCTTTCTTTCCTCTCTCCTCTCCCTCTCTCTCTCTCTCTCTTTCTTTCTTTCTTTCTTTCTTTCTTTCTTTCTTTCTTTCTTTCTTTCTTTCTTTCTTTTTCTCTTCTCTCTCTCTCTCTCTCTCTCTCTCTCTCTCTCTCTCTTTCTTTCTTTCTTTCTTTCTTTTCTGTTTATTTACCTATTTTGAGAGAGAGGGAGAGCGCCCTTAGTGAACGTGGGGAGCAACAGAGAAAAGCAAGCTCTGTCCTGTCCACATGCAGCCTGACAGGGGCCTGGATCCTGACATGGGCAGGATTCCATGAACTCTTGAGATCATGACCTGAGCTGAAATCAAGAGTTGGATGCTGGGAAACAATTGAACCACCCAGGTGTCCCTGGAATTTCTGATTTATGAACATACAGTGTTTTGGAAAGATGCGTCTCCCATATGAAGTAGAAGTTGATAACCCAGTTTGGACTTTACTATAAAGAGACTGTCTTAAAGGATTGGTTCCTTTTAAAAATAGCAAAATCACTGCTGCATTGTAATGTCAGAATAATTGAAAACTAAGAGATTAGACTTGAGAGTCATGTTTCCAAATTGAGGGTCAAGAACTTTGGTGGGTGGTGGTAGGGGGCCTTTGCATTTATGGGAAGAGATGGCTAAATCCAGATACATGGCAAATATTGCTCATATTCTGAATAAACACAATATTTAGCACCAATAGATATCAATATTTTATGTTTAATAATGTAGAGATTTCTCTTAGAACACAACTGAGTTTATAGTAATATTTTATCAACTATTTATTTACTAACAATAACCCTTTACCTTAGGAATCTTTGGAAAGGGCCATAGATGTAGAAATAATGGTCTGGGTTCAGTTCTCTTTTAGTTTTAGATTCATAAATTTAGGTTAATTTGTTTAACCTTTCCGAGTTTATTTCCTTATTTTAAATAATCTCAATGATTGTAAAGAATTGTTATTGTATATGTATTGTTTTATAGTTATGTAAATTGCATGTATTTTGTATAGTTATACACATATATCTATACATACATATGTCAACATATTTGTGACATGATACATATTACATTAAAAATTGCTAAGGCTATTGTGTATAAAGAAAAGAGGGAATGATGAAGAATTCAGCACCAGTGTAGAGGCTGGAAGTGGGTGAAAGACATAGGAAGAAATACCTGTGGCTTTAAACCATAGCTATTTTATTTCTTAAACTCTTTGATGAAAGCATGGATGAGTGTTTCATTATTGTCATCTAAGCACTATGTGTGCATTTTTTTCTGGAGATACATATTTTAAAAAATTAAGAAGAATGAAAAGAGTGCTTGCAAACACCCACAACAGAGGTAAGCACTAGGGAAGCTTCTCCAAGTGCTGTACATTTCTCTGGGAAATATTCTCTAAAATTGGAAGTTATGTGTTCCTTTTTTTAAAAAGTAATCAATTAATTAATTATTTTTTTAATGTTTAATTTATTTCTGAGAGAGAGAGAAAGAGACAGTATGAGCAAGGGAGGGTCAGAGAGAGAGGGAGACACAGAATCTGAAACAGGCTCCAGGCTCTGAGCTGGCTGTCAGCACAGAGACCAATATGGGGCTCGAACCCACGAACTGTGAGATCATAACCTGAGCCGAAGTCGGATGCTTAACCGCCTGAGCCACCCAAGCACCCTTTAAAAAAATTAAAATTTGCTGATCAGATTTTTGAACATGAAAGTCTGCTTGTTCAGTGAATGCTGAAGTACTGCTCGTAGTTTGATTAAACGCTTCACATGATTTCTGATTAAGACAGGATAAGTAATGTTTTGCACATATAAAATTGGAAAAGACTGTAAGTATTTTCCCTCTTAGTGCTCTCATGAAGCCATTTTCCAAACTACTTTGGAAATCTAAACAATAAAGGAAAGTACAGTAAATTTAATTTTTAATTTATATTCAATTCATATCAAATGACCTATACTGAAATTTTTTATCTTCCTATTACATAATACAGAAAAGTTCTTAACAACATGGTCCTAGCAAAATAAAATATTCTTATTATTGTATAGTTAATTTATTACCAGCTTTATGTTTTTAATAACCAACATCATCAAAATGTCTAACATATATAGACTGTATCAAATCCAAGTCTGGAAGGAAAATAAATTTCTTACTAAAACTATTAGATTTTAACAGGGGCTCATTAACAATATCAAAATTTATCATTACCACATACTTTTGCAGCAAGGGTCACTGACTTTTATTATTTATTTCTAGTCTGAAATAAAATGCTGTGCTTTTGAAGAAGTTACTTTAGAAGGTATTTTTTTCCTATTCGTAATAAAAGATAAAAAATAAAATTAGTTGACCCATCATCATTTGAGAATTCCAAAATTTGGAGATATAAAGCTATACTATGAAAATAAATTTGAGTGTTCATGATTGGGATGAAGAAACGTGCGGTCACATAAGCTTCACTGTACCAAGAATAAATCTTCCTCTGGATGATGACTTGAAAGAATCCAGGTTTTTTTAACCTCAGAAGAGACCTATAATATGTTAGTAAACTTATATTCTATGGTGACACACTGCATTGCCATAGATTAACCCAGCATACTTTAGTCTTGAAGGATTTATTACATTCTGGTCTACTGATCTAAAAGGCAGTAAGGGGACAGATGTGCTGGTGGTCAGGCTATTTAGAAATATTCCGCAAGAATATTTCTTTCCAGAACACACAAGTTTTCTTTTCTTAGAACACAAGTCCAGCCTTGAAAAGAAACATTTTATAATATAATCATGTTATCCTAGACTCTGATATGCATATATAAAAATACCATCTTATAACCCTTCTCTCAGCTCCAGATGGTCCCACTTAAATTCCCTTATAAACTGTGCTGTACCAACCACTGGACATTGAACTGCCATTGCTCCTTCAAACCCTGATTACCTCTTCCTACACTTTTTCCTTTCCTCCCGTATTTCTCTCTTCCCATCCACTTAAATCTGGATGCTCAAGTCATCCTGTGAGCCAAAAAAATATTTGTCTGCAAAAAGCAACACACACACACACACACACACACACACAGACACACGTTAGTGTCCTATTTAGCATATAATTCTTGTTATGAATTCATCAGTTGTTACCACTTGCCAAGTTTCAATTTAATGTTTGCTTTTTTTTGTGAGGTTACCAGATAGATCTTATAGCTAAGTCATAACCTCCCACTAGTAAGTTCCCAGTGGCACAAAATTTGATACAGGCACAAAGAAATTCTAGGTAGAAGGAAAAGCTTTGAGTTAGGAAAGAAATAATTATAGTTGATGGAAAGATCAAAGGCAGTGTAGCCATGCGAGCTGTGATAAGGAGTTTAAACTTTAATTACTAAGAGAAGACAATGAAACGTTTCAAGCAGTGGACTTATGCAAATTGATTTATATTATAAAAAGGTCATTCTGGGGGCGCCTGGGTGGCTTAGTCGGTTAAGCGTCCGACTTTCGCTTAGGTCGTGATCTCGCGGTTCGTGGGTTCGAGCCCTGCGCCGGGCTCTGTGCTGACTGCCAGCTCAGAGCCTGGAGCCTGTTTCAGTCTGTGACTCCCTCTCTCTCTGACCCTCCCCTGCTCACATTCTCTCTCTCTCTCTCTCTCTCTCCTAGAAATAAATAAAACATTAAAAAAAAAAAGGTCATTCTGGCTGCAGTCAGAGAATGTCTTGTAAGGACATCAGTAGAAGTTGAGGAATCTTTAGAAAGCTATGGCAAAAATTTAGGCAAGAGTGGTTACTGCATCAGGCTGGTGGTAGCAGGAGATATGAAGAGAAGTCAGTTGATTTGAGACAGAATTTGAGGTTTGTCCTACAAAATTCAACCATGGGGTAGTTATGGGAGGAAATGGAAAGAAGATAATCAAAGACGACTGTTACTTTTCACTTGAGCAGCTGAATCGCAACATTTACTGAGTGCACGGGCTAGAGTAACAACAGGTTTGAGATCGGAATGAGGACTGGAGTGCTTCTTCTTGAGAAATATCAATGGTGAGATGGCTTCATCATATTAAGTGCTCAATACTTTTCAATACTTGTATTAAAACAACCTACAAGTCTGTCTCAACTTTTGGCCTGTAATTCCACTAATACACTCATATGCTTACAATTATTACTGCAGTACATTTGTTCTCAATGTGTGGTTCCTGAAACAGCAGTATCAGCGTCAGCATCACCTGGGACATGGTGAAAATTAAAATTCTCAGACCTGACCTTAGTTCTGTTTCTGAATCAGAAGAGGCCCAGGAATTTTTGTTTTAAAGAACCCTCTAGGTGATTCTGATGGATGGCAACGTTTGCAGAATCAGTGCTGTGGTGGGATGCTCTGGGGCAAGATCCAGATCTCCCATTCAGATCTGAGGCACTCATTTTCCCAGCTTCTGGGAGAGCTGGCAAAGCTCTCACAAAGAGAAATTGCTTTCATTCAAAGGGAGCTAAGAGCTGTCTGACCTCAACATGTACCTTTTCTACAGAGTCACCTATTTCCCATCAGCTGTAGATGGAGAGGCTGATATAAAGACCAGTCTTCTTGCTTCAAGGAAGGCAACTATGAAAGTACATCCCAGTTTTTTTTTTAATTTTTTTTAATGTTTTATTTATTTTTAGGAGAGAGAGAGAGATAGCGTGAGCAAGGGAGGGTCAGAGAGAGAGGGAGTCACAGACTGAAACAGGCTCCAGGGTCTGAGCTGGCAGTCAGCACAGAGCCCGACGCGGGGCTCGAACCCACGAACCACGAGATCATGACCTAAGTGAAAGTCGGACGCTTAACCAACTAAGCCACCCAGGCGCCCCCCCTTTTTTTTTTTTTAATTTTTTTTAATGTTAAGTACATCCCAGTTTTAAGATTCCTGAAAATATTGGCTGCAGTCACATTGTGATTCAGCATCTCCTTTTGTTTAATCCCTGAACCTAACAGGTTCCCCCCCCCATAATACTCTCAATAATCCTTTTGCCTGCAATTCTCAGACTTCTGATTTCTGTTTTTAGGGAACTGGTGCTACTATAATTTTTTTTTTTATAAATAGTTTATTGTCAAGTTGGTTTCCATATAACATTCAGTGCTCATCCCCACAAGTGCCCTCCTCCATGCCCATCATTCCCCTTCCTCTCCCCTCCCCCACCCATCAGTCCTCAGTTTGTTCTCAGTATTCAAGAGTCTCTCATGGTTTGCCTCTCTCCCCCTCCCCCACTCTTTTCCCCCTTCTTCTCCCCCATGGTCCTCCGTTAAGTCCCTCCTAATCCTCCTATACATCAGCATCCTTTATAATAAGGTTGGTAAATGTTTGTTTAAACCACAGAAGGTTAAATGGACATATGAGGGTGGATGGATTCAGTGGATGGATAGAAGTGTGAACCATGAAAGAAAGAGAAAATGACTGAAAACTAAACAGAAAAATGGATGAACATTTGTTTTCCCGCCAGCTTTATTGAGATATAATTGACAAATAACCTGTGTTAAGTTTAAGATGCACAGTGTGATAATTTGATACACCTATAGATTGTAAAATGCTTACCGTAATAAGATTAGTTAGCACATACTTCATTTCATATTAATATCTTTTTTGTTTGCTTTTTTGCGGTGGTGATGAGAACATTTAAGATCTACTCTCTTAGCAACTTTTTTTTAAACAAATAGTTTATTGTCAAATTAGATTCCACATAACACTCAGTGCTCATCCCCACAAGGGTCCTCCTCCATGCCCATCCCCCCCTCCCCCCCACATCCATCAGTCCTCAGTTTTTGTCAGCATTTAAGAGTCTCTCATGGTTTGCCTCTCTCCCTTTCCCCCACCATTTCCGCCCTTCTTCTCCCCCTTGGTCCTCTGTTAAGTTCCTCCTAATCCTCCTATACGTGCACACATATGATATTTGTCCTTCTCTGCCTGACTTACTTCGCTCAGCATAACACCCTCAAGGTCCATCCATGTTGCTACACATGGCCAGATTTCATTGTTTCTCATTGCCATGTAGTATTCCATGGTATAGATAAACCACATCTTCTTGATCCATTCATCTGTTGATGGACACTTAGGCTCTTTTCCATGTTTTAGCTATTGTGGAGAGTGCTGCTATGAACATTGGGGTACATGTGCTCCTATGCATCAGCATTTCTGTATCCCTTGGGTAAATTCCTAGCAGTGCTATTGCTGGGTCCTAGGGGAGTTCTATTGTTAGTTTCCTGAGGAAACTCCACACTGTTTTCCAGAGGGGCTGGGCCAGTTTACATTCCCACCAACAGTGTAAGAGGGTGCCCGTTTCTCCACATCCTCGCCAGCATCTAGAGTTCTCTGATTTGCTCATTTTAGCCACTCTGAATGGCGTGAGGTGGTATCTCAGTGTGGTTTTGATTTGTATTTCCCTGATGAGGAGGGATGCTGAGCATCATTTCATGTGTCTGTTGGCCATCTGGATGTCCTCTTTGGAAAAGTGTCTGTTCATATCTTCTGCCCATTTCTTCACTGGGTTGTTTATTTTTTGGGCGTGTAGTTTGGTGAGTTCCTTATAGATTCTGGATATTAACCCTTTATCTGATATGTCATTTGGAACTATCTTTTCCCATTCCGTTGGTTGCCTATTACTTTTGTGGGTTGTTTCCTTTGCTGTGCAGAAGCTTTTGATCTTGATGAGGTCCCAATCATTTATTTTTGCTCTTGATTCCCTTGCTTTTGGGGATGTGTCAAGTAAGAAGTTGCTGCGGTGGAGGTCAAGGAGGTTGCTTTCTCCTCTAGGGTGTTGATAGTTTCCTGTCTCACGTTCAGGTCCTTTATCCATTTTGAGTTTATTTTTGTGCATGGTGTGAGCAAATGATCTAGTTTCATTCTTCTGCATGTTGCTGTCCAGTTCTCCCAACACCATCTGTTAAAAAGGCTGTCTTTTTTTCCATCGGATATTCTTTCCTGCTTTGTCAAAGATGAGTTGGCTGTATACTTTTGGGTCCACTTCTGAGTTCTCAATTCTGTTCCATTGGTCTATGTGTCTGTTTTTGTGCCAATACCATACTGTCTTGATGATGACAGCTTTGTAGTAGAGGCTAAAGTCTGGGATGGTGATCCCTCCCGTTTTGGTTTTATTTTTCAGGATTACTTTGGCTATTCGGGGTCTTTTGTGGTTCCATACAAATTTCTGGATAGTTTGTTCTAGTTTTGAGAAGTATGCTGGTGCAATTTTGATTGGAATTGAATTGAATGTGTAGAGTGCCTTAGGTAGTAATGGCATCTTAACTATATTTATTCTTCCTATCCATGAGCATGGAATGTTTTTCCATTTCTTTGTGTCTTCTTCAATTTCCTTCATAAGTTTTCTATAGTTTTCATCATACAGATCTCTTGTATCCTTGGTTAGGTTTATTCCGAGGTATTTTATGGTTTTTTGTGCACTTGTGAATGGGATCAGCTTTTTGATTTCTCTTTCTGTTGCTTCATTGTTGGCGTATAAAGATGGAACCGATTTCTGTACGTTGATTTTGTACCCTGCAACTTGGCTGAATTCTTGGATCATTTCCAGTAGGCTTCTGGTGGAGTCTGTCGGGTTTTCTATGTAGAGTATCATGTCATCTGCGAAGAGTGAAAGTTTGACTTCCTCTTTGCCAATTCTGATGCCTTTGATTTCCTTTTGGTGTCTGATGGCTGATGCTAGCACTTCCAGCACTATGTTAAATAGCAGTGGTGAGAGTGGGCATCCCTGTCGTGTTCCTGATCTCAGGGGGAAAGCTCTCAGTTTTTCCCTGTTGAGGATGATGTTCGCTGAAGGCTTCTCATAGATGGCTTTGATGATGTTTAAGTAGGTTCCTTCTATCCCAACTTTCTCGAGTGTCTTTATTAAGAAGGGATGCTGTATTTGGTTAAATGCTTTTTCTGCATCTATTGACAGGATCATATGGTTTTTATCTTTTCTTTTATTGATATGATGTATCACATTGATTGATTTGTGAATGTTGAACCAGCCCTGTAACCCAGGAATGAATCCCACTTGATCTTGGTGGATGATTCTTTTTATGTGCTGCTGGATTCGATTTGCAAGGATCTTGTTGAGAATATTTGCATCCGTATTCATCAAGGATATTGGCCTGTAGTTCAATTTTTTTGCTGGATCTCTGTCTGGCTTGGGAATCAGAGTGATGCTGGCTTCATAAAATGAGTCCGGGAGTTTTCCTTCAATTTCTATTTTTTGGAATAGCTTGAGAAGAATTGAGATTAATTCTGTTTTAAATGTCTGGTAGAATTCCCCAGGGAAGCCATCAGGTCCAGGGCTCTTATTTGTTGGGAGATTTTTTATCACTGATTCGATTTCTTCACTCGTTACGGGTCTGTTCAGGTTTTCTATTTCTTCCCGTGTGAATTTGGTAGTGAGTGTGTGTTTGGGAATTTGTCCATGTCTTCTAAGTTGTTCAATTTGATGGCATATAATTTTTTATAGTATTCCCTGATAATTGCTTGTATTTCTGAGGGGTTGATTGTAATAAGTTCATTTTCATTCATAATTTTGACTATTTGAGCACTCTCTCTTTTCTTTTGGATAAGTCTGGCTAGAGGTTTGTCAATTTCGTTTACTTTTTCAAAAAACCAACTCTTGGTTTCATTGATCTGTTCAATTGTTTCTTTGGTCTCTATGTTGTTTATTTCTGCTCTAATTTTTACTATTTCTCTTCTTCTACTGGGTTTATGGCATTCTCTTTGCTCTGCCTCTAGTTCCTTTAGGTGAGCTGTTAGATTTTGGACTTGCACTTTTTCTAATCTCTTGAAATAGGCCTGGAGAGCATTGTACTTTCCTCTTAGGACTGCCTTGGCCGCATCCCATAGATTTTGAATTGTTGTGTTTTCATTTTCATTTGTTTCCATATATTTTTTAATTTCATCTCTAATTGCCTGATTGGCCCATTCATTCTTTAGAAGGGTGTTCTTTAACCTCCATGTTTTGGAAGTTTTCCAGACTTCTTCCTATAATTGATTTCAAGTTTCAAAGCACTGTGATCTGATAGTGTGCATGGTATGATCTCTATTCTTTTATATTTATTGAGGGCTGCTTTATGTCCCAGTATGTGATCTATCTTGGAGAATGTGCCATGCGCACTTGAGAAGAAAGTAAATTCCCTGGCCTCAGGATGTAAAGTTCTAAATATATCCGTCAGGTCCATCTGGTCCAATGTATCTTTCAAGTCCATTATTTCATTAGTGATTTTCTGTCTGGTTGACCTATCCATTGCTGTAAGCGGAGTATTAAAGTCCCCTGCTATTAGCACATTCTTATCTAGGAGCTTGTTTCTGTTTGTGATTAATTGTTTTAGATATTTAGGTGCTCCCATATTCGGTGCGTAGACATTTATGATAGTTAGTTCTTCCTGATGGATGGACCCTGTAATTATTATGTAGTGCCCTTCTTCATCTCTTGTGATTGTCTTTAATTTAAAGTCCAGTTTGTCTGATATAAGTATCGCTACTCCGGCTTTCTTTTGATTTCCTGTAGCATGATATATATTTCTCCATCCCCTTACTTTTAATCTGAAGGTATCTTTCCGTCTAAAATGAGTTTCTTGTAGACAGCATATAGATGGATTTTGTTTTTTAATCCATTCTGCTACCCTATGTCTTTTGATTGGAGCATTCAGCCCATTTACATTCAGTGTTATTATTGAAATATGTGGGTTTAGAGTCTTTGTATCTTTTGTAGGGTTCATGTTTGTGGTGGTGTCTCTGGAATCTTTGTTCCTTGCAACCTTTCCTTCAGAGCGTCCCCCTCAGGATTTCTTGTAGGGCTGGCTTCGTGGTGACAAATTCTTTCAATTTCTGTTTATTTGGAAAGGTTTTTATCTCTCCTTCTATTTTGAATGACAGCTTGCTGGATAGAGGATTCTTGGCTGCATATTTTTTACTGTTCATCACATTGAAGATCTCCTGCCATTCCTTTCTGGCCTGCCACGTTTCAGTAGATAGGTCTGTCACCACTCTGATAGGTTTCCCTTTGTATGTGAGGGCCCTTTTCTCCCTAGCTGCTTTCAAAATTCTCTCTTTGTCCTTGTATTTTGCCATGTTTACGATGATATGTCGTGCAGAAGATCGATTCAAGTTACATCTGAGAGGAGTCCTCTGAGCCTCTTGTATTTCCACATTGACTTCCTTCCCTCGGTTGGGGAAGTTCTCTGCTATAATTTGTTCCAGGACTCCTTCAGCACCTTTCCCTCTCTCTTCCTCTTCTGGGATTCCTATGATACGGATATTGTTGCATTTGACCATATCGCTGAGCTCTCGAATTCTTCTTTCCTGTTCCTGGATCAGTTTGTCTCTTTTTTTGTCAGCTTCTTGTTTTTCTATAATGGTGTCTTCTAAATCACTTATTCTCCTTTCTTCCTGTTCAAGCTGTGCATTGGAGGCCTCTAATATTATGTATCTCATTTATAACATTTTTTAATTCTTCATGCCTATTTTTATTTTCCATTCTGTCTGTAGCCATAGTTTTTTTTATGTCCCCTATTTTTTTTCAAGCCCAGCTATTAATTTTACCATTATTATTCTAAAATCTTGTTCAGTGATGCTGCTGATATCTGTTTTGAGCAGTTCATTAGCTGTCATTTATTCTTGGAGTTTCTTTGGAGGAGAGCTCTTTCGTTTCGTCATTTTAGTTAGCTTTCTGGCTCTTGTTGGTTTTAAAGACCTGTTATGCTCTCTGTATCTATGAGCGCTGCTATATCCAAGAAGACTCTTTGACTTTCCAAGGCCTATCCTTTCAGAGAATGTTTTTTTTTTTAATATGGTATCTCTTGTTCTCTCTTGTTGGGACCTTGGTTATTTTATTTTCCTATTGGTAGTGCTATTTGGGACCCTCCACCTTGTGTACTCTGGCTTGTTTCTTGAGGTAGCCCTGGAAAATAAAACAGACTGACAAACACACAGGGAGCAGGAGCACACAAACGCACAGGCTAATTCAACTAACATGCAAAGCGAGAGGGAAAACGAAAAAGTTAAGAGGAAAGGCGGAGGAGAGAGGGCGAATAATAGGGAGTATAAAATACATAAAAGGGTAAAAAAGGGGGAAGAAAAGGAAAAAAGAAGCAAACCGATGAACAAAGAACGGTTTAAAGCATATACCTGGATTTCCCAGCTATAGTTAAATAGCTGTGTGTATGCAGTGCTGGTTGAAAAGCATAGAGAAAGGAGAGAAGGCCGGGCGGGATGAGGCAAAATTGGAAATAGAATGAACAGGCAGAAGGGATAAGAAGCTTTTTTCAAAGAGGTAAAGGGTAGAATATGGTTGGATAGGTGAGAGAAGGATGCTGGAATTATCCAGAGAAGCTATATAGTCTAAATACTCCTGAGAGAAAGAGATGAAAATGTCGGTAGGTGTAGAATTTACATTTACAGATGCACTCGTTGTGATTGTTTGAGCAAGCTGGCGACCAGAGTTAATCAGGTCAGTGTTCTGGGGAAAAAAGAGAGAAAAGAGAAAGAAGAAGAAAAAAAGAAAGAGAAAAAACGGGGGAAAAAAAGAAAAAAAAAAGAAAAAAAAAGAGAGGAGGGCAGCTCTCAGGCAGGGATGGGCGTGGCGTGATCCAATGCCTCAGGCGGGAGCTCTGCCTTGGAGGTTGTGGGGAGGAGAGTGACGGTGCTCCAGTCCCTTCTTGAACCAAGCGCTGTCCTCGCTTTTTTGGCGTGTAAAGTCCCCGTACCGGGGGCGCAGCCGAAGTTGGTTTAACCCTTCAACCCAGGCCACTTCCAATCTCCAAATCCCAGTCCGCTCGTCCTGCTGAAATTGCCTTAGACACAGCTTCCCAGGCAACCCCCGCGGGCAATTCCAAGCCCCCTGCCGAGCTCTGGGGGCGGAGTCAGAATCGCTGCTTCCTTCTCTGGGTCGGGCTGGCGCGCATGCGCGGGGGCTTGCCTGCCGGGTGCGCTGAGCCCGAGTCCGCTGGAGTGAGGAAAACAGGGTCCCTCTATGGCTCGTCACCTGAAACACGAACTGTCAGGCTAATTTCTCAGTTTTTAGTTCTTTGCCTTCAGTCTCAAGTTCCAGCCAGCCAGGAGCGTGGACTCCCGGTGTCCGCGCGGCTCTTTTAGGGGCCCCAGCCGCCCTGGAGCTACAATGGCGGCAAGCGCGCCACCGCTCTGAAGTCCAGCCGCCAGGAACCAGCACAAAGAAGCAGTTTGTGTGCTCAGCACCCCCCACCCCCCGCGACCAGTTGGCGTGAGGGGACCTGGTGCGCAGATGTTTGGCAAGTACGGTCTTTCTCTGCCCCGAACGGAGGTGTCCTCCCTCACACCCCCCAGCGGAGGTTTTTCTGTTTCGGACTCCTTTTCCCCTCTCACCCGCCGTAGAGGGTAGAGGGGGATCGCCTCCCACCCTGGAGTCTCCGATCCCGGCCCGATTTTATCTTCCCCGGTTTGCACTCACGTTAGAAGGCTCTCTCAGTGAATTCTGCATCCTTTTTCTCCCAATCTCTCAGGTTTTGTAAGGTTTCCAATGACTTCAGATCTTTTCTATGTGATGTATGGGCGCGAGTGCAAGTACGGAGCTCCTTACTTCTCCGCCATCTTGCCCCCTCCCTGGTGCTACTATAATTACCAGTGACATCGTCAGTGTCAGATATAATAAAACATTCAATATATATCTCATTTAGCTGCTCTATTTTTCTCATATGACTACTTTTCTTTTTTTGAAATCTCTATTCTGTGTGTGTGTGTGTGTGTGTGTGTGTGTGTATGTGTGTGTGTAGCCTGAACACTAGCCTTTCCTGGACTATCTCTAATCTCATGATTTTATTTTGTCGGTGTTCTTTGGCTAATTCTTCCTCTCCATTCATTCCTTCAGTTGTGGTATTACTCTGTACCTTCTTGTCTTTCCATCTAACTTTCCCTTCAAACTGCCTTGCACCATGCTTTACATTTCATCTTCAGAACTTATTTATGATGATTAGGTAATAATATTTTATTTTTTGCTTGAAATTTGCTAAGAGTAGAACTTATGTGTTTTCATCATAAAAGAAAAAAAGTACTAAGAGGTGATGGATGTGTGCATTAACAGGACTGCAATAATCATTTCACTATATGTATATATATATAGTGAATGTATATCTAAAAAAGCCCAAAACATCACATTGTATAACATAACTATATACAGTTTTTGTTTGCTAATCATACCTCTGTAAGGCTGGGAAAAAAAGACCATATCCATGGAATAAAAAAATGTGCTGTTTATATGCTGTTTATACTCCAGAAATCCAGAAGTATATACCTACCCATTTGTTTACTGTACGTTTACAACAGTATGTTCAATCAGTGTCTCCTGGAATGAATGATTTGATTTTTATTGATTGGGTGTATCTTGTTTATCAGATAATCAAATATGTCAAAAATGCAAAATTGAACATTGCTCACTCAAACTCTGACTTGGTGTGAGCAAGGTCATATGAGTGAAGGAATAAAATCATCTGATTTTGAGTGGCAACTTTTAGGAGATTTAAAACCAATACCTTACTGCTATAAGTCTACATTGATTGGATCAATATATTTTAAAAGAAGTTAAAAAAAGTGGCAGCCCCTCCCACTGAAGAGAAGGGAGCCAGCAATTCAGGCAATATTACTCTGTCATCCAATAGACTATATCCCTTTGGTTTTTTTTTTTTCCAATTCTCTCATTAAGTTGGAGTCCAAAACTCCTTAGGATCCTTCAGATAATACTTTGAGAGTCTAGCCCCTCAGTCTCATTTTCTAGTCTCACATCCTGACATTCTGGTCTCACAAAACAACTTATGATTTGCTTGATATAATGTTCTTATCTCTATATATTTCTGTCTGCACAAATTGTTTTACCTAGAATTCTTCTCTTGTTTTCTACTTTGATGAAGCCTACTTAACCTTAAAGAGTTAATAATTCTTGGGACACCTGGGTGGCTCAGTTGGTTGAGCATCTGACTCTTGATTTCAGCTCAAGTCATGATCCCAGTTTTGTGGGGTCAAGCCCCATGTCAAGCTCTGTGCTCAGCAAGGAGTCTGCTTAAGATTCTTTCTCTCTCTGTCTCTCAAAAAAAATTGATAATTAATGTTTATTCTACAGTTATTTACTAGCTACCTATTGTGTGCCTAGAAATATTCTCGAGACTTATGTCTTTGTAAACATGTATATAAATCCCTGCTGTATAATGTTTGTATTCAAGTGAGAAAAGAGACAATCAATATTAAATATAATAAATAAATCCGCATGCCAGTATGTAATAACTGGTATGAGGTAACAAAACAGAAAAGGCTAAAGAATATTGAGCAGTGCCAGAGGGTGCAAGGAGACCTGCTGTTTTACAAATGTTCATCCAGGTGGATAAAATTTATCTTTGAGCATAAACTTGAAGGATGTAGGGTAATTTGCTGTGCAGCTCCCTAGGGTAAAGGGTCTTTCAATGTGAGGAACTGACAAATGTCAAGACCCTAAGATAATCGTGCACCTAATATGTATGAGGAGCAGCCAGAAGGCACTGTGGCCAGGGAAAATGAGCAAGTGGAAGAGTACAGGAGGATGGGGTCATAGAGCCACCATGGGAACAGGTCTTGGACAATGTTGTGAGCCATGGTAAGGACTTTGGGTTTTGGAAAAATTGGAAACTGTTGAAAGTTTGAGAATAGGAATGGTGTAATTTAATTCCTTTTTTAAAGGATTACTCTAGATGTTGTTTCAAAAATAGACTATAGAGTGGACAAGGACAGAGCAGGAACCCAGTTAGGAAGCTGGTACACTCATTCCTGGGGTCACGGTGGAGATGATGAGAAATAGAGTCTGGATCTATTTTCAGTGTAGAGCTACTAAGACTTGCTGATGTGCTAGATTTGGAGCAGGTAGGAATCAAAGATGACTCTAAAGTTTCCTACTTGAGCACCTAAAAAAATGAACCTACCATAAGGTAGGGCTGATTATGGGTGGAACAGATTATGACATAAAGATGCTGAGTGTATTTGGTTATGTTGTTTGAGATATCTTTTAGGAGGTGGTTAGATATAAGACGAGATGAAAAGAAATGTAGAGAGGTTTTTTTGCTTTTGTTTTTAAAATGAGACAGGGTGTGATTACTGAGATTGGGTTGATTTGGTGCAGAGAAATAGGACATGCTAGTATTAAAAGTCAAAAAAGAAAAGAAAGATTTAGTCAGTAGACTGAGAAGAAATAGCCAAGGAGAGGTGGAAGACAGCCAGGAGAGTTTGGTGACACACAAACCACATTACAAAAAACAACAACAAAGTTTATTGTGGGTCAGAGAATAATCAACTGTGTCAAATTGGGCTGCTTTGTGTAATAAGATTCCTTTTTCTATTTTCTGTTGCTACATAACCAAATACCATAAACTTAGCTGTGAGATAATTTATTAAAAGTCCATACTAGAGTCTAGAATGTTTTAACTGAGTTCTCTACTTAGAATCTCACAAGGCCCAAATCAAGGTGCCAGCTGGCTGCTCTCTCATTTGGAGGCTACACTCCAATCTTTCAAGTTAACTCAGGCAGAATCAAAACTATAGAAACACATTTGTGTGTGTGTGTGTGTGTGTTTTAATTTCTTAAGCAAATATTCATCAAGTATCTCGCAATGTGTCAGTTACTCTTCTAGATGCTATAAAAATGAAATTAATAATCACATTGATATTTTTTCTAGAGAGGATACGTAATTGTAGGTTAGATAAAATCTATAAAGTACTATAGAGGTTATTTTGAGAATACATGTTCATTTAAACTTGAGCCATGAGGAGCATACTTCAAGCAGAATGTAATTTTTAATTTGGATCTCTGATGACACTGGAATTTTTCTGTATAAAACTAAACAGGTTCTCTTCACAGAGCAGTGTCTCAGTTTGGCTGGGATACAGAGATCATTGTAGCGATGACTGGAAGCCAAAAGTGAAATCCAGATTTTGGAGAGCCATCGACTTAGGCAGTTTTGGAAGCCCTTTTTAAAAGAAGTATGTGATATCACACACAAGAAAATCCCTTTGGCCACTAAACAACCAACCAACATGATGAGAAATAGGAAGGAAAAAGCCTGAGTGGAAAGACATGCTGTTTTAACTAACTGTCATTAAGACATCTCAATTTGGCAAATTTTCAAATAATACATGACCATGTGGGTACAAAACTTAAAAGTGACTCATGCCAGAGGGGCCCTGAAAGCAGCCTTCATTCTCTTCATGGTAACCCAATTTCTACTGGAAATCTAGGATGAACAAAGCAAAGCAGTGTTGAAAGCATGGTTTACCAGTAAGGTTTTAGTGGTTAATAGGGAACTGCTGAATAAAGTGTGAGGAACTACCTGAATGATTTGAGCCATGAACAGAATTTTATCTAAAATATCCAGATAATTGAGGGGGAGAAAGGAATTTATTGAGTTTTAATTATATCAGGACTTGTCCATGTCATAACATTTTCCATGTTATAGTACCAAATTGCAATTAAGAGAAAAAATTTAAGCACTTATTCATATGGATTTTATTATAATTTTCAATTCTAAACCTTTCTGAAAAACAATTTAAAAATTATTTAAAAATATAAAACTTTTAAATAGAGTTCTGGGATTTGTCTTTAAATTGACATATTAAATTTTGTTGAAACACTGTGTTTTCCAATTGAAGAAGGGAAATTTACAATTTTTGTTTGCTGTTTCTGTTTTATATCTTACATTGTTTTTGGTTCCTTTGTAAACTATAATTGGATGAATTATTTCTTTGGCTAATGTGGATTCTAACGGAGTTAGCATGCCTTTTCTAATCTGTTATCTATAACCTTGTTAGTAAAAGTCTAATCTGTTGATCTCACAAAAATTTAAGAAGAACTTGCCTATAAGACTTAGACAAAGAACTTCAGGAAGCTCATTGAAATACTTTAAAAATCTTTGTCAAAAACAGACCAGTGTTTTATGTAAATACATCCAATTAATATGCCTTTATTTGTGCTTAATTGGTGACATCATTACAGTGACATAATACCTACAGTAATAAAACTAGCAACCAAAAGTGCTACTCCTATGCCTCCTAAACCCTACTTATTTCCCAAAACTCCATCCATGAAGAACATGAGAAAAGAAAATCCATTCATCTATATGAAAAATGAGACACAGTTTATACTGACTCTTTTAAGGCTTTTAAAAGATTGTGACTGGCTGTAAAAAATAATTATTTGAAATCCAAGAGATCCATTTATATATTTCATTTGCTTATTAGCTTATGATTTATATACACACTAGGGCCAAAAATGAACTGAGGCCCATTTTTTACTTTATTGTAAATAATTGTTTTATTCCTATACATAAATTACCATTGACATTTTTGCAAAGAAAAATAACCTATTATTTGTGAAAGTTCTCTTAGTTGTTTATTTCCATGTAAATACATTAGAGTAGTAAGTTTGTGGAAGTGAAATCACAGAGGTCAGTCACCAACCCTTAGCTCAACAGAGGAATCTACTCTGCTTTGGAAGTTTTTGTTAGGTTATTTGTTGGAGACAAGCAATCCCAAAATTTTAGAGGCCTACAGCACAGCCAAGTTATATTTGACCATATAACTTGAAGGTATTATGTGAGGCTCTGTGCCTTGTGACTGCATTTCAGAATCCAAGCTGAGAGATGAGCTTCTTTCTGGGATATAATATTCTCGTAACAGAAGGAAAACAATAACAACAACAACAACAAACACAAGCAGTCTGGTAGAAACACCAACCAGTGAGTTTTAGAACCTCAACCCAGACACCTGTCAGTTATGCTCACATTTCATTGACCAAGATGGGCTCATGCAGAGCCTTTCCATGGTATCTGAAAGAATACTCCTTCTAAGATAAGGCAGCACAAGTACGTGCATTTTGTGGAAATGAATAAATCTCTTACAGGGAAAGGGAAAACAAATAACTTTTTATATGCACTTTATATACAAATAACATTGTAACTTTTTATATACAATTCAAGACTTAAATCAGTTATTTAAGCTACTTACTGTACACTGCACCCTGCTGAAACCAATCCAGCATGGGGACACATCAGGCAGCTCTATTCAGTTATAAATTCATTGTTACCTCATACAGTAAAAGGGAAGCTAAGGCCATTATAAGGAAGGGGAATTTTACTGCTGGAGGTAAATTTTACCCTTCTTTTCTTTCACACATTGGTGTGAATTTTCTCCTTCAAAAAACCCTACCTCTGTCACCCTCAGTGACCAGTTTTCTTATTCTGACTTTAAAGGGCCAGAAGCTTCCTGTGAGCTTATTACTTCCCCTATGAAGTAATTATAGCTTACTTCTCCAGTTTTTAAAAATTTTTTTAATGGTTTATTTATTTCTGAGAGAAAAAGACATGGGGTGTGGGGTCAGAGAGAGAGGGAGACACAGAATCTGAAACAGGCTCCAGGCTCTGAGCTAGCTGTCAGCTCAGAGCCCGATGTGGGGCTCAGACCCACAAACTGTGAGATCTTGACCTGAGCCGAAATCAGATGCTTAACTGACTGAGCCACCCAGGTGCCCCACCAGTTTTTAAAGCTTTCTAATATATAAATACTGTGACAGAATTTCTATCAAGATTTTATTTCACTTGGAAAACTAAACTGTTTATCAGTTAAATTGAACATGTGTCACGAATTGGGCCAGGAGAGAGGCTGATGAAGTAAGTGTTTCGGTCTCTCATCCGGCAGACAAAGAGAGGATCAAGTGAGGGAGGTTAAGTCATTCCTTGTGGTAGAGGAGTGTCTTCTGCAACACTCCATTTGATCATTTGAGTCTTCTATGGAAGAGGGTTCTCAGGCTTGTTAATGGTTAACTGTAAACCAGCGAGAAGTTAAAATAAAACAAGGGAAACCTGATAACTCTTAATCTCCGGTATCAAGCATCTTATTATAATAGCAACATCAAGTGACTACATCAGTTTTGTTTATATTTTATAATGAGAAATAGCTATAAATTTAGCTGTACTTCTTATTTCTTAAAAAAGTACCTCAAACTGATGAAAAGAACACATTTCTTTCTTCTTTTCTCTCACTTTTTTCTTCCTTGCACAGGTATAAACAAAGTAAAATAAATAATTTCTTAGGCAATTAAAAAACATTTCTCCTCGAGGATGATATAGGAGCTAACTGGGAAATTTTAATTTCTCTTTGTATATATGGACACGGCCTGACTTTTTTAGCCTAGACAAAAGTTTCTCTATAGTAAACTTGACTTTTTCTGTTAGCAGACCATTTGGGTTCTGTTGGAAGACCTCTTCAAAGAACGAGGATTTACACTGTCAATCACTTATATTAAAAACACTAAATTTATAAATATTTAGAATCAAATATTATGGTGTGTTTGAATGAATTTTAAGTCCTTTGTTGAAAACCTCTGGGAGGAAACTATTTTTAAAAAGCTTTAGAAGAAGAAATCAAATATTCACATATACCTTCAACTCTATGGATTACCAAATTCCCTTTCACTGTACCATCAGCAAATGCTTCAAGTCTAATGGAGTTTCCGTTTGTTTGAGGGACTAAAGCAGGGCTCTGCACTAGAGAACACTGTGTGGCTGATTTATCACTACTGTTCCAATCAGAGAGCTGTTTCTTCAGATAAATTCTCTCGCCTGAAATATTTTCCCTGCTGAGCCATTTCGTTTGATTGGAAAAGAAGTGAGTGATCCCTCCTCCATTTTACTTTTAGCAGAACCAGAAAACTTCCTTTTTGCCCTTCAACAATCCTTTAAAATATATTTCAATAATTCAGAAGTTTATAAACTTATGGCAGTATGACTTTTTGTTTTTGCAGAAATATGATCTCATGTATGAATCGAAGAATAAGGCCTATTCTTCCAGACTGGTATTTTGTAGAATTAAATATTATAGAAAACTGATCTGACTTTTAAGTCACTATTTTACCTTACAGATGGCAATAAAATTCTAATTGCGTTCAAAGTTATGCTATTGTATTTCTTACAAGAGCATTGTGTACATGCAACAGAAATCTGCTTACTGAAATTGAAGCTCTCAGTACAGATTTTTCATTTTTTTGGGCTTTAACATTTTTGTAGGGTATAATCATTTAATCATATAATTAGACTTTATATTGTGAACAAAATAATCGCTCTCGTACTGCTATTTCTAAGTGGGAAAATGGTTAGATGCAAATTGAAACCACTTAGAAATGCCTAAATAGCTACAGGGGATTTGCCCTGAAAAAGAGAGTTAGACCAAGGGTGATAAATCTTGCTTATTTTAAAATGTTAGGGGCGCCTGGGTGGCTTAGTCGGTTAAGCGTCCGACTTTCGCTTGGGTCATGATCTCGCGGTTCGTGGGTTCGAGCCCCGCGTCAGGCTCTGTGCTGACTGCCAGCTCGGAGCCTGGAGCCTGTTTCAGTCTGTGACTCCCTCTCTCTCTGACCCTCCCCTGTTCACGCTGTCTCTCTCTCCCCTAGAAATAAATAAAACATTTTTTAAAAAATGTTAAATAGGACCCCCAAAGTACAGTTTAGACATAGCAACTAAGTTATCTTTGCCTGCAATACCATGAGGTCCTTTTTTTTAACTATAAGTTCTGTACCAGCTATTGTTAGGAAAAAAATGTTTAAATGTAAACTAAGCGAAGTACAGATAAATGATTTGTCCAGCTAACCTTACTCCACAAGTTTCTAGAAAATTGCTGTAAGTATATTCTTTTGAATAATTTATTCCTCTTGATTGGAATTTGTTTTAAATAATTGTATGAATTTCATATGTGGCTGGGAGCAGTGGAAAATGGAAGTTCGGTAAAACTTGGAACTATGTGTAGGAGACTTTCTTGTTAAATTTTATTTTGTAGTAAAATCTGACATGATATTTCCTTCTGAGATGAAATAATGAGGCTCAGGCTGTATTCAAAGAAAATATAGATTTGTAACAGTTTTTTAAGGAAATTAAGCTTTTTGTAAGAAGCTTCATATTTAATGATTTCCTGTTTTTTATGTTATGTCACAATTACACACGTATATATGGATATATATGTCCAAAATATCAAATAGTGTATCTTTCAGATGGCTAGTGTATCCCTTTGAGATACCCCATCATGGCATGTATGTTTTTATTTGTTTGTTTTGTTTGTAGCATTTTCTTTCTGGGAGTACAAGGTGGTTCGTCTTGCATATTTCCTGCCCCACTCCTACAATTAGCCATTTCTTTATTTTTTTTAAGTTTTTTATTTATTTTGAGGTAGAGATAGCACGATTGAGGGAGGGGCAGAGAGGGAGAGAGAGAATCCAAAGCAGACTCCTCACTATCAGCACAGAGCCTGACTAGGGCTTGAACTCACGAACTCTGAGATCATGACTTGAACTGAAATCAAGAGTCAGATGCCTAACTGACTGAGCCACCCAGGAGTCCCTAGAATTAGCCATCTCTTTAAGGCTCCCTTGTTCCTTTTATTAGAGAATCATATTACAAAACAAGAGATAGGTTCTAAGTGTACTCACTGCTGCTGAGGTGATATTGCGTCTAGGCCCTCTCATATGAGAGAATAAAGAATTACATATATGTATGTTAACATATACCTGTAAATATTTCTATATGTAATCATCGGTATCCATATTAAGCTAAACATAAGCTAATACTGATATTTCCAATTCTAGTCTGTGACCACACAGAACATTCTAGCCTACTCTCCTTGTTTATATATAACCTCCCAACTCCAGTGGTGAAAAATGTAGATCCCACCAAATGCTGCCCATTTACTTAAAAAAAAAAACTAAGTTGATATAAAAAATTAAGTAATTGTACTCTTTATTTGCATACTGAATTTGGAGGACTTAAAAGACATTTTGAAGCTCTATAAAACTTAAGTACTTCATGGTTACACGGTAGTAATTTTTAATTCCATATTAACCTGGCCTCAGACCATGACCCTCTCATTCCTTATTTTTTCCCTAAATATAAATTTAGCATTCTACTAAGCACAGACAAATAAAAAAAATCCGACATAGTGTTATAAGGACTGAATCATAAGCATGTGCAGATGATACTGGGGTACACACCATATGCCCAAATAGAAAAGGAGTAAGATGGCTTCCTGAGAAGCGCTATCTCAGGAGAGTCTTGTATGAGAATGAGGGTCCAGCAGCTGAATGATATCTTTCGATGAAATATAGTGGCTTAGAGGGCAGCAAGAAGCTCGCTGTGGCTAACTTTGAAGACGCATGTTTCAGGAGAGGTAGCATATGAATCTGAAGAGATGCTCAGAAGATAAATCATGAATCGCCTAAGAAACTACATAAACACATTTTTCTTTTGCTGAAGTCAGTTAACGTTTCCTGGATGACCACTGTGTGACTCACATTGCCTTTCTAAGTGACTACTTTGGTGTCAGTATGAAGGAAAGCCTGGCAGCATATAACCAAGACTGCAGGTAGCAAAATGAAAAATCAGAAGATAATTAAGATGACGATGATGATGACGACAACAAGAATAAAAATAATAGTAAATAGTGCATTGTCCTTAAATGTGCAAGGCTGAGTTCTGAGTGTTTTATATATATCAGTATGTATAATTCTTACTGGAATCCTGGGAGGGCTGCACTGTTATTAGCATATGCATTTGAAATTCTCATAAGAAATCTATGATAGATTTCTCAATATTTTTGCCTTTGTTTCCAGTTACAGATGATGAAACTTAGAATGGAGCAGATCTTTGAATACAGTTGTTTGGATACAAAATCAAAATATAATCAAATTATCATGACACCACTCAGAGCCTGAAGAATCCATTAAGACTACACTAAGTTTAGAGGAAAACTAATGTAGAAATTATTTTAACTACTCTATTTTACTTAATTGTAGCCACCACTGTGGTTTGTAATAAAAGCATGTAGTAGAAGGGCTGTATTTTCCCTGTTTCCCCTTGATCCTTCACTGCCACCATCTCCGGAATCCTTAGCATCCTGCTATACTGTAACAGGTGTTCTACCTAACTTCTTAGCTTATAGTTCTGCCTCTTGAGGCAGACAGTGGCTTGTTCTAGAGGAAATTTTCTTAGTGTAGTCAGCTCAGTCATGGTTTGAGTTTCTGGTTCCTTCTGTCACATGTGTACTTTAATCTTTCACCAGTCCATTCCCTAGACACATGGAATATGTGGTCACCTGCTTTGAAGTCCCATCTCATTCCAAAGTAGAGAGTAAGTGGCATCCTTGCTCTCCTTCCCTGCTGTTCTCTTCCTCTCCTCCAAGACACAGAGTCCTCTCCTTAGTGAGTAGCCTTTCCGTTCTCCCCGCTTTCTATCCATGATGAGCTAATACCATTTTTCTAGCCTCGCTTAATTGTTCAATCGCAGTGTGTGTGTGTGCACGCGCATGTGTCTAGCAATAAAACAATGCCAAATGCATATTGCTGTGGGAAACACCCATATCAATCAGAACGCAGTGCTTTTTTTTTTCTTTGAGTCATAAAGACTCCATTCCTTTCCAGAGTTACTTAGGTCAGTACCTGTCCCTTGTATTTCTTCAGTGAGGTTTTTTGTAAGACAGATAGTTTTGTCATTCTCTGCATCCATCCTGAGATACACCCAGCCTCCTAATTGTTTTTACTTGCATACATTAATGTTCATTCTTTGTGCTGTAAAGTTCAATCGATTTTGACAAATGCATAATGTCATATCTCCACAATCACAGTGTTATAGAGAATGGTTTCACTGTTATCCTAAAAAAATCCATTGTGTTTCACCTTGCCAGTGCTACCTCCTGTCCAGAACCTCTAGATATTCTGATGTTTTTAGTGCCTCTATACTATGCCTTCTCAGAAATTTATATAATTGGAAACATAGGATATGTAATTTTTTTGAGTCTGACTTCTTCCAATTAGTAATAGGTATTAGGATTCAACTATGTATGGTCATTACGTGATAATTATTTTTTATTTCTAAATAATATTTCACTATAAAGATGTAGCACAGTTTGTTTATACATTTCTTTGTTGAAGAGCATCTTGGTTGCTTTCAGTTTTTGGGACATTGTAAATAAGTTGTTATAAACATTTATGGATCGTTTTTGTGTCATTTGGTGAAATACCTAGGAGCACAATTATTGAATCATATGATAAGACTCTGCATAGCTTTGTACGAAACTGCCAAACTATTTTTGAGAGTAGCTATGACATTTTTCATTCTTACTAGTCCCAAATGAGAGCTCCTGTTGCTCAGTGTCCTCGTCAGCATTTGAAATTGCTCGTTTCTTAGATTTTAGCCATTTTAATTAGCATGTAGTGATATCTCATTTTTTTAAATTTGCAGTTCCTTATGACACATCATATTGATTATTTTTTCATGTGTTTGTCATCTGTTTATTTTTTTGGTACTCAGGTATCTTAAAAATATCTTAATTGGATTGTCATTTTTCTTATTGTTGAATTTAAGAGTTCTTTGCATATTTTGGATACAAATCCTTGATCAGAAATGTGTTTCCCAAATATTTTTTTCTCATTATGTGGCTTGTTTCTGTGTGGATTTCATAAATGAAGAAATTATTTTTTTTATCAGTGCTTAAATTTTTCAAATCAAATGAGGTAATGTGTTTGAAATGCAGACGACTGACATTTATTCTTTTCTAAGGTAGAGTGTTTCAAAATATAAGCAATTATACTCATGGCTTGCACTCTCTTTTTGTCTCTCTCAACAGTTTCAACCGTGTGTAAGTGAATGTTTGTGTGTACTTGTGTATTTTACTTGTATTGTGAATGAGTTGCCATGATAAAAGTCAGCCAATTCATTGGCTTTCTATTGTGGATATTCAAGAAAAACAAATAAATCCCCATTAAAGCCCAAAATGAGTAACATATCCTTTGTTGCATCAAAATGGAATGTCAGCACTGACATGGTGAAAGTGATTTTTAACTGTCTTACTACCCAGTATGGAAAACCTTTTGTATCAGTGTTAGTATATCTTTCAGCCCTGATGTTTCTGTCTGGAAATTGTTATTGTCTGTTAATTAATTTCAATTACAGCAGCAGAAGTATTATAATGACATTAAATGCTTGCATTTTGATAGTTTCCTAAAAAAACCCAAATGAATCCAAGATGTCTTTGTACTTCTTGGATCGCATTATTCTTCATTAAGGTTTACTGAAAGAGCTCATTTGAGATAGTTTTGATTGTAAATTCCATATGTCAACTAGTAAAGCTTAGTTGCCAAACTGTGAAGAATAGAAACAGAAGGGAATGCTTAACCAAGCACAGCACATACCAGTTAGTCATTGTTGGCAAACCATTGCCGAGTGAAATATATATGGAGTTATTTTAGTGGGCTGAGAATTCCAGAAAATGATCCCTGATGGGGTAATGTAAATTTATTATGGATAAGGAATTAAGGATATATGTGTACTTACCGTTGTGTAACATTTTTAGTAGCTTCTGCCTAATGGTTTAGTGATTGCTGCCATTTAGAATTGGCGACAAAACAAGCTGTTCTACCTCCTTCAGAGAGTGACTGGCTCCTCCCAAGACCTCAGTATTGAGTTTGTATTAGGTTTTCATTGGGAAAGAGAGTCATAACAGAGAAATGAAACAGTGTACATTTTCAGGTTCTTATCTCTTTTTTCTAAAATACATATAGTATCTTTGAGAGTAATGTAGAAAGCCATAATATCACATGGTGGTATATAAAGGGCATGTTTGCATCTTAACAGTTGTGTAATTATTTTAGGCAAGGGATGACTGTCATACCTTTGGACTTCAAACAATTATGATTTTAGTAATTATGATTCTGCATTTTGAGAAGCCTGAAAATTCTTTGTAATTTTCCATGAAATAAGATTATGATAGCTTCCATTAGTGTAAGATCAAAAAATTCCTATATGGGTTGAATATTTTATATTCCTATATCACAAGAATTTATTTTCTAAATATATAAGTCATTTAATTAATATTTATAATCCCACATAAATGGAAACTGCAAGATAATAAGATAGTTTTCACTGTGAGGAATCAAAATCATTAGAGCAGACAACTAGACATGACAACTTGGAAAGGTGACTTTACCATCCCTCCTCTAGTAGAATTGTCCCTCATTAATGCTCAGATTAATTAATTGCAGTAATTGAATTAATTTTATCCTCTTCACATGTTCTAAAATAATCACAAATTTTAGCCTTATTTTTCTATTATTTGTGTATTTTTGTGGCTTTAATGCTTCCCCCTATATTTTCCTCCTTTTAAACATGACTCGTGGGGAGTTATGAGATCTGTGGTCACGGTCCTTTGTTGTCACTCAACATATGATTCTGCCATACATATTCTCTCTGAGTATCAGTTTTCTCATATGTGAAATAGAGTTTTCTCATGTAAAACAGTCTTATTAGGAGTTGTATGCATTAAATGAGATGATCCTCGATGAGCAATTAACATGGTGATTAGGAGGTAAAAAATACAAGTGTAGCTATTACTAGTAGTACTATGAATTGAGATGATATGTGACATATGTAGACAGTTTTCATAGAATACACTCAAATACATGAACATTTCCTCCACTTTCCCCCCACATCCAAACTTAAGCCGCTTCCCAGCAAGCAAGTACCCTGTCCCATTCTCAAAGGATGTAAACATCAATTTGAAAAGCATTGAACTTTTTCCAGTCTGTCTAATTGTTGAGATACCTCTGCTGAATAACCAAATGAAGAAACTTTATTGCTAGGAATTAGCACTTTACTCTTAAAATTTTTTTTTCATGAACATTTAGTTTTTACATGTAGAATTATTCCCACTGTGCTGAATAAAAGAAACTATTACGTTATTTTATTAAGTCAAAAGGGTTATTGAATATCTATGATAAATATTTTGTACTCCACATTGTAAAATGCTCAAATAAATGTATATAGCAATGAATCTTTCTTGAGTCTATTTACAAAATCACATAACTTTGTAAATTGCAATAAGTCTCTATCAAAATATTTTGTGGACTAGTGGCATAGTTTTTATTACTATTAAATCAGAAAAAAGATACCTGAGTGTCTGCATGAGGTTACGATATATATTTATTTTCTTCCATATTTCCTTTTTCTGGCAAATATTTCTCAGCACAATGTTCTGTGAACTGATTAATTCATATCAGACACTAACCCTATACTATGCTAGTGTGTAATTTAAGTGATTTTAATTTTTTAAAGCATTAAAAAAACCAAGTTCTGTTTTATAGTGACTCTTAGTAGTACTTATGTGCATGTTGTGATATAAAAGGCAAAGGGCAAGGTCAAGACGGTTGCTGAGAAAGTGTAAAACATTGAGGATGTAACAGAAAAAGACAAAGCAGAGCCCAGCAGAATGAAAGGGTGGTTTTGCTAAGCTATAAGGCTACTGTCTAGGTCCGCTACTAATGATACATATACACACACGTATACATGTGCATATATGCATAAATACACAGATGTGTATGAATATGTATGTATATGTGTAAAATTTCAATAAAAATTTGGTGCCTACTTTACAATCGTGGAAGGAGAAGCAACCTTTTCTAAGATTTTAAAGTTAGAATCAAGTTCTTACTGAAATTTTACAACTAATTTGTTATTAATTTTTGTAGTTCAAAACAGTTCTCTGCTTTAACATCTCCTTCTTCCTAAGAAGCCAACAGCTGTGCTAAACATTCTAGTATACTTAGATAATTTAACAGTAGAAGTCATGGAAGCAAATAAGTAAATACAGGGAGTGACTAGGTCATGCTATTAGGAAAAATATTTAGAATAAAATATTTGACATAGTCGTCAGTATTTCTAGTGCACCTCTGAGCATTAGTTTAATAGAGTTACTGTATGTGTGTGGTTCTTTCCATTGCAGCTTATGAGGGACGTGTCTAAAATATCTTATTACTTTCCTTCATGTTTTACAAGAACTATTATTATTTTATCAGCATAATTTAGAAACTCTATGATAAACTAGTTAGTATTAGTCTGGCAGTATAGAAGTTATTAAATATCAGGTTATTATCTTACAAAATATAAAGCTATGAATATCATAGATTATGTTTTTTCTTATTAGAGTTACATACAGCCAAACTATTACCTTTGTATTCTACTTTTAATAAAAGGTATTATTTTCTTCTTATAATAGACATCTAACATTAATACCAGCTTAAAGCATGGTACCAAATTAAGCAATTGTGGAAAAATACTGGATTTATTTGAAGGATAATGAAGTGTAGTGGATAAAACACAGACTGAATGTCAGTAGATATATCTGTAGCTCAGCATCTGCTCAAACTAACTATATAACTGTCGATAAGATATTTGGTATGTGGGGGTCTCGGTTTCCTCAGTCATAAAATGGAATTTTAGGGGAAAAAAACCATAATTAAATCTCTTTATGTTCTGGAATGCCTGGGTGGCTCAGTGAAACATCTGCCTCTTGATTGTGGCTCAGGTTCTCACAGTTCGTGAGGTTGAGCCCTGCACTGAACTCTGCATTGATGGTGCAGAGCCTGCTTAGGATTCTCTGTCCACCACCTCTGCCCTTTCCCTACTTGCACTCTCTCTCTTTTCCTCTCTCTCAAAACTAAATAAATAAACATTAAAAAACTCTACTGCCACCTTTAGTTGGATTATAAAGGCACAAGTATACATAAAAAGAAAGAAAATGATAAATATGTCTTTTATGTTATGAAACATGAGTATTAGGTAACTATTTAACTTATTTTGGGTAGGACATCTTAACTTGTTTTGGGGGAGGAATAAAAAAATAGAAAGCAAAATGGGTAGAAAGCAGAATCTAGCATTTTAGAATATCGATACTGGTAAACGACAAAATAGGTTTAAAGAAAGGGAATCTAAATATGAGAGATAATCATAAGAAAAACGGGAAGACTGAACATAAACTGACAATAAATATCTTTCAAGTCTGTGTGGTTCTGTGTGAGTGAGAAATTGTGTTTTCTGTTCTACGTTCACCACTACCACCTTTGATCTGCAGTTTCCACTTGCTCTTTCTTCTTCCCACTTCTGATTTTAAACTTTGTGTCAAATGGGAATATTTACAAAGTTCTTCCTGATAGAATTTCAGAGTAAAATTCAAGTTTCGATTATAAATTATATGGCTTTAAATGGAACTAGCATGGCTTCATTAATATTTTAAGCAATGACCATCATTAAAGGAAGAAAATAAAGGTCTGCCTATCAAAATACCATGAGCTTCATAATCTGTAAAGGAAGTTAAAACAGGATGGATGTGATGTGAAATTCAGCCATTCATCTCAACAAATATTTCTTATGCACTTTCAGTGTACAACGTGTCATTTGTTAGGGGGAACACTGGAAAGCATTGTCCCTGCCTTCGCCGAATGAGTTAGTAAGCTCTGCTTCACTAAATAAAATATTCCTTAAGTAGAACCATTTTCGAAAAAAAAATTGAAAATGGACAAAGAGTGAACTTCAGAGTAGAGATAGATATTGCTCCTGCCTCTAGGTAAACATGTGTTTGCATATGCATATGCATATGCATATGAGAAGGAGAAAGAAAAAGAGAGAGAGAAGCAGGGTTATGGAGAGAGAGGGAGACAGAATCTACTCAGACTTGTTTCAGTTTTGCAAGTGTTATTGTGTAAAATGGCATCCTTTGAAGTGCAGAAATTATAATTCAATTTGATTTGCTACTTGACTGAAGGGCTGCAAAGTGGGGCAAAATATGTCACATTCAGTGTTTAGCTAAGGAGGAAGAAAGTCACCAAACATTGGCTACCCTCTAAGAATGCTAGTCCTGACATATTTCAGACGTTAGTCATGACTGGAAAAGGAAGAGAAAAGTAACACCTAAAAAAAAAAGTCTGCATAATCATGTTGGAATCTCAATATCATTAAAAAAAAAACAAAACAGTACATTCCAAATACACTCCACCCACATTAAAAACAAATATGTGGGGACAGATAACAAATTGATAATTAGTTTCTTTGGAAGATATAATTCAATATGTATAGGAGACATGTTTTTGTACATATCTCTGACCTATTTGATTGCTAATAAAACTAGTGTTTCCATAAGAAGCATAAGCCCTGAAGAAAAGAACCAGTAATGAGATAGTTGGTCATTATTTACCCACAGCTTACAATAGCCTCAGCTCAAAACCCTCTCTTTTTCCCTTTCATTGTCAGTTTCTGGTTTTTAGGAATAGCTTACCTTTTCTGTTGTTGTTTGCTTGGTTGTTTGTTGTTATTAGGACAGTGTACAGAGGGATGTGGACAGTGGAACGAGGAGGTTCTTTGAAGCAGTTCTTTGTTGAGCTTTCCAATTTTGGTTAGGGGTTAAGTCAACCGAAAGGCATGACCCTCTTCTCCTTCAAGCCCTGATGAAGGTACAGGATTGGAGCAGACTGTATGCTGAGAGAGAGGACTTTGTGGGTGGTTGGTACCAGGTCATACAAATTTAGTCATTGAGCCATCGTTTTTCATAAATATAAGAAATCTTTACTTAATGTCTACTGTATAGCAAACAATCAATATGGCATCGTTGGAAATAGATTTTAATTTCAGGAACACTTTTCTTCAAAGAACTTACAATTCGCTGAAGAGAGAGATATAAACAATCCATTGGAATATTGTGTGATAGGACTATTATAAAAGTACGTAAAAGCATAAGTGATGATACAGAATTTCTGCATGAAATTGCTCAAGAAAGACTTATTACAGTGAAATTTGAGTTGGATCTTTAAAAAATGAGCAGACGTTTGCTAGGTAGATTGAAGTTTGCAGAAAGTCATTTATTACTGGCAGAGAACATTGCATCTGACAAGCCACAGAGGAATAAAATGACAGTTATGGAAAACTGAAAAGTTGCTTTTTCAAATTACTGAGGGAAAGGAAGGGAGCAGCTGGAGATGTGGCTGAAGATGAGATGTGGGAGTGAGGGCTTTTAAACCCTGAAAAGGTTTGAGCTTTCTCCTAGGGGTCATGGAGAACCATCGAAGCACTTTAAGGAAGTATATTAGAAACCAAAGATCCAACTTTCTCTTTTTGGCATTGTTCGTTTTCCATTTTTATGTGGAGGCATGTGGTAGTTTCCAAAGAGAGACAAGCATTCTTTAAAAAGACATTTTATTAATTAAAATAGAGCCAAATTTTATATTCCTAAATAGCAATGGGGGAGGAAAAATGAATGTTCCAAGGAGAGGCTCACTGTATAATGGAGAATGGGTTGGGCACACCCCTGGACAGCCATCCACTGTAGCAGTCATTGTTCTTATGATTTTACATCTAAACATATCTTCAGGGGAGAAAACATCAAAATATTTTATGACCAATTTAGATAATAAAATGGGCAGCTACTTAAACAACTTAGAGACCAGCGAACATTTTTGAAGTCATTTTCCAAAAAGACTCTTTAGTGGTACTCCTCTACTTGTAATTATTTTGCAACTGGTATATCCCTTTAGGGGATTAGCTCAGAATTTTACAAATATCATGGCATACAAATGCCGTGCTTTGGGTTTTTGTTTGAATTGAGTTGTGTGTGGTCCTTCACACAACTGGGACCATTGGCAGCTAAGCCTCCCGTCTCCCAGAGAACAGAATTCCCATTGTTGCAGATCTTCACTGGAAACAGCTGGGCTACCTTTCCTGGGCTGGCTGGCAGGATGCGCAGCTGCAGTCCCCAAATCACACAAATCACCAGTGAAGCTTATTTTGATTGCTAACTTCTGCTACATCAAGATACTTACTTTAAAACTGGTTCCTCTGTGTTGCAGTAGATTCTTTCCATGCACTGCTTCCCCCGGCAAAATGTTTGGGCTGCAGGTCCTCTCTGTCTACCTTAAAGGTTCAAGCCTTTCACAGCTCTGGAAAAAATTACTCTCAGATTTGCTGTCACATTTTGCAAGGGAGAAAATCCCTTATTACTTCCCTTTTTAGTTGCATTCATAGTTCCCCGTACGATAGTTTTGGTATTTCAACATACATTTGAGCATACACTGCTCAAACGGGACAGTTTGGGGATAGGAGATGGTGTGTTTCCTTTGCTATGGAGGAAGATTCTCCATGGATGAACTTTCTTCTGTGAGATGAGAGATTCAGCACGGGGCAGGAAGGGATGGAGAGAGAATATAGTCATGACAGGAGATGATCTAAAATCGCTAAGGTAGTTTATGTGCAGCATCATGCTCCAAATTCACTCACTGATTGATTAAATGAGGAAACGGTCTATTCATTCACATATAATATGGCCCATATGTTACTAATATATCCTTTATAAAAAGATCTGAACTCAAGAGACCGCAATTAAGAAACACTGTTTTTGTTCTCTTCTTTTCAGTGTCGTCCCACAGGGAAAAAACCCTCTAGAATCTCTTCTCATCTATTAGATCTCACAGGTTTTCAGATACTTTCATGTATTAACAGCCTTCAGTGTCATTAAATAATTTTTATTTACAAAAATTCTAGTATCATCTTAAAACTTCCATTTTACATCAAATTTGGAGGAGCTCAGGCCCGACTCCTTCCCATTTCAGTTATAGGCAATGTATACCTTGAATCCATCTTTGTTCTTCTTTATCCACTTCCTCATTTCACACAAACTCATTCTTCTGATCTTGGTTTCTGAATGATGCTGAGATGGGCAGGATGAGAAGAGTTGGAGGGAGAGACAACTCTACCTCCTTGTGCTTTTGGGTTCTGACTGTTGATTCCCTCTCCCTGATGCATGTTACACTCCCTGTTTGGCCTCTTCTAGCCTGCGCCTCCTCCCCCCCACCCCCCGGCCCCCGGCTTTCTCCTGCCCTCGGGTCCTTATACATATTCTGTTGGGGCCCATACAGTCCAGGAGGCAGCCATTCCTCTCAGATTGTATTCATTCAGGATGGTTTCTACCGTGCCATGGTTGGTGGTTCCTAACTGGCCCACAAGAAATGTTGCACATTTTTGCCTAGCCTCTGCTTTCTGACCTTGTCACACCGACAAGCTTCAGTTTTCTCTCCGAAAAGCTATCCAAGCTCAAGGGACATGTTGTTCTTTGCCACTTGCTATTGTAGCCTCTCTGCTGCTCCGGGCCTTTTGGTTTTTGCAGTTCTGCCTACGTTCAGCTGAGATACGTTTTCCTCGCTGGCAGTTACCGTTCCCACTTCTTTGATTGTTTTCCTTCCATTTACTTCATCTCGCCATGGGAGCAGAACTACCTCAGAGAGGTTTTCCTCCACATGATGTCCAAAGATTGTCTGCAGGGCCCCCAGGCATCAGGCACGCAGGCCAGCAGGGAGGTGGGCTGTAAACATGATGCGGCTGGTTTTGTGTCCTTGTTTCAAGCCTGGCAGCGGGTCCTTGGCATCATTGTTCTCAGCATTGCCCTTCTGTCCTAATTCTGAGAAAACAGTTATTGTCTCATTTAACATCTTGATAAATTAATAACAATCTAGCATATCTTATTTATGTGTTTCGTAGGCTTGTGATAATAGCTTGCAAAGATAGGCCCGTGTCCTAAACCCTGGACACCATCAATGTTACTTTACATGGTAAAATTTAGAGAGATATGACTGGTTTAAGGACATTGAGATGAAGAAAATATTTTTTATTACCTAGTTGGGACCGAAATGCCATCAGTGATGTCTTTGTAAGAGAGAAGAAGAGGGAGATTACACACTGAGGAGAAGGCTATGTTAAAATGGAGGCAAATATTGTAGTTACAAGGCCATAAACTGAAGAGAGCTAGTGTACATCCCACCCCCCACCCCCCCCAGCTTTTCAGTAGAAGAAGTAAGGAATGGGCTCTCCCCTAGAGTTTCTAGAAGGGGTGCATCAGACTTCTGGCTTCTAGAACTGTGAGAGATTAAATTTGTTTTTTAAGCCACTCAGTTTGTGGTAATTTGTTATGGAAGCCATGGGAAACTAATAAATCTGCTATTACATGTAACAAATACATTCATATATCTCAGACCTCATGTACCTTCACTTAACAGAAACATTTCGTATTGATGACCTCATTCTTCTTCTTGGCATACATTGTTCACTTGTTTATAAGATGCCACCACAGTCTGATTTTCCTCTACCTTTCTGGTTAGTTCTTCTAATTTTTCTTTTAGATTCCTTTTTTTCCCAGACCTTTTAACATGTGAGGGCCATAGGACTGCCTTTTGTCCATATCTCTAGCTGTGTCTTTTCCTTATGATATTTTTTATTGTAATGGTTTTAAATACTATAATCATTTCCAAGTTTGTATGTCCAGCTCAGGGCTCTCTACAGAACTCTGAATCATATCTCCAATGACTACGTACTATTTCCATTTAGATGTTTAATAATTATCAGTCTCATATGGAAGCCATACTTATAACTTCCCATCCCCTTTAGATCAAGCCCATCCGCAGTATTCCTCATTGCAACTCCATAGCTTAGACCAACATTTTTAGAATTACATTTCATTGCTCTGTTTCTCTTTTATTCCATTCTAAATCCTCAGCAAATATTAGTTCCTTTATTTAAAAAAATATATCTATCTCTTCATTTTCAAAGTTACTGTATTCATTTAAGCCCCCTGGATTATGGTGATATCCTCTTAACTACTTGCCCTAATTCTATACTTGCCTCTTATTTGTCCCAGGCTGTCAGAATAATGGTTACCCAAATGAGAATTTCTGCTTCTGGGAAAATGGAGCAGACTTCATTTTTCCTATTTCTCCCACTAAGAACAACTAAAATTCCTGGATATTATACGGAAAACAAATGTAAGAAGACTCTTAAAAGTGGAGAGAAGAAGGCAAACTATCTAGGGCTCTTGCAGGACCCAAGAAACTATATAGTAGTAACTTCCTTGATTCCTTTTTGCTCCATGTATTTTAGACTGCATCTTTGGGAAGTAAGAAATCCAGAACACCAACAGAAACATAAAAACAAATAGCCCAAGTAAAACCTACTTTTTCTGGCCATTAAACCAGAAAAGGGGCACACAACATTGAATCTATTCCAGCCAGACATCAAAATTAAAAATCTGTGGGCCCAACCATACCCATACCTTCCAAGGTCACTTGGGGATACCAAGGTGGTATTAGAGAGAGAAGGCAAGTGGGGATACCAGAGTGGTATCAGAAGGCTAAGTGGAAAGCCAGGACTTGTATCCCTGCCATAAGTAATGAGCCTCTACCCTCACCTTCCACACCACCTCCACCCCCACACATTCCATGATATCAGTGAGGACTATGTGGGGACTATGGACTTTTATTACCATCCAGTGGTAATAAAGCATCCTCCCTGTTCCTCACTGGAATGCTGTCAGAGGAGGCCAAATGGAGAATTAGGGCATTCACCACTCTTCAGCAGTAATAAAATCATCTCCCTTCCCCCATACACACACAAACACAGTGTCAATGGAGAACACTTGGGGAGTCAGAACTTAAATCCTCACCAGCATCAGTGAAGATGCTCTCCCACCCCAAATGTCAATGAAGGCTGAATTTGGAAGCTGGACTTCCACTCCATCTGGCAATAATGAAGCAACAGCCCCCTTCACATACCATACTGGCTTCAGAGAGTACTAACACAGAGATTTAAGTAATATCCAGAGTCTTATAATACCTCAAATATTTAGATTTCAATAGAAAATCAGTTGTTATACCAAGAACCAGGAAGATCTCAAACTGAATAAGAAAAGACAGCTAACAGATGCCACTGAGATATGACAGATGCTAGATTCATCTGACAAAGATTTTAAAGCACTTATCATAAAAATGCCTAAATGAGCCATTGATAGCAGTCTTGAAGTAATTGAAAATAAAATTAGAAAGGTCCAGCCAGAAAAAAAAAAAGAAAGCAATAAAAACCTCGGTGGATGGGCTCAAGAAGTAATGGCTTGAAAAGAGAAAGGAATCGGTGAACTTGAAATAGAAAAATAGAAATACCTAGATTTGAACAGTAGGAAAAGAAATGAACAAAATCTCAGGGACATGTAACATTATAACAAAATACCTAACATTTGTGTCACTTTTATCATAGAAGTAAAGGATACAACATATCAGGATGATAAAGTATTTTTAAAAATAATAGCTGAAATTTCCAAAATTTTGCAAAAATCATAGAACTTCAGATTCAAGAAGCTTAGCAAATCCCAAACAGGATAAGCCAAATGGAATGCACATCAAGAAATGTAGTAAATCTTTGAAGACTTATTAAGAACATAAAAGTCTTGAAAGCAAGCACCCAGAGAGAAGTGAAATCTCACCTGTAGTAGGAAAATACTTAAAATGCCTATAGATATCTCATTAGAAACTACAGAAGACAGAAAGCAGGAATGCTATATTTTTTAAGTGGTGAAAGAAAATTTTCAACCCCAAATTCTGTATCTAGTGAAAATATTCCTCACGAATAAAGGGGAGATCAAGACATTATCATTTAAAAGAAAATAAAGAGAATTTATTTCTAGCAGAGTTACTCTGAACGAGTACCTAAAGGAAGTTCTCCAGACAGAATTAAAATCATGAAAGAAGAAATCTGGGAAGATCAGGAAAAAGGGAAAAACACAGAGCAAAAATATGACTTAATGTAATAAATAAATAACTTGAGCTTCTCCATTTATGTTTGATGGATGAAGCAATAGTTATAACCATCTGATGTGTTTCTCAGGTGTACATAGAAAATATTTGTGACAAATATTAACAGAGAGGTGTATACAGGGAAGCAAGGATTCTATACTTGAACTAGTAAAATGTCTCACTAAGAGAGTTTGATAACTTATGTGTATGCAATATAATAACTAGAGCAACCACTTAAAAACTTTATAAGGAGATACACTCCAAAACACTATATACACATCAAAATGGACTTCTAAAATGTGTTCATGTAATTTACAGTAAGTAAATAAAAAAACAGAAATATAAACAACAGAAGAAGAAACAAAACCAAAAAAATGATAGAATTGAGCTTAAACATAGCAGCATTACTTTGAATTTAAGTGGTCTAAGTATGCTAAGTGAAAGATTTGTAGAGTGAATTAAAAAATCCTGATGAAACTAGATGCTGTCTACAAGAAACTCACTTCAAATATATACCTTATTTGAAAGTAAAAAGCTGATAAAAGTAAACTACTACAACCTTAATCAAAAGGAAGAAAGAGTAGCTATATTAATGTCATGTATAGGTGATGTTAGAGCAAACAAAGTCACCAGGGACATGATGATAAAAAGATCACCCCAACAGAAGGCTGTCATATTCCTGAAGTGTATGCACTGGACAACAGAAGTGGAAAATAATGTAAAGCACCAACTGATAGAACTGAAAACAAATGGATAAATTCACAATTATAATTAGACCCTGAAAGGATATAGAAGAACCTAACTCCACCATTAACCAATATGATATAATCAATATTTATAGAGGACGTCAACCAAGAACAGCAGAACACACATATTCCTTTCAAATGTCCATGGAGTATGTATTGAAATACACCATATCCTGGGCCATAAAACAAACTTCAAAAAGGAGCCATAAAACAAACTTGAAAAGAAAATAAATCATACAGAGTATGTTATCTAACCACCATGTAATCAATCTGAAAATTGATAATAAATTATGAGGAAATTTTCTAGACCCTTGAAACTAAATACTTCTAGTTAATCCATGGATCAAAACAGAAGTCTCATGGGAAATTTAATATATTGAACATACATTTGTCGAAACTCCTCTAATGTGCAACATCCAGAATGAACCTTAAGGTAAATAATGAACTTTGAGTGACTGGGATGTGTTAATGAAGCTTTATCTGTGGTGAAATTAGCACCATTCTGGTGAGTCATGTTGATAATGGGGGAGGCTATACAAGTTTGTGGCCATGAGATATACGGGAAATCTTTGCACCTTCATTTCAATTTTGTTGTAAACCTGAGACTTCCCCCCAACCCCGGGAAGTCTTTAAAGAATATATTGAGCAGAATAAAAATAAAAATACAATATATCAAAATCTGTGGGATGCAGCTAAAATAGTGCTGAGAGGGAAATTTATAGCATTAAATGCTAGCAATAGAAAAAAGAGAAAGCCCCAAATAATAATTTTTACCTCTCCAGAAACTAGAAAAGCAAAGCAAAGTAAACTCAATGCAAGCAGAAGGAAGAATAAGTAATAGAAATTAATGAAAAGTGACACCAAAAGACAGAGAGAGAGAGAGAGAGAGAGAGAGAGAGAAAATCAATGAATCAAAAAGCTGGTTCATTGAAAAGATTGCTACCATCTTGCTAACAAGATGAACAGAGGAAAAAGAAAGCATAATTACTCATCTCAAGAATGAAATAGGAAGTATCGTTACAGACACATTGCAGACAGTAAAGAATAAGTGAATACCTTGAACAACACTACCTGCATAAATTGGATATCTTAAATGAACCAATTCCTCAAAAAAGTATAAACTACCACAACTCTACTACTATGAAATGGGTGGCTTGAATAGCCCTGTAATTATTGAAAACAATTGAACATGGATGTGAAAATCAGCCAAAAAGTAAGTCTTCATGCCCAGGCAGTTCCATGAGAATTCTACTTAATATTTTAAAAATACACCACTCTGCTCAAAACCCTCCTTGATGTCCCATTTCACTCAGAGTGAGAGCCACATTCTTTCGGTGATTCTCAAGGGCTCACAAGATAAGGGCCCATTACTTGTGAACTCACCCCCCTGCACATCTAAGGACACATCTAATTGATCGGGCCTCCTTGTTCTCCAAATGGAAGCACACCAGAGCCACACGCAGAACAGGGATGATGTACTGCATTGTATGCTATGGTTAATATCAATATTAGTCAGCACAGGCTGTCAGAAGGGGTGGCTTAAGAAACCGAAATTTATTTCTCTGTTTGGAGGCTTGGTTTCTGGTAAGAGCTCTGTTCCTGGCTTAAGATGATCACTCCTCTCTGTGTCCTATGTTGCAGAGAGAGAGAGCAAGTAAGTTTCCTGTTATATCTTCTTCTTTTTTTTAAAATTTTTAATGTTTTATTTATTTCATCCCCAGCATGAGCAGGAGAGGGTCAGAGAGAGGGAGACACAGAATCGGAAACAGGCTCCAGGCTCTGAGCTAGCTGTCAGCACAGAGCCCGATGCGGGGCTCGAACCCACGAACCATGAGTTCATGACCTGAGCCGAAGTCGGACGCTCAACCGACTGAGCCACCCAGGCTACCTGTTGTATCTTCTTATATAGGCACTGATTTAATGGGAGCAGAAACTCAACCTCATAACTCTGCCTAATTTCCTCTCAAAGGCCTTATTTGCAAATACCATTACATTGGGGTTTTGGACTTCAACAATTAAATTTGTGGGGTCAAAGTTTTCAATCCATAATAATATCCATAAAATTATTTCTACACTTTTAGGTCTTGACTTGAATGTCACCTTCTCGAGCCTTGCCACATAGTTTTTCAATACCCACTCCTCTCCCAACACTTTATATTTCCCTCCTATGCTTAATTTTTTCTTTTATACTTGTCAGACCTTATGTATCATAGAATTTTCTTACCTTTGATTTGTCTGTCTCCTCTATAAGCTCCAGTTGGTAAAACATTTTTCATGTGTTTTTACTTTTGTCAGCACTTTCCTCACTGCTTAGAATAGCTCCTGGCATATAGTAGGCACTCAATAAAAATGCGTTAAATGGGGGCCTCTGGGTGTCTCTGTCAGTTAGGCAGTCAACTCTAGATTTCAGCTCAGGTTATGATCTCATGGTTCATGGATTCTAACCCTGCTTGGGATTCTCGCTCTCTCCCTCTCTCCCTGTCTCTCTTCCCCTCCCCTGCCCTTGCTAGCTCACTCTCAAAATAAATAAATAAACTTTTAAAAAATGTGTTAAATAAATAGGGGGCTCTTGGGTGGCTCAGTTGAGTGTCTGACTTCGGCTCAGGTTATGATCTCATGGTTTGTGAGTTTGAGCCCTACATTGGACTCTGTGCTGACAGTGGGGAGCCTACTTGATATTCTCTGTCTTCTTCTCTCTCTGGGCCTCTCCCTCTTGTTCTCTCTCTTTCAAAAATAAATAAATATGCACTTAAAAAATAAATGTTGAACATGTGTTAAATAAATGAACACCCACCATTAATAAACATATTTCCGGATTCATCATATAATGAGCCTAATTATAAAATTTTGGAATAACATAAATTGGTAAGTAGTTGAATTTATTAAAAATTATAAACAGTTTCTGAAAACTCTTCCTATGAAATTCTTCAATGGAGGAGAATCTATTTCTACCATAATCTGCTGCCCTGACTAGTTTTCTCTCATTTTTTTCTCTTCAACTTCACTTTAGAGTTTAATTTCCATCTTGTAATACATTTTATTTTTCTTATTATATTTAATTACCATCTTGTACTATATTATAGAGTCCTTACAAACTGTTTAGTCACCTTAGCACTTGCTAACATTTTAAACCTTTGATTAAGAATACAGACTAGGAGTCTGTTTTTAATTGAATATTCAGGATATGAATATATTGTGTTTTTATTAAGTTCAATATAGATGAATTACTTTTGAAGTTTTAAAAATTATAGAATAGATAAGTATAATTTTAAGGTGATTAATTTAAAAACATTAAGTTTATCAGATTCTTATATCACCTATCAATTTCCAGAGCCAACATGTAAAATTAAAAAAATTTTTTTTCCTTTCCTAATTGAAAAGATTGTTATTTTTTAAGGCAATCTTTTTTTAAAGTTTATTTATTCATTTTGAGAGAGACAGAGAGAGGGAGAAAGAAAACCAGTGGGGGAGGGCAGAGAGACAGAGGGGGAGAGAGAATCCTAAGCAGGCTCTGCACATCCCTTCAGAGCCGGATACAGGACTCTAGCCCAAGACCTGTGAGATCATGATGTGAGCCAAAGTCAAGAGTCTGATACTTAACTGACTGAGCTACCCAGGTGCCTCTCAAAAGATTATTTTAATTTAAAATGATCACTGGAAATATATACCTAAGCATATTAACATGTGGGAAGATCTCCCTATGTAATATATAATTCAACTTACATAAAAACAATAACTATAATTTGTCGAGACCTGTGTGAATGAAGCCTAGATTAATTAAATCAATTGAAATAACTGTATAATGTCTTTAGGTTGGTAACAGTGGAATCTATCAGCTTAGTGGACACTTGTATCCCGATAATTCATACATTTACATGTTCTTTAAGCCATATTGTGGAATTTGTAACTGTCAAAATTATCTGTAATTTTCTTATTTAGATTCCTGTACTAAAACAATTTGAGAGCTGCCAATTTTGCACATTATTAAACAGCATGAATGTCAAACTCTGATTTTTTATTTTCCTGATTATTTCTACTTTGGGAATTCCATTATAACAGTCAGTCAGCAGTCATTTGGGGTCTATTTTAAACTGCATATGGTACCAGCTATAATTAGTATTTGGAAAGGATCATAAAATAGTTCCACAGGGCTTTTTTCCTTTTTTATGAATTTTCTGAATATATTTTACTGATAACCAGAAAGGCAAATTAATTTTATTATTGAGTATTTAGTGTTAACACTTTGATATTATAATAATTCAGAATTATTGCATATTCTAATATTATTCTGTTTCCATATTTAGAATGATGTACCTACATATAAATTATATATCACAGTATATAAGAGATGAATGTGAACCTCTATTAAATACAACTGGGCATACTATATAAGGACTCTGCAGCCTAGTTTCATGGTACCAGGACAACAAATTTTGTTCACTTGCATTTAAGGGGGCTATTTTTGGGGTGCCTGGGTGGCTCAGTTAGTTAAGCATCCGACTTCAGCTCAGGTCATGATCTCACGGTTGGTGGGTTTGAGCCCCGTGTCAGGCTCTGTGCTGACAGCTAGCTCAGAGCCTGGGGACTGCTTCACATTCTGTTTTCCCTCTCTCTCTGACCCTCCTCTGCTCATACCTTCTCTCACTCTCTCTCTCAGAAATAAATAAAACATTAAAAAAATTTAAAAAAAAAATAAGGGAGGCTATTTTTACTCCTAGATCTTGTGTAAGATTTAGGCCTGAGTCAAGCAGCATAATTTCATGGTTTTGACTACAGTGATTGGCTTAGGGAAGGCAATGTGGCTTAAATGAAAACAGTATTTTCTTCAATACCTGGGAAGAAAATTTTTCCTCTTTTTATTGAATAGAATGAAGAAGAATGCAGCTTCAGAGTGGCTTGCAGTCATTTTGTGATTATGAGGTTACACTGAGAACGGTACCCAAACTGAGCTATGAGATGAGAGAGGTGAGTCTTTTGGGCACATCATTTGAGTTCTTGGTCAGGTTGAACCCAAAGCCACCCTGAATTATTCAGATGCATAAAATATCATATTCCCTTTCTTCTTTAACTTGACAGCTTTTGATACCACTGTATATTTGCAACCAAAAGATTTATAAAATTAAACACACTGGCTATACACACTGGATTCACTGGTTCTCCATCCTGGCAATTCATTAAAATTACCTATGAGATTTTTAAACAATAATCTTGCTCAAGTCCCAGTCAATCAAATTAAACCAGAATTCCTGGGATTATGTTGTGGGCATGAATGTTTTGTGTATTGTTTTGTTTTGTTTCTTAAAAGCTCCTTAGGTAAATCTAATATGTATCTGGGTTTCAGAAGCACTGAGTTACATGGACATTATGGGTCACTAAATCCAGGAAACAAAGAGAAATCGGAAGCAAGACCTTACTGTTTCAAAACTGAGAAAGGATAAAGGAAATATGAATTAGTTTTATTTTAATCGAAGGGGAGTTAAGAAACCATAAATTTGAATATTTACCTAGTCAAATGATAAATGTTAGTTTTTATTGAGGTTATAATTTCTAAGATAGACTCCTGAAAACTGTATGTGAAAGATGATTAAAATGAGACATACATCTTTATTCTTTTAATTTTATGATAGTCTACCAGATATGCTCAAATCTTTCATATTTTATAATGGCTTTACCTTAAAACTTCAAGGAATATTTTTAATATAGAGTGCCTTTATGTTTTGGTAAATCTGTTCATAATGTCTATGTCTTTATAATCAAGAAGAGATGTCTTCAAATTCATAGCTTAATTTAAATATAAGTTGAGGAAGTGTCCTCTCATTATTATATTGGTAAATTGCATTATTGTGTATTCATGCTCTTTGTCATGTAACTTCACAGTTGTCTTACTAAAGGTAGAGTGTACTTTTCTGGCCCTTAACTTTAGCTCAGTGACGTGTTTCACTTTAGCCAGTGGGATGTGCGAAGTCATGATGCAAGTAGGGGCTTTAAAAGCCCTTGTACAGCAGGCCAGATTCTCTCTTCTACTCCTGCTCTTACCTTGAGGAGAACATGTTGTGGCCAGCCAGCTGGTATGAGGAAGAGGATGAGAGACATGTGGGGTCGAACCAACTCACAGATACACAGTGACAAGAGCTGCCTCATTACTGCAGCCTGAAGCAGAGATTCTCTGCTGAGGTTTAAGCAAACCACAGCTGAGTGACTCTCAGACTTGAGAGAGTAAATGATCAATGAGTCATCGAGTTTTGTATGACAATAGCTATAAATTTAGGCTACAGAGCAAATCTTTCCCAAACTCATTTTTTTATTTTGATAATAAGAGGCAACAATCTTTAATTACACACTTGAAGTAAAACAAAATGACTATTCTTTGGGGGAACGTTTGGCTTAAATAATATCTACAAGATTCCTTTAGAGCAGATACTTCATTTGGAGCAGATCAGTGTTTTCCTATTCGTACCTCTATATTGAAAAATACAGAAAATGTGGAAAAGGCAACTAAAAACAAGCTTGATGATTGCATAATTTTGCAAAGGAAAGTACTGACAACAATTTTGAAGGTCTTTTATTCTAGGACTTTTCACTGATAATTACTCACCAAATACTTTTGAGTGTATTCAGTTTTTTTAAATATGTTTCCAAACATAAAACCATAATTTTTAGTTTGAATAGTAACTGTTGAGTATGAGAGTTTTATAAAAAGCATTGTATTCACGATAATTATTATAAATAAGTTCCATGAAGTTGTAATTTATGGTTTGGAAGAGAAGGCCCAAATTCCAAATGTATTTCATAAGGTATTCACTTTGTGATGCATCACTAAGAAGGTGACATTTTTTTTCTTAGCTTAATATAGTTTCTGAGAGAAAAAAACTTATTGCATACTTTATAAAAAACACAAAATGATGGCATTTCAGTGGAGAATAAAAGAAGATATGAATTCTGAGAATTAGCATAAAAAGTAGTTTAACACATCATTGTCCACATTCCAAAAATACATGGAGGATACAATGAAGTAAATCATCTAGTTTCAAACATATTGTTTCCATTTGTATATAGCAGTTCTCCAATCTGAAAAAAAAAGTAACAACAAAAAAGCATGGACACTTTGATAGGAATTGACTCAGAAATAAAGTCACAGCATTTCAATACCAAATTTTGAAATCAATTTTATAAAAACAGAAAGGAGATTTTACTAAAACATAAATGAATAAGTATCTTCATATCCTGGTGCATTTTAAAGGCATAATTAGAAAACCTTATAAAGTTGAAAAATAAACCCTAGCATAGGACATGAAGAAGTATAAATACTTTATCTCATATACAGTAATGTTTTTTAATGTGCCTCTCTTTTAACAAACCTTAAAAACACTCTTGTATTTAACTAAAGGATTTGTTGCTTTCTTGGAAAGATTCTAGGCAGCACTTTTGATAGAAAAGAAAAATATTTTGATGAAGTGCATATAATTAGGTTGTGAATTTTCAGCATATGAAAGAGGAAATTTAAAGATAAAACCAATATTAAACATTGCATTTGATATAATTCTTGAAGCATGTTTTAATATCAGTCCCCACCCTTGCTAATCATTGCCATCCCTGTATCTCAGTGCAGACTAATAGGAGATACAATGCGATGTTTCTGGAAGTCTGCCATTTTAGTTAAGTCTGAGATGGCAATATTGAACAGAACAAATTCATTCTGTTTCAAATGGAGTGAACTTTGAGAGCTTAGTGTTTGAGAGTACTGGTTCAAGGTCATACGGCATTCCATTCATTGGTGGTTATGTGCTATGTGGAATAGTAGATATACATTAAGGTCAAATTTTCCATTTTTTTTTGCAAGTAAAGATATGACTGAGAAGTCAGTTTTCATAATATAAATTATTTATATATGATAGACACATAAAAAACATGTGTTAGACTTCACCTCTGCCACCAGCTAAGTTTTAGCCACTCACTCACTACACCCAAGTGAAGAATAATCAGGGGGGAAAAAAAGCTTGTATCAGAAAATCTTAAGGTTTTTTTCTTTTATCAGATATCTGATTTATCACCCACAACTGTTACTTTTTGTAGCTTAAGAGGGTTTTTGCCTGAGAGCAGCATAACTTTTTCTCATATAATTAATTTATATGTCACTTACTAAAAACTGGATGAATTATTTTCTCATTCTTTTATGAAACAATTTATGTAACACTGATAGAAATACTTCGGTAGCAAATATATCATACAATCAACCGCTTGAGTTTTGCTGCATTTCAGGGTTGGAGGAATAAATCTCTTAGAGTCTCTTCATGTTAATGTCCTATATCAAAGTAATTTCTGTTACAACAGATTTGAATTAAAAATACCTAATTAAATGTCTTTATTTAATGTCTTCATTGATAAGTAAACTTTAATAACAGGGTTTTTAATAATTTTTTTAAAATTTATTTTGTGAAAGAGAGAGAGCCCACACGCAAACATGAGAGGGACAGAGAGGGAGAGAAAGAATCCCAAGCAGGCTCTACACTTAGCATGGAGCCCAACATAGGGTTCGATCTCACAGCCTATGAGATCATGACCTAATCCTAAACCAACAGCTGGATGCTAAATGGACTGAGCCACCCATGCACCCCAATGGCAGCTTTTTTAAATACCTGTGCCCGCCTGCCCTTCCTCCCTCCCTTCCTCCCTCCCTCCCTCCCTTCCTCCCTCCCTCCCTTCCTTCCTTCCTCCCTTCCTTCCTTCCTTCCTTCCTTTCTTCCATCCTTCCTTCCTTCCTTCCTTCCTTCCTTCCTTCCTTCCTTCCTTCCTTCCTTTTTAAATATTTATTTAATTTTTAGAAAGAGAAAGAGAGGGAGAGGAACAGAGAGAGGAAGAGAGAGAATCCCAAGCAGGCTCTGCACTGTCAGTACAGAGCCCACACGGGGCTTGAACTCTTGAATTGTGAGATCATGACCTAAACCAAAATCAAGAGTAGGTCGTTTAACCTACTGAGCCACCGAGGTGCCCTTGGTGCTCTTTTCTTAATACTAATTATATTTACTGGAAAAGCCTATTACCCTTTCATCACTAGAAAAGCAAAATATCAGAAGAGCTTAAAAAAAATTCTCCAGGCAATATAAGGTTTCTTAATAGTCAAATATATTAATCCTCTGATACTTCTAAACTTCAGTTTTCTTTCATTTCTCCTTTATTATGTCTGAAAAATATCTTACAATTTTTAAAGATTATTCTAAAGTATCATTTTCTTTCTAAAGTTTGTATTTCTCTGTGTAGATAAATTTACCAATATATTCCTTATGCCCATAATGTGTTTCTTGCGTACTTCTATTAAAGCAAGCCTTATGCTTTACATGCCTTTCTCCCCAAACCTTGACAGTAGGATATTTAAGTATTTCTTTACAGATCCTAGCAAACAAAATAGCAGGTATTTTTCAAATAATTAGTGAATGACAACACAAGTACATGGAAATGATTAGTCAAGGCAGCTTCTTCATCAGACAGGGCCCACGTTGAAACTCTATGAGCCCACTGATGTGGAGACATGAAAATTGACTTAGTATCTCCTTAAAGAAGCTGTTAGGCAATATATATTGACAATAACAAAGAGAACAATTCATAACAAAATGTAAAATGTGTTTATTTTATCATTTAGGTCAATGTTTTATGTAAGTAAGCAAGCCCATGGGGAGCATAACTGACAGATCTTGTGTAGAGGAGTTAGGCATAAATATGCAGTACTTAAGTGCACAGCAACAGTTTTCCCCCTTTATCACCAGCGCTTCTTCACTGCCTCCACTTCATCCTTTTTAACTCCTCTGTAAAAGAACTGCTCTAATTGCAGAATAGTTTGCATACCCAGAAGTCCTTCTCTCGGATTAGTTCCTCGTTCTTTTAGGATGTCCCTAACTGGTCCCCAACAGCGACCTCCTGGGGTTTCAGCGGAACTCGAAACCAGTAGTTCCAAACACTAGGCTTTGGTTAACTGGTCATGTTTTAACTAGAAATGAGACAAATGTCTTCAATTAATAGACCTAAAGACAGAGCTCAATGATTATAAAATGTTTCAAAGGCAAAAATAGCAAATTTTATAATGTATTTTAATATACATTTTACATTTATATATGTATACATCAAAATACTTAATAGGATTTACTGTAATAAGTGTGACAGATTACATATCATACATTATTTTTGTGTTACAGAAATTGGCTGTCATAACTGCAGATATGTACATTATTCTTGCCTTTTTTTTAATTTCAGCTAAGACATAGTCATTTTTTCATACTTCTTCATGGCATTCTTTAATATATGAAGATGACATGATTTAGCTCATATTAATTTTTTTCTAGGTGGATTCCTACTGTGCTTTCTCAGCAGCTTCCATCTGCTTCATTACCCAAACAATTCTGCAGAATCGGTATGTAGGCAATAAAGTCAATTGGTCTGGAAATGGTTCTAGTACACTCTTTTCTCCCCCTTCCTTAGGTTAGAAGATTGATAATCACTACTAAAGCTTCCAGGCAAAAGTATAGTCTTTTAGGAAAAAAAAATCCTATTTCAAGCTCAGTGATTCTTAAAGTATATGAATGGGTAACACACACACACACACACATACACACATGCGTGCGTGCACACAAACACACACACACACAGGCACACATGCATAGGTCATATGATCACTTTCTCAGAACTCCTTCAAAGAATAATAATAACAAAAAGCAACATAAAAAAGATAGCTAAGGGGCGCCTGGGTGGCTTAGTCGGTTAAGCGTCCAACTTTCGCTCGGGTCATGATCTCGCGGTTCGTGGGTTCGAGCCCCGCGTCGGGCTCTGTGCTGACTGCCAGCTCAGAGCCTGGAGCCTGTTTCAGTCTGTGACTCCCTCTCTCTCTGACCCTCCCCCTGCTCGCTGCTCTCTCTCTCTCTCCTAGAAATAAAGCATTAAAAAAAAAAAATTAAAAAAAAAAAAAAGATAGCTAAGCAATTTTTAACTGGCCTAGCCAGAACATTATTAATGGAATATTATCAACCACATATACTATGTTTATATTGTATCAGTATAGTGTAATTTAATCCATCCCAAATAATAGAGGCTAGTATTGTAAAAGATATATATTTTGAGGTTTGAGGAATGTTTCTAACATAAAAATAGGGATCATTATGTATATTTTTTAAAACTAAGACTATGTATGTTTTTGGATATGCATTCATGAACAAATAGCTGCATACTATGTTACCGAATATAGTCTTCATTCAAGTATATGTAATATTTGCATTTATTTTTTTCTTCTGAGGGTGACACTTCATTACTAGAAATCTGTGCCTTTTTATTCGTTGCTTCGTGATTCAGATTCCTAGTACATAATATTGAATTTTATGGCTAAACCTAAAGTAAATCATGCACAGCTGTCTCTGTTTTAGGTGTTCGTTCTATGTGCTTATTCTGGCAGTGTTACTATTGTGTTATACAATGTTATACAGTATTATACAATGTTAGTGAATTGCTGGGTTTCCACCATTCTGGACTAATTACACAGACTTGTAACCATTTTCAAATCTTGGGCACTTTCATGAATGTTCTCTGAACGTGGTTGAAAATTTGCAGATGGTATTACTCAAATCTTGGTTCAAAAACCACAGTGGTATTAATGGTAATATACTCTAAAAGCATTTTAGGTCAGAGGTCAACCAACTACAGTCCATGAGCCAAATCCAGCATGGCTTCCAAGCCAAGAAAGGTTTTTAATGTTTGTAAATCTTTGTGGAAGAAGAAAAAGAATATGACAGAGACCATAAGTGGCTTACAAAGCCTAAAAAGTTTAGTATCTTTCCCTTTACGATAAAAGTCTGATAACCTGTTTTTAGGTTATCTCACCATAATTATTCACTGCTTTTATAGTACCTTGTTCATAGTAGCAGTTCTACAAAATATATTGAATATTAATGTTATTCATTTTAGTGTTTTGTTAATTTTTATTTTATAAGAGTCTAACACAAAAATATAATATTAATCTAAAGGGGCAATTAATAAACATTGTTGGAGCAATAATGCTTATAATATATATATGATTGCTTGATTAAAAATAAAAGAAGCTGCCATTAATATTATCTGAAGTAAGGACATTGTTTTTGACAAATGACACTCAAACATTAAAATACATTCTCAACTCTGAGTGAACAATTGAATAACACATACTATGAAGGCCTTGTGAATAAATTACTTGATGATCTAGAAGGTTTTCAGTGTGATCAACCGAAATATTTTGTTATGTCATAACAACTATATTTGTGATGTGCAAAAATGTTCACTCACTTAGAAAGCAGCACATAGAAGTAATATAAATTCAAAAAAAATTGTGGAATGAAGTGTATCAAATGTTGCATTTTTTAATTCAGTGACTTCTAGCTTAAAGAATAGACATATAAGATATGAATGATTACATTATGTTGAAATGTTCATTAATAAGAGCCAAGAGAAGTTCAAGAACTTAACTTTATAAACTTTTTTCTGTACTCTTCAGGAAACTTCTCACTTTGTCTCTTTGAGTAAATTTACTTTATAAGCTGACTCTAGTCTCTCTTAGCCTAAGTCATCCCCATTTTAATTACCTTATTCATTTAATTTCTGTTAAAGGCAGCAGCATGAGTTTTTGTAATTGTTAAACAAAACTCAGTGCAGATGCAACAACAGAAATAACCACTCATAGATTTCAGATAATACTTTTGAAGAGATTATTTCTTTTTGAACTAAAGTAAATGGCAAACCAATTTGAAAAGAAGAAATAGAATGGAACAACTTATGTTCAACTCCTTCCTATATATTAGTTACTTCCTTACATTATTTCATTTAATTTACATAATAATCTTAGGATGCAAGTGCTGTCATTAGGTTCTTTTTACAGATTAAAAGTTGGAAGACCTTATGCAGTGATACACAACCAACAACTCTGAATCCAAATTTGAACCCCTAATGCCAGATACTAGGTTCTGTATGTTCAAAAATTATGCACCACTTTCTAGCTTACTCATGGTATCATACTGGCATACAGAACACAATCTGTAGTTCTAAGTTATATTTGGAGATCTAAGAAACATTTAAAAGTTAAGAGACAGGGAGAGACAGAGAAGGAGAGAAATCAAGATAGAAACCATAATTTTATTTTAACTATCTTCTTTATTTATAAAAGTTAAATACTTCAGTATTGATTTTATAATTATAAATAACTGTAAAATTTTATATATTTAATAGAAAAACAATATATAGTGACTGACCTAAGATTGACAGTCTTCATGTCCTTATGCTCTGCCGTATGCAGGCTTGCCGCCATTTGGCATGGGCATTGCTAGATTTTTCTCACTATCCATTATTTTCAAACTTGGCTGCTCACTGGAATTACTTTGGGAGCTTAAGAATTACTAGTGCCTGAGTTCTCCACCTAGAGGCTTTGATTTAGTTGGTATTGGAGGGGGCATTTTTAGAAACCAGATAATGCATTAGGATTCTTGAGAATAACTTTGCTTATACTACTTGTTGCTGAGGATAATCCTCACTTATTCGCATCCTTACAGAGCAGTTGATACCTAGAGATTTGGTCTGCTTGATGAAGGTGAGGGGAGAGGGTAAGGTTTGATATTATACCACTAGTTTCTAAAGAGTATTTCTCAAACTGTGGTCCCTTAGCCAGCACCATAAGCATCATGGGGAAACAGAGGAGGCATGCACGTTCTCAGACCCAGTCCAGATCTATGAATCAGAAACTCAATGGGTAGAGTCTGCAGTCTGTAGTTTAACAGGCTATCTGGGTGTTTCTGATGAATGTTAAAGTTTGAGAGCTATTAAGTCAAAAGAACCCAGTTGGTATTTATTCCCTTTGCCAACTTTACACTTGGGAGTTAAAAGTAAAACAAAAGCAAACTATATTGCATATTCATTTTATAATTAATAATTTTAAGGAATATGTAATTTATGTCTTCACAGTAGATGCCAGTTCCTATAGATTCAACTTCCTGATAAGTTTTGATGCTTTTATTTAATTCATCATTAATGTTAATATAGGAGCTATATAGGAGACCTATATATTTGTGTACATATGTGTTTAATATTTGTATTATGATATTATTTCTTTCAAGTATGCTCTGGTTTTTCTGGTGTAAGTGTTTGAGGTATTAGGCTTTTATTTTGTAACAGTGGGTGCTTAGATTGATATGAAATAAGTAGGCATCTAGTATAATCTGCATACCTAAAAATCTATAGGGAAATGCATAGTTTCAAATCCATCTATAAGCATGTCTACAAATAAGGTAAGAATGTCTATAATTTACATATGCTTATTTTTATATGGGAATAGATAATGTAATGTATGTCATACAACCATATTACATATTTATTTTTATCGGCAGTGAATAGCATGTGAGAAACTTTATATGGATACGCACTCCCATTCAGTTGGATTTTTAGAGGCAGGGTATTTTAAGAGCCTGGAGTTCTCTACTAAGAGTGCTCCAAATTTGGAGCAATTACTTAAACATTTCAGTTTTGGCTAAATTTTGTCTCCTTTATGTTCATTTCTTCATGTATGAAATAGATGATAGTATCTATATCACAGGGCTGGCATGAAGTTAATACATGAGATAATCCATGGAAGGCCCTAAGTTCAGTGGCTATTAGACAGCACCAAACAGATAATGACTATATTTATCTGTTCTGTGTACAAATATTCATTTATAAAACAGTAAACATTTTTTAAAGAATACATGCTCTCAACATAGTTTAGAAGTTATATGAAAATAATCTGATTTTGCATTTCTAACATATTAATATTTTCAACATTTACATAGAAAGTGTTGTGGTTATAAATTTCCAGGCATACAGCACTACTATGAGATCTAATAAAAAGACCTACATAGTGGGCTATTGTTAATGGTAAATGTAGTAAAACCTTGATAAAATATGACCTGCTACAGCATGAAACTTAGCATAATCCTATTGATTGGTGCTTGTTCCTAAAAGAACCAGAAGGTTCTTGTTATACTATTTTATCTCTATCTCAGTTGCTTGGCTAAGACCCAAAGAATTATGCTCTAATGAAGTCCATCTTGGAGAGAATAATAGAACAAAATACAATTCTTCACTTTTATAGAGCTCTTAAAGTACTTATGTTAAATAAAGGGAGTATAGGCATTGATAGAAAGGCATCAACACATTTGTTTAAGAGGCAAAAAAAAAAAAAAAAAATCCAGGTTATTATAAAGACAAAAATTTGAAAGTTTTGGCCTTGAAAGAATTGAGAATATAAGACATCTGATAAGAATTGAATTATTAAACTTGATTGAAATTAGTCTGTTTCTCAAAATTATGATTTGTCTATAAAATGATATAGAAGTTATCTTGATGATAACTTAAATACAATTCAAAGATTCTAATCATTTTTCCAGAGATTTTAATAATCTAATGTAAATCTCTAATTTGTGCTGAATACAGCAAATTATTTTTTAAATTATTTTTTGAATACATTGCATAGATATAGAATGTAATCCATAAGAGAAGAAGTGCTATGTTTGCTTTGCTTTCCATTTTAGATACGAGCTTAGTGCTTGGCATAAAATAGATGTTCAGTAAATGGTTTCCGAATGAGTAGAAAGATTAGCATTTTTCATGCTTTGATCCATCACTATGTCTATGATTGACTACTATTCATGTTGCTTTAGTTTGAGGAGTTACTAATTCCTAGTCCTGGAGTTTTCTTCCCTTTGGAGAAATACCCAGTAGGTTAACACTTCTCACTTCCCCCTATCCTCATTTATGCCTTCCTAATGACTTTGAGAGCTGGAATTGGGCTTGCTTTGCCAGCCCTTTCCTTAGCACATTTTAGGGCCCACCTCTCAGTATAGAGTGGGTCTGCTGCTGGCCATGTGGTAAGCTTGGAAGTAAAGGCCTACGGGGCAGAACCTGTGGTTGTGCAACTCTGCCTATGACACTATGGATGAGTGCACCTCTAGTCATGAGGTGCAGACGAGGAGCTCAATACCTATGCCTTGGGATGCTGCACACACAAGCCGTGATCTGTGTCAGTAATAAAGCTAGCTTATTTATTTATTTATTCATTCATTCATCCATCCATTCATTTATTTATTTATATTCTTCTACCTTATTTGATTCAAAAGCCAGAGAGGGCGAGGTGGATGTTATGAATTGACTCCCTCAAACTGTAACAGCCTTACACACATATAAATTATATGTTAGAAATGTCAGTGACACAGAGGTTGGGATGGAGATGGAGGGCATGCAGGTAAGTGCCATTCACTCACCTGGAAATCCTACCTCAATCAATTTAGAGCAGAAGGACTAAAAGTCATAGTTTTAATCTCTCAGAACATCAGTTTCCTCTTCTGTACTTCTGGGATAATAAATTTCCCTTTTCAGAGTTCATAGGATGAGAAGTAGGATGAGCTAAGTGTTTGGTATGTGTAAGTGCCCAGCAAAATGTAGCTAGATTCTTTTTTTTTTTTTAATTTTTTTTTAAATGTTTTATTTATTTCTAGGAGAGAGAGAGAGATAGCGTGAGCAGGGGAGGGTCAGAAAGAGAGGGAATCACAGACTCTGAAATAGGCTCCAGGCTCTGAGCTGGCAGTCAGCACAGAGCCCGACGCGGGGCTCGAACCCACGAACCATGAGATCATGACCCGAGCGAAAGTTGGACGCTTAACCGACTAAGCCACCCAGGCGCCCCTTGATTCTTAATAAAAGTTAGTACATTATTAACAATTACACATAATAATTAAGAATATTAGTCATAGTTGTTATTCATTGATATATTATTGACAATTTGTAATTATTTTTAATACCTAATGTATTATCAAAGATAAGGCCACATAGGAAAAAGAACTCCAATGAGTCATACAGTATTGTAAAGATTTGGGAGGTGGAGGGAATGCAGATACCATTATCTTGTGGATGACTTTTTCCCAGCACATGCTTGGACTCTCCTGAGTTTAACTTTTGTGCATTTTGGGTGAGAACCATTACCCAGAAAACAGGCATGTAGGGAACCGGGCCTGAGACAATGACCTTCCCAATAAGCATCAGCCTTTACGATAGAGATTTGTGACATAAAGTCCAATTCTGACACCAGCAACAAGCTTATAGGGTACCGTATTCTCTTTTCAGGTGCGACTTTCCACTATTTCCTGCAGTAACAGTGTAAGAAGCCTCAGAGCACTGTGTGTTGGCTCTAGTGGCAAAGGAGAAGGTTGTGGGCTGCATCACATTTTAGGTCAGTTTGGGACATAGCAGCTTTGTGTGATCATGTTTTGAAACCTAACCTCCAAGGCATCATGAATAATAGAGCTTCTGTGGGAGAATTCCTTCAGAGTCCTAAACAAATGATTTACAAAGAAATTTTAGAAACAAACCCCTTTACCATTGCAGATGACCTATATTTCAAAAGTTTCAAATGGCTCCGTGTACTATTTGCAACCTCTTCAGAGTTTCTGTTCATCTTTATTTCATGAAACATAATGATCATTTCACAGTGAACAGCGTTCATCTGGAGATAACTGGGCACACTGTTACCTATTTATTTTTTTCCCATGTATTTTCCCCACACATCTTTTCCCTTAATGTGTACCTTACCATCGTTACCGCAGCTCTCATATCACTGTTTAGGAGTCCACGTTTGAAAACCATGGCTCCTTTTATTAAAGACTGATTTGTATTTGGCTTTCTAGAAAAATAAACTTAAGAGAAACTTTACTGAAACCTGAATACCAACCCACAACAGGCATTGCATTGGAGTAGGTGTAACTTTGCACCACTTCTGAGCAGTTGAGAACAACTGATGCAAAGTTGTTTAGCCTCCGGATCAGGCCTTGAGGGAGACACTCTGAAACAGAGGAAGCCCATCTCCACCTCCTTTCTTTTTTTAATGATGGATAATACTACCATATCTTTCTTAAAACATTCTAAGTTTCTGAGATGAAAGATTGTAACAGTAAAGAAGAAAGGTATTGCTTTGTGATTTAAATGAAAACAGATAAATTTTTACCAAGTAATGAATGGCTTTATCTCTGGCAAGACTGCAATAGAGTGTTTTAGAATGTCATGGGATTTAGTCTGGTACAATAATCTCACAATCTGAATAGGGATCAAGGAATGTCTTAATTTCAAACCTATTGAAGTTTTCTTAGCACATTCATGGTTATGATAAGATAAGAAATTACAGCCACTTAGGCCTGTTTGAAGTTTATGGAATGTGACCTATTTATAATGTTGTATATAAACAAGTTATAGATCCTGATTGCAAAGAACAAATTAAGTTAAGCAACAATTCAAATACTAGGGGCTGATAAAATAATCAGTGTTTCCATGAATGCATTTAATTGTTAAAGTTACTTTAAAGTTAGCTATATTATTAAATATTTCTCTTAATCACTTTATTTTTAATGTTGAAATCCTTCACATAAATATTGAATAGGATAATTGATAGATCATCATTTTCTAAGCAACTAAATTGAACATAAGTTAATATGTTTCATATTTATCTCAGAAAATGTTTTCTATGTTTTTAATTTGAACATTTTAAAGGTACAGAGAAGTTGACTAACTCTTATACCTTCACCTGGATTCACTAATTTGAACATATTGATACATTTGTTTTATCTTATTACACACACACACACACACACACACATACACATATACACACACAAGCTCATATTTAGGCCTATATATTATACTTGAGGTTAATTTTTGTGGTAGCATTAGGAAAGGGACACATTAATTTTTCCATATGGCTGTCCACTTGTTTTAATACCATTTCCTGTGGACAAAAAATGTGTACCCAATTGAATTGCCTTTATATTTCTGTCAAAAGCAAACTGGCCACAAATGCGTAGGTTCATTTCTGGATTGCCCATTTTGTTACATTTATTTATATGTTTATTTTTATGTTCATACCGTGCTGTTCTGATTATTGTAGTTAGAGTAAATCTTCAGATCAGTTAATGATAGTCCTCTATTCTTTATCAAAGTTGTTTTGGTTATTCTACATTCTTTATTTTTCCATTTAAATTTTATTTTATTTTTTAAGTTTATGTTCAGAGAGACGGAGAGAGTGTGCATGTGCATGTGCAAGGGAGGGGCAGAGAGAAGCGGAGAGAGGGAATCCCAAGCAGGGTCTGTGCTATCAGTGCAGAGCCAAACATGGGGCTTGATCTCTGAACCCTGATTTCATGACCAGATCAAAAATCAAGAGTCAGACACTTAACCACCTGAGCCACCCAGGAACCCCTCCACATAAATTTTAGATTTACTTTGTCAATTTCTTTAAACACAGAGATTAAGTTTGGAATCATGTATAGTCTATTAAATTAGAGAGAATTGATACCTTAATATCAATTAAGTATTTAATCTTCTGATCCTTGAGCATTTATGTATATCTTCAAATATTAAAGCTCTATTTAATGTTCCCTGAGTGTTTTGTAGTTTTAATAGCATAGGTATTAAATATATTTTGTTGTATTTAATATTACTTTTCATGCTTTTAGTATTATAAGTATAATTGTTTTTAAATTTCATTTTTCAATTGTTCATTCTCATATTATCCTGAAAACGTGCTAAATTAATTTATTATTTTCAGTAGCTTTTTGTTGGTCACTTAGATTTTACTATGTAATTAATCATATCATCTTTAAAAGATACAGTTTTACTTATCTTTTTCCTAATGTTTGTGCTTTTATATTTCTCTTGCTTTATTGTTCCTACAAGGCCTTATTGTAGCTCCGAGGAATCCAGGATGATGTTGAATATATGTGATAAGAGTGGCATCCTTACTTTGTTTCAAATCTTAGGCAAAAAGCACTTAGTGATTCATTTACCATTAATTAAGGTAGATCTAGGTCTTTCATAAAGATGCTTTCTATCAGGTTAAGAAAGTCCCCTTCTATTCCTATTTTTCAGTGGATCTTATCGTAAATAGAAGTTTAGGTTTCTCAATTTTTTACATCTACAGATATAATTATGGGTTTATTTTGTATTCATTTTTTTATTAGTATGTAGAATTACATGGATTGATTTTCAAATGTTAAACCAATTTATGTTCTTGGGATTAACCTGCTTGGTCAAGGTAAGTAGAGGACTGGTTTCAGTTTACTGATACTCTGTTACAGAGTGGGTTTTATGCATAAAGTATATAATGGAGTCAACATTTCCAGATAGATAGGGCTTCTTTTATTTTTATATTTGAATATTTTTTACTATATTTTGATCAAGTAATCTTTTTTATTAGTTTTACTTCACAGACTTTTCCAAGTTTTCAGGGTTTTAATATTTCATGTGAAGTAGAGAATAAGTCTATCTTTTATTATTATAGTTAAAATATGTCTTATTGGTTATACCATTTAGGACTTCTATGTTCTTATTCAGTTATTAACCACTTGACTTGAATTGGGCTGAAAATGAAGTGTTAAATACCTGTGTTTTGTATGTTGCTATTTCTTCACACATTTCCTATGGTTTCTACTCTACAAAAGTGCCTTATTTGATGGAAAAAAAACCTCTTTATTCGGAATCCTAACCTTTGACATTTGAAACTTCTATTGTTATACTTAATGCTTTGGGGTGTGACTTATGCTTTGTCTAATATGATCTTCATCCATGCTTTTGCTTTATTAGTGTTTCCAATGAATGAGTTAAGCTTACTCATTTGACTAGTACAACTCAAGCTTATATTATTTAATTTTGGCTTTAGACATTTTTGCAGTATTTCTCTGCATTTCCTTTGCTCCTCTCTGTGCATTTTTCTTTAAGTCAAATACTGAGAAGCAGGGGTGAATAAAACAGAACCTTATGCATTACCCAAGAGAAGATGCCACTTTTGCAAAGGAGATATTGTCCAGCAAATACTAATTACAGTATTGCTGAAGTAAGTACTTTATATGTGCAAAGTGCCGTGGGAAATACAGGGTTCAAAATCAATTTTAACTCAGAGTGTTGAAATACATATTTGCCATCAATCATTTTTTTAATCTTAAAACTAGAATTACAGTATCAATATATTTTAAGAGTAGTTAAGAAATACTAGTAACCTAGACTTTCTCAGAAGAGAAATAGTTTGTCTCATGATATCATTAGTTTGTAAGATACCTGTTTCCTCATTATGACCAACCAATGGCATGCCAAATAACAAATCTTTGAGAATGAAACTCACTTTGTACAAATCATGTGAAATCAATCTGTATGTATTTTAATCACACGTTGCCAAAATCTTAGTGTATAACTTAGTACATAATTTCTCTATTTCCCAAAAGTTGAAGAGCTATCTCAAATGTATATCTTAAATGTATAGATACAGGTTGGATTATTTTTTTTTCTTACTGCTAACAAAGCAGAAAATTAGCAGTTATTTTAGTAATACTTTATCCCAGTGTGCCTGGCAGAACCATGGTTTATACATGTTGATGTGCCATGATTATTAGTTGTATCCTCATTTGCCCCAAAGTGTCCTTATTTAAAAGAAATATTAAATTTCATTCTTATTATTTATACTTGACAAATGAATGTTTGTTCCTTTATGTAAGTTAATGTGGGTTCATTTCAGTTGAAAACATCAACCAAGTTGTTCCTTTTAAGATTTTATCTCTGTGAAATAGGACTTAATCTCTATGATAAAAGAATTCTAGGCATCCATAAGGAAATGGGAAGTGTACAAGGCTTCTTAAGGAATGTTCTTAGTTACAAGGGGCAAGTTTCCTGGAGCTATCAGGGGCAAAGGGAAGCTCATGCCCCTTTCTCATTTTCTGTTCCTGGTATAATTTCAAAGCTAAATCTTCCTTTTTGTGTCTTGGCTTTATCTGTTCTATCACTTCCCTGGGCAGGAATAGATTATAGTTGTCATGTGCTACTCTTTAGAGCTATACAGGAATTTTTAATAGAATACATTGTTGGAACCTATTCTCTCTCTTGTTGCCTCCAGAAGTTCAAGATAATAGGAATTTTGTTTTATTAACTGAAATATCCATAGTATTTAGAATGAAAAACATTTATTAGTGAGTAAAGAGGCATTTTTAATTTTTTGTAATTTGTCCTGTTTTATGCTACTAAATATAAGGGACACAGGAAACAAAAGATCTGGTCCTGCTCATCAGAGGTCTTGTAGATGACAAAAGAGGTAATGATAAAAAACATTTGTCTTAACACTTAAATTAGAGGGTATATAGCTTATTAGTGTCATACAAGTTTAAGGAAAAGAAATGTCATTAAAAACTAGGGTCATGAAAGTCATGGAGGAGATCGGGCTTGCCCTTGACTTTACTGGATAGGTAACTGTGCTTATTTAGAGAAGAGAAAAAGAACATATTCTAATTGAAAGAAAAAAATCAGCAAATACTTTCAGATGAGAAAGCATATGTTATTTTATGATATGGTAAGTTTCAAAGTGAGTGAAACAAAATGCAATGTGTAAATCAATCATTTGTCAATTTTTCGCATTTTGATAGGTAACTGCATTTACCCAAACATAAAGATAAACAAAATTTATAATATATTTTGTAATAATAAGTGAAGTGATAGAACACTCTTTACCTATATAGTATTATAAATAGAGTTCTGTACTTCGTAGTCCAAAGTGTCATATTTTATTCTTTTTTTAAAAATTCTTGACTTATCCATTTTAGTGGTGAACACTGATATTGCCCCTCAACTTTTTGTTGATACAAATGGTAGCTCAGCAACCATTTTTTTTTTTTTTTACAAATAGTTTATTGTCAAATTAGTTTCCACATAACACCCAGTGCTCATCCCCACAAGTGCCCTCCTCCATGCCCACCCCTCCTCCCCCCCACATCCACCAGTCCTCAGTTTTTGTCAGCATTCAAGAGTCTCTCATGGTTTGCCTCTCCCCCTTTCCCCCACCATTTCCGCCCTTCTTCTCCCCCTTGGTCCTCTGTTAAGTTCCTCCTAATCCTCCTATACGTGCACACATATGATATTTGTCCTTCTCTGCCTGACTTATTTCGCTCAGCATAACACCCTCAAGGTCCATCCATGTTGCTACACATGGCGAGATTTCATTGTTTCTCATTGCCATGTAGTATTCCATGGTATAGATAAACCACATCTTCTTGATCCATTCATCTGTTGATGGACACTTAGGCTCTTTCAAGGTTTTAGCTATTGTGGAGAGTTCAGCAACCATTTTTGTACCCACTACTGTACGGACCTTTTACAAATTTTCTGGGATCTGTATTCAAATGTGAGATCACTGAGTTATAGGTCATACCCTATATTTAATTTCACCCAGAGCTTCTGGAATTAGAGCACTTTTCAGATTGACTCTAAGGTTTAAAATCCTATCCAGAGTGGATGCTTTCTAATAGTTGTATTATCCACCTTTTAAATTTTGTTTTCCTAATGGGCTTAAATTAGTATCTCCTTGTTTGAAGTAAAATTTTTGAAGAAATAGATGATGTTTATTATGAAAAACTTTATTACATTAAATTATTTATTATTTTCTACTGCTTGACAGCACACCTGCTACTTTTCCTTAATCACTATTGCTTATTTTTCATAAAAAATGTAATGCAAATGCTTTAGTTATTAAGGCATGGTAGTAGAATTGGAAATATATCACTAAAAACAAAGCAATTTAATTGAGCTAAGAAAAAGAGGCAATTTGATATATCATTTTTTGTATAAACAGTGACATCTAGAGCAGCCATTAGAATTCCCTAATATGTGAGTAAGTTAAAGGTTATCATCTGTTGCAGATTTAATGAATTGCAATAGAATTACAGCAAATGACCCTTGTAGGTTCTTTAAACTTGATCGATCACAATGTAATTGTCAAGACAGAATAGCAATTAATTTTCATTAAGCTAGGAGGTAATTAATACTTGTTAGGGGAAATAGCTATTAAGTTGTGATATGATAGTTTTTTTCAATTAAAAACCGTTGCTTAATACACTGATTTCATATGGGCAAGGGAGCTATTATAAAGCTATTGGTCTCTGTGTAAAATTGATATAATGATATACAACTAAGCGTAAAAAGAAGTTTGTATGTTCATGTGTTGTGTGCATTTGTGTATGGGATTGGTAGCTAAAATGTAGCCTATATGAGAAAATATTTTAGAGCTAAAAAGAAGACTGAGGTGTTACAAATATTTGTTAGATTGGTTTCAAATGCAGGCTAAGGAACTTGTATAGTTGCCACTTTTTTTAGAATTCACTTTTCATCTGTGGACTTCTTAAAAATACAATTTCAAAAGAAAATTTTATCTAAATTTAGAAAACTGGCTTGAACATTCATGTTCTCAGTATAATCACTATCACACATATATTTAATGAGAAAGAAAAAAATATATATATATACTACCTACAAATCTGTGATCCTCACTGTCTAAATCAGTGGCTTTCATATTATAGTGAGTGTAAAATACAGAAAAGCCTATTAAAATGAAAGTTGGTGGGCTTCAGCCCTGACATAATTATTCAGCAAGTGTGGGTCAGGATTCACAGCTACATTTTGATTTAGAGTAGGGGCAGGTGATTCTATGGACTTCTTTCTGAATGCATTGCTATCCTAGGTTTATTCGTTTATGAATTTTGTGTAAATAAGCATAGTATTTGAATTTGTTCAGTATAGAATAAACAGAATAATATTTTTGTGGTTTTTAAATATCTTTAAAGCAAAGGAAGGGAGGTGCATAATTTAATAAATCTCAAATTGTAAATGTACCTTGGCTTCATTATACTCTCTTAAAGAGAGCTGTAAATTGTTTCTTTACTTCTGTTATTTAGATAGACTAGAGAAACAGCATTGTTTACATTTCATTAGTAAGAGTGAAAGGATTTGAAGATCAAGAGGAAAAGTGAACATTTTCCCCATCATTTTTCTTTCCCAACATTATGCCTACATTACTTATTATAAATTTATAGAATATCTTTATGATGTCTATATAATGCCCACTTTAAAAATGAACAGAACATAGATAATTGATAATAGACATAGTTAAAATTTTCATGAGTTAGTGGTTTTACTTCTGTATCGCAAAGGAAACCATCAACATATTAAAAAGTCAACCTATAGAATAGGGGGAAATACTTGCAAACCACATGTTCAGTAAGGATTTAATATCCAAAATATACAGAGTACTCATACAACTCACTAGCAACCGAAATAAAACAAAACAACACAGAGACAAACTTAATTGAAAAATGGGCAAAGGACCTGACTAAACATTTGTTTTTCCAAAGAAGACATACAAATGGCCAACAGATATGAATTTTGGGGATGATGGTGGGGTGGTCCAGAGCTGATGGCCAAGGGAGAATTCTTGAAGACATCTTTGATGCAAAAAGGTGATTTTGTTAAAGCATGGGGACAGGACCCTTGGGCAGGAAGAGCTACACTGGGGTTGTGATGGGTAACTCATTATATACTCTCAGGTTGGGAGGGGGGCAGGGATACAGTAAGTCTCTAAAGGATTTTGGAAGCAAGGTTTCCAGGACCTTGAGGCGCTGGCTGTTGCTAGGAAAATGCCATATATTATCAATTCATAAAACCTCAGTCATGAGACCTTTTGGATATATATTGGGGGGCCATAAGCTTGGAGAATGATTGCCAGGATGTATCTTGGGACAAATGAGATAAAGGAAGTAAATTCTCTTTAGCCTCTAGGAAAGTTTTGTCATCGAGACAGCTGAGCTTCTGGAGGGAGGTCATTCTGCCTATTTCAAGGACTCGTCAGTGGGCTGCAGGCAGTAAGGGAATTTAAATTTTCATTTGCCTTAGTTTCCCACATCATCATGACAAGCACTTAACCCCCTTTCCTTTGTTCTTGGGTAGCTGTGAGTGTCTGAGGAATATCACATATATTCCACCTCCTGGGTCGAGGAAGGGGGAGGTGGTGCTGTCGGCCTGTATGCGCCCTCATCAGACTTGTGAAAAACCATCAGGCAAATTCAAATGCAAATCAAAACCTCAATGAGATATCACCTCACATCTGGAAATTATTAAGCCTTAAAAAAGAAGAAAATCCTACTATTTGTGACAACATGGATGAATCCAGAGAAGTTAGGCTAAGTGAAATAAATAATACAGAAAAAAGACCAGTACTTCATGGTGTCACTTTTATGTGAGATCTAAACAGAAGTGTCAAACACAAAGACTCAAATGATGGTTCCTAGAGACTGGGAGTGTGGGGAATAGGGAGAGGTTGGTAAAAGGATACACATATTTTCAATTATAAGATGACTAAGGTCTTAGGATCTAATGTATAATACGGTGACTGCAGTTGATTATACTGTATTATATAATTGAAACTTTCTCAGACAGTAGAATTCTTTTAAAAAAAAAAAAGGAGGGACTCCTTAAAATTTGCTCCAGCATGTTTTTGGCTTTTGTTTTTTCTCAATGCTGGTTCACTGTGTGAATTTGGAAACAGTATAATGATTACATTGATATGTGAATCTGATCTGTGATAACAAGCTATCTTTAATATCTGGGACATTCAACTATGAAGTTAGTTTACAAAGTTCTTTTAAATGAAAGATGTCCTTCTTCAATAAAAACTATAAAACAAGGTTGAAGGTACCATTGTGAGCTAATATCAAATGAAGAGTTTGTTAAAAATATAAGCTAAAAATGTATTTTAACTGATATAAAAATTGTGTGTCTTGTTACCTTTATAATTAATTAGAACCTCTCATTTCAATTTACATATATGTTAGAATGAGCAGTTTATAACATTTAAAATCAAAGCTATGAGTAAGCATTTTAGACATCCATTTCTTTTCATTTCATTTCTTTTCATTTGTTGTGTTGAGTCCTGGGTGTTGTATAGACATATTGAATCACTACATTATACAACTATTTGTAACTACTATTCTACTCTATGTTAACTAACTGGAATTCGAATGAAAGCCTAAAGGGGCACCTAGTTGGCTCAGTTGGTCGAGGGTCCAGCTTTGGCTCAGGTGCGGTCCGTGGGTTTGAGCCCTGCATCAGGCTCTGTACTGACAGCTCAGAACCTGGAGCCTGCTTCAGATTATGTGTCTCCCTCTCTCTAAGCCCCTCCGTTGCTCATGTTCTGTCTCTCTCTGTTTCAAAAATAAATAAACTATTGAAAAATTAAAAAACAAACAAATGAAAGCCTAAAATATCTATCTATTTTTATTTTTTATGGTTAAGAAATGATGTGATTAATCATATATATGATAAGGGCATATAAAATTTATGGGAAATGTATATGAAGAGGAACTTAAACCCTTTATCCTGAGGCTAATAAATAGCTTGCATTTGTGTTTAAATCCTATTCTCTGATAACTGATTTCTGTCAGAGAGCATAAATTTCTCATTATTAAATGAAAGAGAATTTGTCATTAATTTAACAAATGTATTTAATATAGTAAATTATTAATAAAACTATTTAGTGTATAAACTATCATTAAAGAGAGATTATATACTATACCTATGTGTTTATATACCCTTTCTCCTCCTTTATCCCACCCACCCTTCTCCTACCACTTCCCTGGCTGTTAATGCCTTAAAGGTAAAAACTTAACTTTAATTAACTATTTTGTATCACTGATGCTAAGTAGTATCTGGTTTCTGCTGGGTATCTAGTAATTGTTAATTTAAATAAATCAGGAATGCTTTTAAAGCAGATACAAAACATTATTTTGGGGACTATTTTCTATATTGACTTTCAATAAAAGGTGAGAATATAACACTGAAATGTGGATTGTTGAAGGTGTTTTATACTGCAAGGAGAGTTAATGAGGTCCAGGTACACAGTTCTCTGGTCATATAACCTGCCTGCAAAATAGAGTTTAGCATACCTAGACAAATGAGATGATAGAATTTTCTTAGATACTGTATATTTCTTTAGATGTTATTTCTCTATTGGAGTTTAAAAGAGTCCTGACAGCAAGCTGTGCCAAGGTAAGGCTGGTGATGAAAATATCAAGTGCATGTTATTAGTTATAATGCTTAGGATAATATGTATGCTTTGGATATGAGAAAGCAAAAACAAAACTAAGTGTTTATGAAGAAAAGTAAAGAAGGAAGTGAAAATGATTACAAGTGTTTTTGAGTAGAATCAACATTATATTTATAAAAGGACTTCACATTAACCTCTAACACTAAAAGAATTTTGCCTAAGGCCATAGAGTACAACAAAATGAGCATTGTAGAAATGATTTCTATCATAGTTCAAAGCATGATGGAGCTTCCAGAACTTAGATTCATGAATTGGGGGATGGATCAAAGTAGATATGCAAAAATTGGTATGAGGTCTCTTACCTCAGAACTATTTCTATTTCCAGGAAAAGAAATTGGCCAAGTCAAGTAGGCCATACAATGGACACCAAGGATTCAAGTACTGGTGGGATGTGAGGAAAGAAATTTAGGTGTATAGGCAGGGGAGAACCTCTGTGATACTGCAGAGAAAAAAAATGTAAGCAGAAACTCAACTCTGGGTTTTGGACAAAAATGTAAAGTGTATTCAAGGCCCATTTAAGGACTGTGTAGTCATCTAAGGCTTATTCAATCCCAAGGAGAATTGGTATGTCACCATTATGGAAATTATGGCAGGGATTGATGGATACCTACAAGGAAGAGGCAATTGCCATACATTTCCTTCTGTTAGAGACTGTGGGAGAAATTTGGAGGGCCTGAGAGCCTTGGGAGCTCTGAAAAATGTGGGTCTAAGAAGCCAGGGCAAAAGATACAAGATAAACACAAAATACATTGTCAATTTTATATTCAAAATGGAAAAAAGAGTTTGTTTTCCCATTGGACTATAAGAGAACACCTTATAGTTTCTGCGGATTATCTTATTTGACCTACATTCTTCTTGACAGGCCTTGACATTTCAAAAAGTCTTTGAAATGTACTCCCAGGTAACTAGATGAATTGACTTACTGCATGGTGTAATTTAGTTTTGTCAGGTCAAACTGTGATTTTTAGGATGGAACTGCTGATGTTATCATTGGAATATTATATACTGATTCGTAAGAGCAAAATTTTGTTCTAGCTACTTAAGGAAGATAATTTACTTCCTTAAAGAATGTACTAAGTTGAAAAAATAAAGCATTGTTTTTAGGGTGAAAAACTTTATAAATATGCAGTGGAGGGAAAAATACACAGCATATCAATTTTTCCTTTCTGTTCCTTGCTACCCCAAGAACTGAAAGAAATAAAAATGGGAAAGTAAAATTACTTTTCACTAGAAAATAATTACTGGATGAGGTTAAGGTATAAAACACACATAAGTGAAAGGATGGTATGGGGAGAGGGAAAAAGACAGAATGTTCTCTATGACTGGAAAGAATGGGTCTTATTTAAGGTAAAAATCTTTGGTGTAGATTTAGAAATACAGAAGAATAAGAAATAGATGGATGAAAAGTGGATTTATGGACTTTTGCTATAAGATATTACTTATATCTCTGTTGATATTCATCAGGAGACTTCAGCTGATATTTAAAATACTACTTTTAAAAATACTATATTTAAAATACTACTTTTAAAAATACTATTAATTTGCTTTTGGCTGCTAGAATGAAATGAATACAGAGACTTTTTCATATTAGGCACACTTTATTGTAGTTCTTCCTACTTGCAAAGGCTATTTTATCCAGACTACATAGACATTTATCAAACTACTTTTATGTATTTGAAAGGGCAAGAAAAGACTCCTAATTTTAAACTCTTAAAACTAAGTTAGTGGCAATTAGGAAATGATCTTTGTTCTCTCTGATTTTTATATTCTTAAAAATGCTTAGATTTGGGAGAACAAAGAATTTTATGAATCTAGGAAGACTGACTATATAGGGTCAATTATGGACAACTTGATCAATCTACCTGTCATTAAAGATAAATCAGTTCTGGGGCATCTGGGCGGCTCAGGCAGTTAAGCATTGGACTTCGTCTCAGGTCATGAACTTGCTTTCATGAGTTCAAGCCCCACATCAGTCTATGTGCTGACAGCTCAGAGCCTGGAGCCTGCTTTGCTTTCTGTGTCTCCCTCTGTCTCTGCCCCTCCCCTACTTGCAATCTGTCTCTATCTTTCTCAAAAATAAATAAAGATTAAAAAAATTAAGTAAAAATAAATCAGCTCTGCTTTCATCCTCATAATATAAAAAGCTTGGAAATAACACTTCCACTCTTAGATTAAGAAATAGCTGAAAGATACTGAACATGAGTAACTTTTCTTGAACGTGTCAAAGAACTGTTTGCAGGGCAAACTGCCACCCTCATATCTGCAGAGACAAGTGAACAGAGACTCAACAAGGTCCTCATCACTTGAGTCACTGAATTTGAAGTTAGGTCAATAGGAATTTTCCAAAATGAAATGCAAAGAGAAAAATAATAAAATATAAAAACAGAACAGAACGTCCAAGAACTGTGTGACAATTTCCAAAGATGTAACATGGATAATTGGGATATCAGCAGAGGAAATGAAGAAGTAGAAGAAATATTTGAAAAAAATAATAGCAGAAAATTTACAAATTTAATGACAGATACCAAACTCGAGATTGTGATCTAAAACAGCACAAACCAGATAAGTAGCAAAGGAAATCACAGCTTGGCATGTCATATTCAAACTGCAGAAAACCAGAACTGAAGAGAAAATCTTAAAGTCTGAGGAATAATACGCCTTACCTATAGTAGAAAAATAATAAGAATTACAGTGAACTTCTTTTCAGAAACCATGCAAACAAGAAAAGAGTGAAGTATTTCCCCTTTAACTCAGTGTTGAAAGGAAAAAAAAATCACCAACCTAGAATTCTATACCCAGCAACAATATCCTTTTAAAAAGCAAAGGAGAAGAAGACTTTCTTAGACAAACAAAAACTGAGAGTTATAGGTCATATCTACATAATGAAAGGACTAATTTCTAATAAATAATGACTGAAGATAAAATAAAATCTTTGTTTTTGTTTTAACCAAAATATAATAGTTTAAAATAATATGACATTACAGTATTACAGAATACAGATAAGTGAGGGTAACAAGGGAGATGAGGAAAAAATTAGAAATACTTTGTTAAAAATTACATGTACTACAGCCGAAGTGACATAATGTTTATTTGAAGAGGACTTAGACTAGTTAAAAATATCAATCACCTTTTCTAGGGAAACTACTGAATTTCTTTAAAAGAAGTATAATTGCCATTGTAAGAGGAGAAGTAAAATGGAATCACATAAATTTATCAATTAAAATGAAAATTCCATAAAAAGAAACCAAGCAAAAAGAAGAAACATAAATAAGAATTAGAAATGAATAGAAAATAGTTCCAAACAAAATATTTAATCCAATGTATCAATACTTTACATGTGAATTAATACATGAATGTTTTGGCAGATTTGTCAGAGTGAGTTTTATAAAAGCAAACAAATTGTAACTATTAATTTTCTATAAGAAACTCACTTTAGAGATGCCTGGGTGGCTCAGTTGGTTAAGCATCCAACTTCAGCTCAGGTCATGAGCTCACAGTTCATGAGTTCGAGCCCTATAGTGGATTCTGTTCTGGCAGCTCAGAGCCTGGAACCTGCTTCAGATTCTGTGTTTCCCTCTCCCTGTTCCCCTCTACCACTCATGCTTGCTCTCTCTCAAAAATAAATACACATTAAAAGATTTATAAAAAAGAAACCCACTTTAAATAAAATCTCAGATAAGTTAAAAATAAAAGGATGGAGAAAGATATACCATGATAACGCTAGTCAAAAGAAAGCTGGAGTAGATATGTTAATCTCAGACAAAATGAACTTCATATCAAATTCAACTCTATACTTACTAGAATGAATGAATTCCAGAAAGCTAACAATACAAATCTTGGAGAAAATGCAGAGCAATAGGAATTCTCATTGCTGGTGGGAATGCAAAATGACACAACTACCTTGAAAAACTTACATAGTTAAACCTACTTTTACCATATAATCCAGCAATTGCATTCCTTAATATTTACCCAAATGGACTCAGAACTTACATCCATAAAAAAAAAAAAAAAAAAAAAACCAGGTACAGGAATGTTTACGGCAGCATTATTCATAATCTGAATTCATAATACAAGTAACTGAGATGTCCTTAAGTAGATTAACAGATAAAAAGAGTCTTCAGAAACAAATGAACTAACTTAGGGGGAGAGGGAGAGAGAGAGAGAGAGAGACAGAGAGAGGAGAGAAGAGAAAGAGAGAGGCAAACCACAAAATAGACTCTTAACTATAGAGAAGAAACTGTGCTTCCAGAGGAGAGGTGGGCAGGGGGATGGGCTCGATGAGTGAGGGCACGAAGGCGGGCACTGGTTGTGATGAGCACTGGTTGTCATATGTAAGTGATGAATCACTAAATTCCACACCTGATACTCAGATTACACTGTATGTTAACTAACTAGAATTTAAATAAAAACTGAAACTTAAAAAAAGTGTTCAGTTGTCTCTCGAACAGCACACGTTTGAACTGTCTGAATCTACTTATATGTAGATTTTTTAAAAATTCAGTACAATACTGTAAATATACTTTCTCTTCCTTATGATTTTCTTATTAACATTTTCTGTCATCTAGCTTTCTTTATTATAAGAATACATATCCTATAGAATATACTATATATGTTCTTGATAAGGCTTTTGGCCAGCAGCAGGCTGTTAGTTGTTAAGGTTTTGGACAAAGTTATACATGAATTTTTGACTGTATAAAGGTTGGTATCCCTTACTCACATGTTGTTCAAGGCTCAGCCATATATCCATACCATGCAATATATTCAGATGTGATGTTATACTCTTTACATAGATTTGAGTGTTTAATCCCGCGTCTATATATATATTTTTTTGCTGCCATATTAAACACATTTTCCTCTCTACATTTTCCTCTGCTGTCCTCAGACTATTTCATAAATTTTCATTCATCTAGTATACAAGTTTCAAGAGTGACAGATTGTGGGTCCCGCATGAACTGAGTGATCATGTGGTTTCAGGGTGAAAATGGTAAAAAAAAAAAAAATCACAGTAAAGATGAATTTTATGTCCCAATTAGGTTTAACAAAATACCAAGCCAAGAGCCATACAGCTGATGAGAGGTAGATTCTATGCTATGATCTGACCCATCTGATTAGATTTAAATTGACAATAATTATAATCCATTGTGTGAAGTAATAGCAGCACTGATCCCCCTACAATCAGGCTTAAATTAATTTCTGTTATAATTAAGTTTTTATCATTTCTTGCTGTGAGCATTTAATGAAATACTCATTTTTACTTTATGCATACCATGTTATTTGAAAATGTTAACATTTATTACTTTAAGTGGTATGTACTTATTTTACTGATATATTTGTCTAAATATATTGTTTGTGTGTTCTCTGGAGTCCATTCAAATTTAATCTATTTTTTTGCCTTTGACCACTTTTACTGATATATTCACTATTTCTTTCTATACTACTTTAGTTTTAATATTTAGTTGCTTTATAATTTGGTTTACTGTTTGCTGCATGTATTTACTGTAAATAATGACCATAATTGTTTCAATACTCCAGGTAAGAGGAGAATTCCATCGTCAGCATGCTTTTTCTGGTATGTTATCTATATGCATTAACAATGTTTGCTTTTATGCATATGTTATATGTTTGCTTAGGGTTATTAGATGGTATCCAATGTCTAGAAATTATTTTTTGCAGAAGTATAGCATAGAATGAAGTAACACACACAAAAAAATGGTTCGCATTAAAAAAAAAACAAAAACAAACACCCTCAGGTGTGCCTGGGTGGCTCAGTCGGTTAAGCGTCTGACTTGGGCTCAGGTCGTGATATCGTGGTCCATGAGTTTGGGCCCCACATCTGGCTCTGTGGTGACAGCTCAGAGCCTGAAGCCTGCTTCAGATTCTGTGTCTCCCTGTTTCTCTGCCCTTCCCCTGCTCATGCTCTGTCTCTCTCTGTCTGTCAAAAATAAACAAACATTAAAAAAAAAAACAACAACCCTCTGAGTTGCTTTCAGTAACTCGGTGATGAAATAATCTCCCCCCGTACCAAGTTCATTTAAAAATGAATTTGGGTTTCTCTCATACTGTGGCATGTTCTACCTGTAGGCAAATGTAATAAATTATGGAATACACTCATTGATACTAACAATGTATTTTTATTTATTTTAATTTAATGTAATAGTTTTTGATTTCTCTCTGTACAGCTTGATTGCATAGATGTGATACAGTAATCTATCTTGAGCACTTTTTTTAATCCCATTTTATTACAGTCCTATTTGCTTATGTTTCAGTTGATATAAATGCTCATAAGCCTTTTAAAAAAGAGGATGAAAAGAATCATTAGCCTCCTATTCAAACAGATGACTGACAAACATTGGAATCAGATGAATGTGAAGGTGTCAGTACACACATGATTCCTCTTTTTGTAGATTACTGTTAGACGTACAAGTAGCCCTAGGAAATATAGTTAAGATGCTCCATTGATATCATTAGCTTTGTAAGTTTGCCTTATTCCAGACTTTTCGATAAATCACAACAGCAGATTTCCTATCAGTTCATACATTTTGACTCTAAATGTTTGTGGTTTCCAAATAAAAGTTAGAGGATGAAAGTTGACAGTTTCATGCCAAGTATTATATGGTATCCATTATTTGTACGGTAGTATATCATTGTAATCAAAAGGAGCTGTGCATACAGTTCTGACCAAAGAAAATTTCTATTAAAATAAATTATTTTTATTTTTGCAAGATGACCTACTGCCGTAACTCATATTTTGTACTAGAAGAGCAACATGAGGCAATAGTGTTTATATTCTAACTGGCATGTTTTCTAACATAGTTCTTTTTTATTTTTCCCATTAATTTCACATATTTGATCTCTGGTTATTTTCCTACATATAACTTTATCTGCAAAAACTAAATCATGTCGCACATTTTAAATCTTTTTAATAGCTACTTTCTTTTTTACAGCTTTTGTATGTGAGTGCAAGGCATTCTATAGAAAATCTGAGGTACTTTCATTTTGTTTTGATCTTCCAATTAGTAGTTTTCTTTGTGAGACTTCCCACTGTACCAATAGTGTCACATCATAACATTTAGGAATCAAAAGTTATGAAATTGTAATGCAGTATACAATAACAAATTTAAATATCATATGACATGTTGCCTTAAAGACTTATGTAGTTATATTTTGACCTGATTATCATTTTCTTCCACTTATCCATTCTTTATAACTTTGATCTTACTAATAAAATAGGAAAATACATTAATTACATTACTTAAACTGTCATTCTTGGCTATTATTTTATTATTATGTATTGGGAATCAGCAAACCTTTCTGTAAGGGCTAGATAGTAAATAGTTTAGATTTTTCACATGCCCTAGAACCTCTGTTGCAATTACTTAGCTCATTGTAGCCCTGAAACAACCTTGGCCAGTGAGCAAATGAATGTGGCTCTGTTCTAGTCAAACATGATTTGTGGACACTGAAATTTAAATTTCATATCATTTTTACATGTCACAAAATATTCTCTTTGATTTTTTTTCAGTCTTAAAATATTAAATCCATTCTTAGCTCATGGCCTGTGCAAAAACAAATAGAAGGCTGGATTTGAGCTCTAGTTTGTCAATTCTTATTATATATTAATAATAAGTAATCTGAGACTAGACTTTTGTTTAATTTTTTTTTTAACGTTTTATTTATTTCTAGGAGAGAGAGAGAGACAGCGTGAGCAGGGGAGGGTCAGAGAGAGAGGGAGTCACAGACTGAAACAGGCTCCAGGCTCTGAGCTGGCAGTCAGCACAGAGCCCGACGCGGGGCTCGAACCCACGAACCGCGAGATCATGACCCAAGCGAAAGTCGGACACTTAACCGACTAAGCCACCCAGGCGCCCCAAGAAACTAGACTTTTGAAGAAAAAATCAAATCTTTTATTCAATATTTAATGGCTAAATTTTAGTCACGAGTAACTTGTAGAAATAGGCAGTCATTTCTGGAACAGAAAACATTATTGCTGACTCATTTTAAGAAATTTGAGAGAGAGTATTACAATAGAAAAATTCAGTCATTAGAAAAAGTCAAGCAGTTTAAATGTAAACCTGGTTTCTTACTAGCTTTGAAAGTTATGCCATCTCTCTGATCCTCTGTTTTGTCATCTAAAATATGAGGACATTATTTCTAAAATGTAAAATAATTGAGAATTTAAAAAAAATGTAGAGTCATTCAATAGTTCATAGCTATCAGGGTGCCTGGGTGGCTCAGTTGGTTAAGCATCCTACTTCAACTCAGGTCATGATCTCAGAGTTTGTGAGTTCCAGCCCCATGTAGGGCTCTGTGCTGACAGCTCTGAGCCTGGAGCCTGCTTTAGATTCTGTGACTCCCTCTTTCTCTGCCCATGCCCTGCTTGCTCTCTTTCTCTCTTTCTGTTTCAAAAATGAATAAACATTAAAACCAAATAAAAAAATAGTTCATAGCTATCATAACAATTATCTTTAATTTACTTTATAGTAAAAATCTGTTAGAAGGCAAATTTTTACAGACCTGTTTTATGGAAAATTATTGATCTGTAGTGAGCTAAGGAAATAATTTTTATTATCAACTTTATATCATTTTTGAGTATATTTAAAGATAGAAGTAATCTGGAGAAATACAATGTTTAACAACCTGAATATAAGAAATTTTAATAGCCCACTAGTAATATGCCTGTACCATGGTAGTCATTTGGATATTACAGATTATTTTATCTTATAAATTGAATAAATTCATAAGTTAATTATATATTTAAAAGTTTATATTTACATACTCATGTTTATTTATTACTAAATATTAAAGCTCACAACTCATTGTAATTTGAGATATTACAGTGATGACAAAGTACATCACTTTGTGGTAACTCACAAGGTAGCAAAGCTGAAATGAGACCTATTTCGTTAGAAGACATCAAACTTCAGAAATGTATTAAAGTCATCATTGTTCCTGATATGTAGTTGAATATCACAGTTATGGTTATTTCCCAAGTTTGTAAAATATGTTTCTGACTCAATTACATTTACATTCCTAAGTTATGAGTTATTCAGAGAAGTTAAATAAAGTGTCCTAGAATATTCTACTCACTAGTTAACCTGAGTTCAGTCTAAAGGACAAAATAAGTATAATTTTGGACTAAATTATTATGTTTTCATCTCTAATACTCTGTAGAATCTAACAACACCAATGTTTTTATTCCTGTATTCATCAAAACATATGTTTTAACAATGGATTTATCTGATTCAAGGTTTTGTTCATCTTCAGAAATTGAAATAACTTTTTAGCTTATTAACTGACCTAAATTTTTAGCATGGAGTTATTGTATCAGAGTTATATAGAAGATCATCTTTACACTTTTCTAGAGAGCAATGAACACTTACACATATTATGGTAATTGTTTAGCTTATAGAAGAACATTTTCACATTTTTCAATAGAGCAATGAACATTTTTAAATATTTTTATAATTGTTTAGCTTATAAATGTCAACAACATAAATGCTAGAGTATAGAACACTGAAGCCTAGAACAACAGAAAAGAATTCAGACATCAACTGTCCACTTTGGATTTTGTTTACTTTGGATACTGTATCCTGTTTTTAAAATAAAAAGATCAAAACAATTTACTGGGCAATCAAGTATTTTTTTTTTTTCCCAAACAACTTTTTGATGAGTTAAGTGTAAATGAATCAGAACCATATGGAAAGACTTTTTCTTACAACACACACTGCTTTAATGGGAAGAGTGTTTATGAGAATGAACTTTGGTTTTTAAAAATTTGAAAAATATTTTGAGAAATAGTTTAACAATTCCAAATGTGGTTTGTTCATCTGTTCCTGCTGCAATGCACATCAAAAGAAAGTCTTGGAAACAATAATAACTCCAGGGCATGGTTAATCAGGGTGCTATCTCTAAATCGTATGTTTGTCAAGGCCTCCTAAATAAGAATAGGGCAGTGTCTCAAGGAAGTACACAAGGCAGAGGCATAATTGGTTCTGGCAGTTTGAAAAAATAAAATGAAAATAATTTGTGATCATCACATAAACATTCATTATTATCAAGTCAGAGCACAGTCCCCTTTTCATCAATCCAGTCCATAATTAACTGGTTTCTTGGAGCCCCTGAGGGGGCCAAAAAATAGCACCTCTCTTCTCCACCTAATTTCTGAAGCAATTAAGAAAATAACAAAAGGATCAAGAGGTGGAAAACTAAATTGGCACTAATATTGCTGGGAAAATATATCTGGACATGAGAGAAGAAGGGGTGAACACTCCATTGACCAGTGGGCTCCATGAAACAACACATTTGAAGGAAACTTTCAATCTGCTGATAGGAAAAATTGATCTTGGCCTCTAAGTGGTCAGGTAAAAAGGAAAGGCACAAGAGACCAGATACACTTTGCACAGAATTCTGTATAGATGTTTTCCAGTCAAAGGAACCTAGGTCAAGTATATCAGGCTGCTAAGGTTGTGGTTTAAAAAAAAAAAAGAGAGAGAGAAAAGAGTACTGTAGACTGGTGGCTTAACCAACAGAATATTTTTCCCACACTTCTAGAAGCTAGATGTCCATAGATCAAGGTATTGGTAGAATTGGTTCTTTCTTAAGGGTGCTGGGAGAAGAATCTGTTACAAGCCTCTCTGTTTGGCTTGTAGATGATGTTTTCTTCCTCATGTCTTCACGTTGTCTTCTTTGTTTACATGTCTGTGTCCAAATTTCCTCTTCTTATGAGGACAGCAGTTAATATTGGATTAATCCCACCTTATTTTAACTCAATCATCTCTGTGAAGAACCTGTGCAGTCACATTCTGATGTACTTGGGGGTTAGGACTTCAGTATATGAACTTGGGATTGGGGGGGCACAATTCACCCCATAACCAGCTGTAACCCACTAATCAGGGTCTTATTTCACCTACATCAGAATTCCTGTAGCAGCAATCTGGGCTGTCTCTAACTCAACCGACTGCAGTTCCTTCAGGAACTCAGAACTTAATGTAGAACTCTAAATCTCTTTTGAGCCTTATTTTTAAAGGGTCACAGATCTGGTAGCAGGTACAAGATTATGATGGCACTAGCCCTAACCCCACCAAGTGTAGAAAAGAAGCCAGTCCTGCTCACAACAGCAGTTAGACCTACCAAATAATTATTTTCTGTTTCCAGAAGGGTTACCAAACACTTTAGAAGAGTTACGTGATCTCTGAATGAAGAAGTGCAGATACAGAATATAATTTTGTGTTTAGTCTTACCAGGGTGTGTGGTTGTTTATAACAGTTGTCCAAAATCCACAGACAACTAAGTTTGAGTTGCAAAAAACTTGGCATTATTCAATTACTGTATCTGGTGAAAATATCCATTTATGCACATATAAATCTTCAGCTCTCAGGGAATAGCATTTGTTGTTTTCTTACTCAGTTTAGGAATTTACAGTCATGGCAGCCACAGTCATGGTTTCTTTCTTTACCTCCAATATTTTAAAATATCTGAATCACCATTTCTCCTTTGTCATGAAAAATTTAAATATAGACCCTTCATAGTACTCTGAAGTGAATACTGAATCCACTTGTCTTGCAAATTTGAAAGCAGCCAAGAAAGTTTTTCTTGACAAAACCTAAAAGTCCTTTACAAATAGACCCCTTTTTCCATATAATTGAATTCTTGCAGCAGCTGCATCTGCTTGTGGGTTTTCAGGATGTGTCCTGGCCTATTGCTGGCACACACATGTTAAAAGTATTGTTCAGGGTCAAGGTGTGGTATTCTGCACTCTGAGCTTGCCTGCACCTGCTAAAATCATGTGTAAGGGTTAAGCAAGATGATCTTTTTATAATTTCTTCATGCTCCACACCCCTTGAGGAATGGTTTTACTTGGAAATAAATACCCCAATATGTCTCTCTTTTGTACTAAAGAAAACTGCTTCCTTTCACTTGTTTATATTTTTCATTTAGGAATTTTAAATAGCTTTTATAATAACTGCTTTAAGCTCATCTTTTGGATAGCAAGGTGTCTAAATAGAAAATCAGAAAACCTATATCAAGAGTTCTTTGAATGCTGTTGATTTATGGCCTGAAATTGTTTTGCAAGAACTCTGAACATATTTGTTTTGGAGCACAGAACATAGATTTATTATACATCAATTGCATCAGAAAAACTGTTCTAAAATGAATGAAGGGAGGTTTCTGGGAAGATGTTTTGGGGGACACATTTTTGCTGTCCCTCTGCCCTTACCTATCTCCAATCCATCTGCTTCTCTAGAGTCAAGCTTCCGCTGGAGCTGGTAGGCAGTTGAGTGGGAATAAAGCCTTTGGCTTTCTTGGGGTCCTGATGGGCTGGTCAGGAATTTAGACACAGCACTGCATATCCCTGAAGTGAAATCAGAAGGTAATGCTCATTGTTGCTCAAGGAAAAGGTCTATGTAAGTCTCCTGTGAGTAAGAGTGTTCTCCCTGGTATCCAAGAGGCTAAACAGGGCCTCAAGGGTGGGGCACCTCATCTCTATTTTTGAAAATTAGGAAGGGGTAATGATATAAGGAGCCAAAGATTTCTTGGTGTCTCTGCACGAAACTGGTGGCCTCCCTGCTGCTATACCAATATCTTTTGGAACAAAGGTCTATATATCTTCCAACAATTAAGGTAATGGAATTCAAAAACCAGAATTAGACTCAACAAGCAACTATTTTCAGCAAGAAACTCTGAGGGAGCTAAATAGCCATAAGAAATGACTATCCACCAGATAACACAGACCACCTTCTATTTAATTCATTCATTCATTCGTTCATTCATTCATTCATTCATTCAGAGAAGAAGTGTCAATGGAGAGGGGCAGAGGGAGAGGGAGAGATGGAGAAAGAATCCCAAGTAGGCTCTACACTCAGTGTGGAGACCAACATGGGGTTTGATCCCATAACCCTGGGATCATGACCTGAGCCAAAATCAAGAGTTGGCCCCTCAATAACTGAGCCACCCAGGCACCCCAACAGATCACCTTCTAAATCAGTGAGTTCCATCAAAGAGTTATACCTGTGAAGGAATCTTGCCATTGGTTTGCCCTCAGTATAATTCCTTGTTCTTCTCATGCACTTCTTTATATTTCTAGGATGGATCACTGTAGGAATTTCTAGAGTAATCAATTACTAAAATATTTACAAATGTGTATTACTCTCTAAAAAAATGTGAAGATGTACTTATGTCCATATACCACTCTAGAATAATAGCCCTATAGCTCAGTCAAATGCAGCATATGAAGATTACCAAAATCAGGCTCTGAATTAGATAATCACATTGATTAAACATGTGTTTCAATGGATATTGGAATAAAGTATTAGTACAATTAGATTTTATAGAGATTTGGAGGTGTACACATAGCAATTTAATCCAAAATTATCCTCACTTTATATTTAATTGAGACTTAGCTCATGTTTATTGTTGAATGGAATATGTTTTTAAAGGACTTTATTTAGCTCCTGTGAGCACCTCATAACTTGGGAATGCACAAGTTTTTGAATAAAGACCTTTAAGCCAACATGATATATTTGTTATGTTGTATACTGGCTCACATTTTTAGAACTTTTGACTCTTAAACGTTATTTTGTGACATCAATATTGAAAAACTATCAAACTCAATTAAATAGCAATGTAGACTTTACAGCTATAGATATTTGCAAGAAATAATAATGCATCTGATTGTAAATAAAACTTGATTTTATAAAATGTTGATTAAATTTAAAATCAGAAATTATATCCTCTAATGAAATTCAAGAAACTGAAGAAGTTGATCAAAATATTATTTATGTAGAGACTATAAATGTATTCCTGGATGACTGTTAGTTTAAGAGGAAAATTTATCAATATATTAAGGGCAATTAGTGGTGTTGAGGTATTTCTAGTCTTTCTATTTCTACTTTTATATATATATATATATATATATAACCTAGGCTTTAAGGAGTGGTAAATTTAAAATATTTTATGGTCAGGTTGCCCGAGCTGGTTCAGGGTCCAACTCTTGATATTGGCTCATGTCATGATATCAAGGTTCCTGGGATCAAGTCCTGCCTGGGACTCCTCGCTGACAACATGGAACCTTCTTGGGATTTTCTCTCTCCCTGTCTCTCTTGGGCCTCCCCAGCTTGTGCATGAACTCTCTTTTTCAAACTAAGTAAACATTTTAAAAAATAAAATCTTTTATGCTGTTAATGGTTTTGTGATGATCTATGAACAATCTAATATGTCCCAGTGAGAGTAAGTCATTTCCTGTAGATGAGAGAATGGAAATGGGGGGACAAAAGGATGTGGGAGAAGATGAGATGGGAGAGGATAAGGATATTCATGCCTTTTATGGAAGTATTAGTTTGAATTTTTGGCCTCTGCTTTAATTAATCCATCAAATAGGAGTTAGTAGTTTTCTCAATTGAAAACTTGTTGACTACTCAGCCAAACAGGACAAGTTACTTCTTTCAAGCCCAAAGTTCTACTTTGTCCTTCTTCAGTTGTCTGAGCTGGCATGTACTTTTGTGCATTGGCTTCCTTGAGATCGGATGGATTGGACTCTGATGTAGCTCCCTTTTCTTGAGTGACTCATACAGAAGATGTGAAATCTTTCCTACATAGTAACAACCAATAAAAGTAAAAGGCTTAACATTCCATTAGAAAGATTATAATTTTGACATTGTATCTAGAGTTGTATCTAAAATAATTTTTGAGAGTTTAAACTTCTTGAGTAACTAAAGACAAGTCATATTAAAGAAAAATATACAGTTCATTTCTCTTTAAAGCTAAACACAGTAACAGTTTGATTCATGCTACTCTAATTGATTTGACTTGTTTCAAAAGTTGTCTGTTGAGCAGGTATTCCAGATCATTTTTCTGCACTGACATTTCACAGCTATTAAAGTATTATGACTTTATAGAAAATGCTACATCTGGAAAAATTGCTCATTATTTGAATAGACACCTTAGCCTTTACTGTCATGATTGCTTTCCAAACTGATTAGATAATTTTTACTTGTAATAGCAAAGGAGACAAAAAGGGAAAGCCACGTGTCTACCTTGTTATTTATGTTTGTATGTGTCTCTGGAAAATGCTCACTAGTGTTTATATTGCTTACCATTTTATTTCTATGTAGCTTCATTATTTTTTATTAAAAATTTTTAAAATGTTTATTTATTTTTGAAAGAGAGAGAGACAGAGTGTGAGTGGGGGAGGGAGAGAGAGAGAGCGAGACACAGTATCTGAGGCAGGCTCCAGGCTCTGAGCTGTCAGCACAGACATGAGATCATGACCTGGTCAGAAGTCCCAGAGGTTTAACCAACTGAGCCATCCAGGTCCCTCTATGGTTTCATTATTTTTAAATTAATAGATTTCATATGTTTAATTCTCATCATATTATTTAATCATTAATTATCTTATATCCACTTTATTTTTGATCAAATTTTAAAAACAAAAACAAAAACACCTGATAATAAGTTGAACATCCTTAACATTTCTAAAGATCCTTCTAAGCATAAAGGCTTATATAAGGTGTAAAACAATTATACTCAGTTCAGGACAGCTTTCAAATTTGCTTGAATGTTTTCTTTGCAGTTAATCTATATCTTAAAATTTCAAATCCAAATTCCTAAAAATATGCATGTGTACAATATATATTCCTGTCTTTATCACAGAGGTTGGATAAAGTTGGTTTATTTTGGATATTTCTTTTCTGCTAAGAATTTCTTCTTAATTTGGAACAGTCCAAGTTAGACATCAGTAAATTTTTATTTAGAGTTAACATAAGCTCTTAAGGCTATAATTGAAGAGGGAAAGTGTATTTATTTTGTTTGGGCATAATTTTCTTAAGATCTGTTAACAAGTCTGACAATCCATTAAAAACAGAACTAAAATTGATGTAGACATGTGCTGTGATGTTGTTTAGATGAATATATAGACTCACTAAAAACATGTGGATAAAACTAAAGATGCTAAAAACCATTCTCATAATAATCAGATTGAAATCCTTGGGAGAGTGCTGGAAGGCTTTTTCATTATTAAACACGTGAATTTGCGTAATTTAATACATTTGGTATTTTACTAAGAGAAAACAATAAATAAACATATAGAACAAAGGTACAGTTGGAAAATCTTTTATGTAAGAAAAAGTACAGTTTCAGGACATGAAGTTACCTCGTGTATATCCCATGGCTATTTAGATGCTTTAGATGGTAGTTACGAGCAAGCAAACACCATGCCTTTCAGGTTACAGACACTGAGGTGCTTAAGTTAAATTGGAATCACATATTTAACATCGTCCCATAAAGTTTGACCTGTTGCCTTACGGTGTTACCTCTGCCTAGCAACTGTCATCACCCACAAGCACTGCCTTGTCTCTCACCTTCCACTCTGGCTTTGTATGACTGTCATTGTTAAAGCAAATACGTTTTCAGTACAGCTCTCTCCTAGCTTCTCCCCAGAGCTTGAGTAATCAAAAAGTATTTAGAATTTAGAAGGAACTCAACCACAATGAAGCTATTAAACAATGAAACATGAAAAGAGGTTTTCTGAGGAATGTTTAATATATATTCATTGTGTAAAATCACCCCCAGGGTTTGTACCTCTCTCCATCCCTATCATTGATTCCTGTCACTTTTAATTCCTTAGATAACATGTAAATCGTTTTTTATTTTAGTTTATTTTGAGAGAGAGAGGGAGAGAGAAAGAGGGAGAGAGAGAGAGAGAGAGAGAGAGAATTCCAAGCAGGTTCAGTGCTGTCAGCAAGGAGCCCAATGTGGGGCTCAATCCCATCAACTGTAATATCATGACCTGAACTGAAACCAAGATGCTTAACAGACTAAGCCACCCAGGCACCCCTGGCATGTGAATCTTAAAACGTTAAGTATGGTAAGTAGTAAAAGTAAACTAGAAGTAAGACTCATCTCTGTCCTTTTGCTTTTAACTATTCACCAAAATCTTCTCATTATTGAATGCATCCCTGTAACCAGCATCCAGATGAAGAAAGAGAGTATCATTAGCAGTCACTAAGCTCCTTTGTAATCTCTTTTGGTGACTACACCCAAAAGTAACCACTGTCCTGACATTCAAATACAGAGATTTAGTTCACTTATTTTTGTAGTTTAAATGAATAGGCTCCTACCATTTGCACTGTTTCATCTACCATCTTTTATTCATTAATGCATGTGAGCTTCATCTATATTGTCACATGTAGATACACATAATTCATCCTTATTTCAACTCTGTGTTCTTTGTACATTTATAAAGTAACTAGATTCCATATCAGTATACAAAGTAGAAAATGAAGTGAAAAAGCAGTAGAATTCACAATGGCATCAAAAACAATTCATTTAGAAATAATCTAATAAAATACATTAAAACCTCTGTACTGGGAGCCATGAAATATTATTAAGAGAATTTAAAGAAGACCTAAATAAAAGGGTGAAAATCTATGTGAATAGATTGGAAGACTGAATATTATATAGATATTAATACTTTCCAAACTATTCTATAAATACAATATAATTCCAGTAAAAAGCTCAGCAGGGTATTTTTTGTACAAATGAACAAGCAAATTCTAAAGTAAGTACAAATTTTTTTTTAAGTTTACTTATTTATTTTTGAGGGAGACATAGTATGATCACAGGCAGAGCAAGGTCAGAGAGAGAGAGAGAGAGAGAGAGAGAGAGAGAGAGAGAATCCCAATCAGGCTCCATGCTGTCAGCACGAAGCCCAGTGTGGGACTGGAACTCACAAACTGTGAGATAATGACCTGAGCCAAAATCAAGAGTTGGATACTTAACCGACTGAGCCACCCACAGTACCCTAATGTAAGTACAGAAATTTGAAAGGCAATGGGTTGAAGAGGACTTTTATAAGAAAATGTGAGGGCAAGAAAAAACTTGGAATAATGTAAAAGAGAGATAATAAAGGTCTAAATTTAAGATGGTGGCTTAAAAGGGAGAGAAAGTGCTGGGAGCCACACTTGACTTGCTGGATGACAGTCATAGCGAGGAGATGGCAGTGTTTGCATAGCTCCTGCCATGAGAAACGAAAACTGGTATCTCCTCCTGCTACTACTGGCTCATGGTGGAAATGAGCCTGCTGGTATTGACCAGGCCTCACAATATTCCAAATCAGACTGATATTCCCCACACAGATTGCTCATAAGAAAAAGTATATTCCTGCCTTTTCAAAAGAGATTTTAGATGAAAGCATTGTGGATGATTGTCAAAAGGCTCTTCCTATGGGCCTTGAAGATGCAAGACTTAGATAATAAAGGGGGTTAAGAACACAAGAGTTACAACTGGGCCTGGATCTGAGTCAAAGAGCCTGATTTAGTGTTAAGGACAGATATTCACCTCCAGTCAATTTTTTTCTGCTTGGAGCACCGGCCCCCCAAAGTATCTTGTGATCAGTATTTGGAGTGACTTATTCTGGCCTTGAATATGCTGCTTGCACCCTGTAAAGGAACCTATTGTAGGAACTAATTCTTTTGTGATTATGGGGAAAACACTGTGTTTCCTGAAAGACCTGTTTTTCTTAATACTTCTCCTTAAATAAACAAGCTATTGATCCCTGCTCACGAAGAACTAACTTCACCCTTTTTATGCTAAAAACATTGTCTTGTATGCTAAAGATACCTTCCTTCCCCATAGGATAAGCATCTAAATCATCTACCTCAATCACTATTGATAAAGGTTATGCAGGAGTCTTCTATAAATCTATGTTCTGGGAAATTCTTACATATCAAAAAAGTTTGTCATCAGAAATCATTGTCTAAGGCAAATGCCACTTCTGTGTCATCCCCCAAACACTTAATTATAAAATAAAGTTGAGCCCCAGTCAGAGCAGAGATGCCTGCCTGGCCACCAGAGAGATTCTTGCGGCTCCCTCATCCCTCCCTCGCTGACATCGCCCATCCTTCAGGGACCCCTGGACCCGCCAGAGCCGGCCCCCGCAGGAAAGTTTCAAATGGCAAAGACAAGGAGGAATTGACAAGACTTGGCATATTACTATGTAAGAAGTAAAGGAGAAATCATTGTAGAAGACTTCTCGATTTCTGACTCAGGAAGCTGAGTGAATTGTAGATGCCTTTCGTCAAATAGGAGATATGAACCTCAGAATATGTGTGGACAATGCAATGAATAAATTTAGGGATGACACTGTTATTGGCTTTGAGGAAGAGAAGACAATTCAAAGGAGACAATAAAAAGTCTCCTGAATTTGAGATGCTTTTAGGATCACAGGTAAAAATTCTATGTGGTAGCTATGTGAAGAGGTCTAGAGGTTTTGAGTGAGACTTCATCTAATGACTCAGATTTCAGACTCATCAGGTCTCTCTGTCATTGGCCACACTGTTCCTATTCTAGTTCATACTCACCCAGAAATTTGCCATCCACTTCTGCTCTAAACTCCAGTTCATCCTTAGTGCCGCCATGTCTTTCATTCAGAACAGATTGTGTCACTACTTCATAAATCATTTATTGTTACCTATGGTATTAAAAATTATATTCACATGACTACATCATTAGACTTCTGGCATCAAGAACTACCCTGTCTTTCAACCTTATTTCTCACTAATCATGTATTTGTGCTTTATATTCTGTAACCAAATACAATCATTCCATGTTTGCCAAACACAGCATGAACTTTACAGTCTCCACACCTTTCCCAATGCTGTTTTCTTCTCTGGAAATGGCTTCTTTCTCCTTGGCTGAAGATGTAATCCACTGTACCTGCAGTACCACTGCTTCAGCAAACTAATGCACACCTATGGAGATCCATCCCTAATCATAATGAACAGTCATCCCCTCTATCCTTTGAAACCCCATCAGTTTAATTTTTTTTTTTGCAGCATTTTAAAGTTTACATTTGGAATACAAAAAGTACTCCCTGATTTCACATAAAAAGCCCCATTTTATAATTGAGTAAACTAAAATTCAAAGTCCGTGGATGATTACGTCATCTCAAGGCTGTGGATTGGTAGGGCTTGGGCTTCGCAGTGGTTTGGTTCCAAATCCCTAGCTTTTCTTTCAGCCCTCTTACAACATCTGCCTTCACTCCTGTGATTGAGATATTACCCATCCCACTAGTCAAGCATTTCCTTGTGAGTAATTGTGATGCTTTATTTATTTCTGTGTTCTTGCCACTGATGATGATGATCAATGCATGTATATTTTGTTCCGTATAATTTTTTTATTGAAAGAACATGAAAGAGATTTTGCAAATACCAACTAGATATTTTAAGAGATACCCTTATAAATCGCCAATGAAAATGACACTGCTACCACAGAGAATGGTTTTCATATTTTAATGAGAAGAAAAAGTAATCATTGTCTTTAAAAAAAATAGTTCAAGTGATTTTGCTGCTGTTTGTCTTATATTGAAGTTACCCTTTTGATAGAATGAATAAGAATAGTAGTAACGGACCTTGGAATAGTTATTTATCTAACTCTGACACTTTTTTCTTAAACTGGAATTGATCCACCTGGAAATATACAACTGTTGCTGGGATTAAAACATAGAGAAATAGTGAAGAAAAACAGTATTTCAGTGAGTTAAAAAGACGATATTGATTTCAGACTGCATCAACAAATATATTTCTTTTTGCACAGACTATGGTCCACCCTGGGCAAGTGAAGTTTTCCTTCTCAAATTTCTGCTTTATTGCCCCTTTAAATAATAGTGTCCTGAAGAATAAAGTCTTAATATAGATACCTATCCAGAGAGTTTTATTGTATTTCTGAGACATAATTTGACATATTGATTTTCTTTCAAAGGCATTCCTTAAACATATGAAATTGTCTGTTACCTGCATATAGCACATGTAACTGCTGTAACACAGATGGTCCAGTGTTGCTTGTCTGGTCCCTGCCACATCACTGTAATCTGGACCATCAGAGCCATCACTGATGGCTGGTGAGCTGGAACTTGAGTGGCCCTAGTTGTAGAACAATCATATTTTGGTGACCTAGTATATACCACTACAGTCAATGATTCGTCTGTGATTTCTACACTTGGAGGGTAAATATGTATTATGCTAATAGTTCATTCATCACTGCCCTAGACTTTCAATATAGAAGCTACTTCAGTAAGGCAAAACTTCTCAGTTTCTCTGCACACCCATTTTCTCCAAAGTGTACCACTCCTGCCTGCCTTATTGCCTTGAGCTGGTACCTCTCTTCCCCCAACTAGTCACGGCCAATGTTGAGTATTTTGTAATCTCATAGTCATGCTCACCGAGAATTAGCCGCCTCTTCTGTTTTCCTGGGTTGCCTTGGGAACAGGGAACAGTTTTCCATGTTCCTCATTCTCAAAGAGTGCTCTATTTCCACTCCTAGATATGTCACTTTCCTGTTCTCAGCCCCACTCAAAAGGCAAACTCACCTTGAAAATGATTTGCTAATGCTAGTTAAGGTCCTGAAAAGAATTATTTTGTAACTCTGAGGTTTGACCATTCATATGGGGAAAAAAAAGCCCTCTTAGAAAAAAGAAAGAAAAAAGAAATTAAGAAAAAAGACGTTTATAAAAATTTTTAAATAACTCAAAGATATTAGGATCAAATAATAAAAATAATAGAGAAGGTCTAAACAAAATATAAGTGTTTGAGTTATTTTAAAATGCTGCCAAACTAAATAATAACAAAATTAGGTCTGGGGAAAAATAAATATACACTGTCAGTCCAAGGACTTTCTACTTTAATGCAAATGGCACTTTATATCAAACCTAGTCAGGATTATGTGGGCTTGCAGTTATATGAGAAATGGGAATTTTATTACTATAAGTAAAAAAAAGAGGTTAGGATAGGTCATTAGGAAAATAGGATGCCACTAGAATAGATCTTGTTGAAAAGGATGTGAGTTTTCTGTATATAATTCTTTCCCTGTCTTATGACCATATTCAATAGTTGAATGAGATGTTTTTTAAATTATTTCACTTTCTCTGTAGAATTGATAATGATGGGAATGATGATGTCAATATATCTCCCTAAAAAATGTAGACATAGACATAGCAACTTTCAATTATTAAGTATTTATAACATATTTGAAAATGATTTGCATTTCCTTAGTGATCACCCGATTATTCAAAATTCCAAAGTATTTTCTATTTAGAATCATCGCTCATGAAACATTCTTTAAATTAATTCTTGCCTTTCCTGACATAAATCAGGAAGTTCCATCAAAGAGTTCCTTTTCATGATGACAAGAAACTAAGAAAAAAGTTCTGATGAAAGATTAAAATGGTCATAAGAACATGAAAATGTGCACAGATGTGTTTTTAAATAACTTTCTCCACCATTACCTTGTGAATATCAAATATGTTTAATGCAACAAAGAGTATCATTTATAGTTTGTGATATTGGCAAATGGCCATATCACTTTTAAACTGGGATAAACTGGAATACCTCTTTCATGTAAGTAACATAAAAGAAGGTAATGTGTCATTTCCTCAAGATTTCATCATGTATGTATGTGAATTTCCTGGCCCCAAACAAACCCTCATCTAGTGTCTAGTCTTGGTTTTTTAATGACATACCCAGTTAAAGAAACCAGGCCTTCTTGAACAAATTTCTGATGTAAGAGAAGGAAGGATACAAGATGATCTTGATGGATATTAATCTATCCATCAATCTATTGATATATATAGATATATACACATATACATTCAAATAGTATATGACAGAAGGACACAGAAACTATCTTAAAGAATTCCCAGTGGCTAAAGCTGAAATAATTTTAACAATAAAATAAACTAGTATCAGCTTATAAATTAATATCCACATTTCCATACTGATATACATAAATGATTGAATAAATGGAGGAGAATTAAAAGTCTCCCATGTAAGAGAATTCCAAATAATTTGAGTAGATACTCTGCTTTCAAGTTGCTGGAATGTCACTTCTTATTTCTTAGGGGTGAACTTCACATAATGACTTACTTCCAAAGAGTAAAATATGGAAATAGGGGGCAAAAGGTAATTTCCAGAGCAAAAAACTAACAAACCCTATCTCAGCCAGGTGATCAAGGTCAAAGTCAATGACAAGTCATGTGGATAGTATGTACCCTTAATATGATTTGAAGAGAATGGTGATTTACCCCTGTAGGTTTCCTCTACAAACCTATAAACCCAGTCTTATCATGAGGACACCTTTAGCCAAATCCCATTTGAGGCTCATTCTACACAATTCCTAACCAGTATCCCTCAAAAATATCAAAGCCATAAAGAAAGTCTGAGAGAATGTTACAGCTAAGAGGAGTCTCTTAGGAGGCATGATAACTAAACCCAATATGATATTTTTGATGAGATCCTGGAACAGAAAAAAGGCATTAGGTTAAAAACTAAGAGATCTGAATAGAGTATGAACTTTGGCTAAAAATAACGTATTAATTTTGGCTCATTAATTATAACAGATGTTCTATGCCAATTTAAGATTAAATAGCAGAAAGATGGCACAGACTGTACAAAGGAAGTCTGATTAACTTTGTAATTTTTTTCTGTAAATCTAAAACTATTCTAAAATGAAAAGTTTATTAAAAATAAAAGATAAATAGAAAAGAAAAAAGTCCAGCACATTAGATCAGATTCTACCTATATACATACTTCCATTCATTTGAGTATGTTTGTGTTAATCTATCTCTGTTCGAGACTAAGTGTTGGAACTTATTAACCATTGCAGGGAGAAGGCAAGAGAGAGTGTCTTTTCTGTACCTTATTTTACTTGGAACAAATTGCCTTTTAGTTCAGAATTTATTTTAAAAGAAATCAGTGCCTTATACTTCCACACTAGAGATAGTTAAGGATGAGGGATGAGTTGGTATATTTAAATCTCAACACATTGTGCTTTGGTACTTGGGGGTTTAAAGGAGAGTTTAATCTGAATGGGGCAGGAATGCTCTCCAGATGCTCACTTTCATTTCCACTTTGCATTAGGAGAGGGGGAGAAAGAGAGAGGGAGGGGTGAGAGAGAGAGACACACGGGAGAAAGAAAGAAAAGAAAAGAAGGAAAGAAGGAAAGGAAGGAAGGAAGGAAGGAAGGAAGGAAGGAAGGAAGGAAGAAAGAAAGAAGGAAGGAAGAAAGGAAAAAAAGGAAAGAAAGAAGGAAAGAAAAGAAAGAAAAAAGAAGGAAAGAAAGAAGGAAAGAAAGAAAAGGAACAAAGAAAGAAGAAAGGAAAAAAGAAGGAAAGAAAGAAAAGGAAAAAAGAAAGAAAAAAGAAAAAAGGAAAAAAAGAAAAGAAAGAAAGAAAAAGAAACTCTACGGTATAAGCAAGTGAAGAGGCTAACTACGTAGGTCAGAGTGCTATTATTATTTTCCCTAGAGATAATCTTTAGTGATTAGTGCCTCGTGGATTTTACTGTGTAATGAAAGCAGCTGTTAAATCAACAATAAAGTCACAAAGCGATTCGTAGTTTCAAGATACTTACATAATTCTTTTCCTTCCTATCTCTATAGCATATGCATCCATATGCTGTAAATAGAGTTAATTTGCATATATTTCTGTTAATTTTACTTTCTTAATATTTTAGACACAGGATCATGAAGAATTCTACTACCATTTTAAATATTGGAGAAATTTGTATTGTTTTATGTCTCTTTTAAAAGATTCCATTGCAGCCAGTCATTTGCCATTAAAAAAAAAAAATGATGCTAAAACAGAAGTCTATCCTAAATCAATTCCTCTAGTAGCCCCAACCCCAGTGAAAACATCAAAGCCTCTAAATGAGGCGAGAGGCCTGGATTTCCAGTGACGTGGAGGGGAAAATAGTCTTTCCACCTTTAAACATAACATATGCTGTAAGTTGAAGGAAAAAAGGTCTCAAGAGGTATCCTTGCACAGTGTACTGTAATTAAACTCAGATGCAGGTTCGACCCTTGCACTCTTACTTCTCTCAAGATACTTGAAAGGAGAGTGGATTAAAGACGTCTAAAGTTTTAACCTGTGTTGGTTGCGGTGGAGGATGCACCTTTTTTTTTTTTTTTTTTTTGCCCAGAGCTGCTCGTGTCAGTCTTTTTAGAGGAGGTTGTTTTCTGACACCTCCGTCACTGATAGTATTCCAAGTATTGGTAACTTTGTTTTGTGAATATGTGAATAGTAACAGTGTATGGCTAGGAATATAAGTAAAGTGATACTGACAAGAAACTGATGGGTGGAAATGCAAAGAAGATGGTTTAAATGGTCTGAGTCATTTGGGTCAGATCTCTATTTCCCAGTTCCTGATTTGCTATAAACCCTCAGTATTTTTGATAGACCCACATAATAAATCCAAAGGAAAAATTAACAGAACGTTTAAAATGTGTGGGTTCAACAGCCCATCCAGATCCGTCTTCATGCAGGTGATCCCTTGGTACCAGTGTATAGATTGGTTCTATCTTTGGCCTAAACTTCTGAATCCCCACTTGCATGTGTCTGTGAACTAGCACCTGAGTATACGGGCATATGCTAACACTTTTAAGGTTTTGAATCAAAGGAAGCAGATGCTTTTTATGCAAAGTCCTGATTTTCACATTATGGATCACTAGGATTGACACTTAACAGGAGTCATGTGTCTAATTCTTTGCATCAGCATGAGCAAAAAATATATTCCACAATAGTAAATTATCTTAACTTCTCTCAGGAAATACGAACGGCTTCACCGTGAGAGAGTGGTTGTGTGAGTCAAAAGCATAAAAATGCCAGCCATAAATAAAGGTGAAAAACCCTCATTCCCACTGGGATAAAATAACATTCCATTCCTGAGATACTGAGTAGGGACAGACAGTTTCTTTGGAGATTTGTTTGATCCAAGAGTAGAGAGAAAATAACTTTTAATAATTTATAATTGCATCGCCCCAAATCACAACCTTGAACATAAAGGGAGAAAATCTACTTTCAAATCAATTCTGCATTGACAAGTGGGGAACTAAATCTTTAATGGGAAAAGTTATCTTTGGTAAGGTTTTTGATCTCTGAAGACAAATGCACACTATATTTTAGAGGTGATATTTTTATCATATGCATAGGCATTTGCTCATAATTTTAAAGTTAAGAAAATAGACATAAGAAGTCTTTTAGATCGATAGTTCTTCAACCAAGTACAAATGATGAATGCCATGAGGTGGAGGTACAGATCTCCTTGTATTTACCTAGGTACTGACTACTACTTTTTTCAATGAGACGTAAGGAATTATCACCCTTGGTTATAGATTTACATCTCCACACATTTAAACTAAAAGCAGAGAATGTTACTTTTTTAAGTTATTGTAACAGTAAAAAATTAAAACTTCAGTTTACAGTTAGTCTTATATTTGAATTAAAGATCATTAACACAAGATTTGCTCTTCACTCTGACTATGGAAATGAAGAACAATTGAACATAGAATAAATAATGGCAGGTCTATTGTTTGGTTGTTTTTACCACAGTAAAATTATAGTTATAGCACTCAAAGCAACTCCACACTGCTGCTGGCTAGGAAAAGACCACTTTGGCATTACTGCTGTTTTCTCATCTGTCAAACACATTTAATCACACTCACCGTGTTCCGCTGTATGTTGTCTGGCTTAACAAATTAATGGCTCTAAAGTGCTTTGAAAATATAAATCTTTATATAAATAATAAAACATTATTACAGCCTGGGAATAAGTCTGAGAAGGGTTAAAGAGTAATGACTTGTCCTCCAGGATTGTAAGGGTTTCAAAGAGTGGTGTTTTTTAACTGGCTATTTCTTATGTTGTTATAAAATCTTGTCCGGCCTGCCTAAAAACAGTTATGTTGGTTAATTTAAGACCACATAAGCAGTTCTGACTGAATCTGGCTGTTTAAAAAAAAAAAGTCAATAGTATTGACATAATTAAAGCAACAGGGCTAGTTACTAGTTACATAGTCATTCACATATTATTTTGTACATGTGCACATTCTCAGGTGAAGACATGTCTGATGCTATGGGGGGAAAAAAGAAAACAGCTAAAAACATTGGTTTCTAGCCTTAAGAAACTCTTAGACTTATAAGGGAACTAAATGTATACAAATTCCTTATATATTTGGATTTGCTGAACAATCTTCAGGATATGAGAAAGAAATTATTTTAGGATCGTAGAAGGCGGCGAAAGGGTTTCTGGCACTGATGTGCTAAAGGAAGATGGGGATGTAGGAGAACACACGATCTGGGATGTTTTCATTAATGACCCAGCACCACCAGGGCTGAGCCTTGAACCAGGTTAGACTTCAGAAATGCATGGACAGCTTGGAAGACATTTGATGCCAGATAGGTAAGCATGAAAACAGCAAGCATATTAGGAAAACAAGTGGCTTAGGAGTTTGGGATGTGTCAAACTGAATAGTAGGAGATAAAGCTCCAAAGATAGGTTGGCGCCAAGTTGTGTAGGCTCTTGAATGACAGGTTAAAATATGTGGGCTTTATTTAGTGGGAGAGTGTAAGCTATTTCTTAAAGTCAAATAAACATTTTATAAGAGTTGTTTTAAATAGTCAGGAAAGAAGACATTTTATTCAAGATGAGGTTATATGTAATTCATTTAGAAATGTTTTCCCTGCCTGTGGTTAGAAAAATAAATAGACAGTCAATTTAATACTAGATCTCTGACAACACATTGATGATGATTTTCAGATTGAGGCTACATTGGTATGAAAAGGTATATGATTAAACTATTTTTGCAGAATTTAATGGAAAATTATTTTTAACTCAACAATGACTCATTACTATATTTATAAGACAACAGTTAGATTTGTTCAAATTTCAGTCTAAATTAAGGCCACCCCAGGTGTCTCTATGGATCTTAAATTTTAGATCATTTCTGAACTTGAGACATGTTAACATTTATTCTCATTCAAGATATAATAGAATTTAAAAATCAAGGATCTCACTTCCATGATTCACTATGTATTCTTAAACCAGGCATAGTAGTAACAACTTGCTTTTTTGGAAATTCCTTTGGAAACAGTATTGAAATGAGTTGGAAAGCACTTCAGAAAGTATTTGGCTCAAGGACACCTTGTGGCTGAGTGGCTGAGTATCCAACTCTTGATTTTTGCTCAAGTCATGATCTCATGGTTTGTGAGTTTGAGCCCCATGTTGAGTTCTGTGCTGAGCTCTTTGCTCTCTCTCCTTCTCTCTCTTCCCCCTTCTTTCCTCCCTCCCTCCCTCCCTCTCTCTCTTTCTCTCTCTCTCTCACAAACTAAACAAATAAAATAAATTTTATAGGTACCTGTGTGGTTCAGTAGGTTAAGCTTTCTGACCTTTCTGCTCAGGACATGACCTCATGGTTCATGGATTTGAGCCCCACATCTGGCTCTGCACTGACAGCACAGAGCCTCCTTAGGATTCTCTCTCCTTCTCTCTCTGACCCTCTCCCTTCAAAATAAATAAATAAACTTTAAAATAAAATAAAAACTCTTTAAATAAAGATTTTGGCCCAAACATTTTATTTCTTTCTTTTTTTAAAAAAAATTTATTTATTTCTAGGAGAGAGAGAGATAGCGTGAGCAGGGGAGGGTCAGAGAGAGAGGGAGAGACAGACTCTGAAACAGGCTCCAGGCTCTAAGCTGGCAGTCAGCACAGAGCCTGACGCGGGACTCGAACCCACGACCCACGAGATCATGACCTAAGCGAAAGTTGGACGCTTAACCGACTAAGCCACCCAGGCGCCCCCCAAACTTTTTATTTCTACTTGAAAAAAATTAAGAGCCATAATTCACTGGTTTTTCAGTTATAACATGTTTTCAAAAGATATTTTAGGCAATATTTTGAAATATCAGCTTTGTATTAGATTAAATCAAGCACAGTATTTTCCTTGAATTCTTGATTGTTTTGAAAACTGTCTTTATTAATAATGTTGCAAATATTATCAACGTGTACTTTTGTGATTTCTATCATATACCTTCTCTAAAATAAAGCAATAATTCCTTATGCCATTTCCAAGAAGGTATTCTAAAAATGTATTTCTCTTTAACTTATACTGATAAATTACTCATTTTTGAAATATATAATAAATAACACAATGGGTATACAGATATTATACACCATATTTAAAGCTATCTTGACTAGTTAATTTTAATATCCCATTTGAATTAAGGATTTCATCAAATGAAGGCTAATGAGGTATTCTTCATTCTTGAGCTTCACTGTTAACTAAAAGGATTTCAGTCTGGATTTAGGATAACTGAAATCAGGAATGTTTTATGAAATTAGTAAGTGGAGTTGGCTGTGAAGCTGTTTGATGATCTGTGGTTCTGTAATGTATAGTTAACACAAATGTCATCAGGTTTAATTTTCCCTACTGATTTTGAGTTCGGATTGATTAATTTATATAGATTTTTCATGGATTTAAATTTTCTAATTATTTTCCTAGGATGGCATTTAATAGCCTTAAATGCCTAATTCGACTTGTTTTCCAAAAGTTCTTCGGGTTTTAGGAGCATTTCAACTGCATTCTATGATTCTAAAGTCTGATAAACATGTAAGTTAAACATCGAAAAACACATTTCATTTTCTTAACCCCACTTGATAGAAAGTGACCATGACTGAACTGTCGTGATTATTGGTTACATAAATTCTGCTATAAAGATTTGGGAGGGGAGGAGGAGATGACATATACAGAAGACTTTCTGAATGTATTCTATAGCTTTGATTTTCTTCTCCCTCATGCTTCTGCTTTCTCCTCCTCCTCTTTTTCTACTTGCTTGTTATTGTAACATATTATTGTTCTTGTTTCTTTAAGCGAATAGAGTATTTAAGGAACTGTAAATAATAAAGGCTACAGCCAGGCTGACTATATAATTTGTAGGGCTCGGTGCAAAATGAAAATACAAGGCACCTTATTAAAAAATTGTTGAGGATTTTAAGATGTGACAGCAAAGCATTAAAACAAGCGTGGAGCCTTTCTGAGCATGTGGTCGTGTATGACTCTACCAGTTGCATGCTTTCTGAAGCCAGCTCCTGCTACAGCTTGCAGAGAGTGAAACACATTTCCTGCTTCATCTATTTTCTTCTGAATTTCTGACAGGTTTTTCTTTGGGCAAACTTTATCTTGGAAATGTAAGTATAGGTTCTTCATTTCTACGTACAGGAGCTAATGGTCAGGATCATTAGTATTTGTATTGCTGATTTCTATTGCTTCTGTAATAAGCCCCCACAAACTTAGTGATTTAAGACAACATGAATCTGTTATTTTACTATTCTAGAGATCAGATTTTTGAAGTGAAGGTTACTAGGAATAAAGCTGTCACTAGGGCTTTAGGAAAGAATCTATTTTCTTTGCCTTTCCCTGCCTCTAGGGGCTACCTGTGTTCTTCGCCTCATGAGCCCTTTCTCCATTTTCTGAGCCAGTATCATAGCACATCTTCAACTCTGCATCAGTCACGTAACTCACACTCTGTTTCATCATCACATACCCTGGTCTACCCCTTTTAAGAACTCTGTGAGTCAACTGGGCCACCTTGATAATACGGGGTAGCATACCCATTTCCCCACCTTTAACTTAGTTATATCTGCAAAGTCCTCCTTGTCATATAGAGTCACATATGCACAGGTCGGGGGCTCTTAGTCTACCTATCACCACATTTCTTCTTGTACACGTACTTTCTGATAGTTACAGTAATTTTATGGCCAATGGTGTATATTCATCTCAAAGCTTCCTGACTTAAAAATCACCTTAATTATTTTGCCCTGTACTTCTAGTCAATGGGATGCTAAGAGTTATATGAAAATTTGGCTTAAAGTGAAAAAGACATTTAATTGCTTTTTTTAGGCAGGAGTATCATTTTATTGTTAAACACCATCTGTAAGATGTATGAAATAACTTGTGCCTTTTATTTGGAAAAATCTAAAAGCTAATGTTCATGAAGCATGTTTTTTTTTTCTGTTCAATATGAACAATCACTCTCATCATAGACATACATACATATGTAAGTTCACATTTTGTTACCTTCCCAAACAATACCAAATTTTCCCTACTGACTTCATTTATTCATACTTGCTTTGTTTCTATAGATTCGAATTGTCTAATCCTTTAGTGAACTGTAAAACTCCGTGTTTCTCGCAAATAAAAGATTAGTGAATATTTAAAAGACTTGGGCTCAGTTATGTGTTCAGTATTTATTGCACACATACCCTAATAATAGAAATTACAGGGAATGGAGTGTATACATTATAAGTTTCTGGGGGAAACTAGGCAGATACCCAAGCAGCAGACATAAATTCAATAAAACAAGATATGCATCAACTCATGAGCAGGGTGGTCTGTGGGTTTGGTGTTCAGAAGCGCTCCTTGGAAAACTTGTGTTTCCGAGGAAAACATTAATGGAACCAGAGGATTAGGTTGGGTAAATGACATAGTCCTCATAGTAACCGATTAGTGTAGAACTTTACGACTGCCCAGGATAATAGATGGAAAACAAGGCATGCATGCTTAGCCAGCCAGTGTAGCTGCAACACAGAAATTCCTTTTTTAAGGGCAAGCACGAGACGATCCATAAGTCTGTGATTAAGCAATTTTGTTTAATCTTCAGGGTAACATAATTATTTCATATAAATTTGGCAACTTTTCCATATTCAAACTATGAATTAGCTATGAAGATTTGAATAGGAAATTGTATTATGGAGCCCAATAAGCAATGTGGGTAAAAAGATTTGAAACAAGTGTTGGGGGAGAAAAGAGAACAGTCTGGGAGTTTTGACTGTTACAGTATTGCTAAAATAGCATAACCAGAGCTTGGATTTAATGGTAGAGGTAAGATAGGGATAGGCGGATCCAGTTCACATTGTACACACACACTCAAACACAGCTGCACGAGTTACATTTCATGTGTAGAGGTGCATAGAAGGTCATATCAAATATCTAAACATAGGTGAGGAGAGTAATAATGCTGGTAAGCTTTTCCTGAATATTAGTAACACGCCAGACACTGTCCTTGAGATTTTTCATTACTCTACTTCTCATAACAACAGTTTGATATCCCATAATTCCCATTTAGATACGAGGAAGTTATAATGGCATTTAAGTGATTTGCTTAAGTGACCAGTAAATATATTCTAGAATTTAACTCCTGACTTTTGATCTTCAAAACCTACACTTTGGAGGTTACCAAACCAAAGATGTGGGCATTTGGCCTAAAACACATTCCCTTTGTATCCCCAAACCTCATTTGATTAGAATTCTTTAATCTTAGCAATAAAAAAAATCATAACTCTCCTTTAACCCAAATTCCCTTCAGTGTAGAAATGCCATGCAACCACTGTAGAAAATGGCCAGTGCTGCCAAAACACTTTCAGTAATGGAGACTTTACCAATTCTAACTTAAATTTTTCCAAGATCCCATGGCTAGGAAGTTTGTCCTTGTTTTCAGCTGAAATCTTCCCTATAATCTTCACTCTCTTGGTGTGACTCTGCCTTCTGGAATTGAGCACGGAAAAATCCTGTTCCTTTCCCACAAGCAGCCCTTCAGAGTGCTTGAGAATAGCCATCACAAGTATATTCCATGTGAAGCATCCTTTTTGTCTGAATCATGGGGTGAAGCCCTCATATCCTTCACCATCTCGGTGCATTCTTTATACTGCTCAGCATACTATAGATAAATTAGTGTTACTCATCTGTTTAAGACTATATGCCAGCATTTCTTCTCCATTTTTCTTGGGTCGGTCCAGAAGGTGATCTATAAAGCATTTTGATCAACTCACCAGCTTTCTCTACATTAATTGACAAAAGCACAAATTGACAAAAGCACAAATTGACAAAAGCACTATCCTTTAGTCACTGCCTTACTCATTCCACAATTAAAATAGATACCTAACTTGTGCTAAAATGAGACCTTCGTTCCAGCTGCAATACGAACACCTGTGAGCCTGGAACTCTGGAAACCTGAGAATCGAGCAGGCACTTAATCATCGTTTACACTTCACATCTTTAGTGCTTAGCTGTGAAGGCCCGGCCAGTGACCTGCTGACGGCTTTTCCAGTAAAACAGAGGAGACATAAAGCAGGGCAAATCAGATATTCTTAACAAGAGCCTTCTCTCCAGCTGTCAATGAGGCACGCAGCTCTGGAGATGCCCAGTAGGAGGCTCTCCTATCACTGACTTTTGACTATTTGAGTGTTTGGTTAAACATTTTGAAAAGTGATAGGTGAGTGGGGTCTTTACTTGAAGTTATGGGTCAAATTCCAGGCTTCCAGTAGCACATAGCAGACAGAGAAAAATAAATTATGGGGCTTTCAAGTATACATAGACTTAAAATACCTCACGATATGATTGAAAGCTGAGCGCCAATTTTGAAGTTATCGTAAGTAAGAAATACTGTTAAAGGAAAGTTAAGACTCTTAAATTTTATTGTCAGTAAGACATTGCAAAGGGAAATAATGGAGAGGTGTATATCAAAGATAAAGAAGGTAGTCAACCTGAGGGAAATACGTTCCCCACCCCCGCCTTATCTAATGCCTTGGAGTATGAGGACTTACTTAACTTTATCATCCCAGCTTCTTATTCATGGCATGTTAAAGTTATTCAAAAGAAAATAAAGCATTTGAGAAAAGAAGCATTTATTTGATACTAAATTTTATAGGGAAGATCTGGTAATCATGTATATGCATTTCTTATTTAAAAAGTATTTTTTATCATCTAGATGTGACTTCCCGGTACTATTTATGTCTGTTAATTTAAAACGAACATGTATATGTAAAGATGTGTTTATTTGAAATCATATATGTACACATAAATATATATTTTATATATACTTATATATATGGAATGGAATAATATTTTCATGTATATAATGCACACATTTTAATGTATTGATTATACAATCTAAGTATTATAGTAATTTATTAATTTAAATTGGTGATTAATAATTTTGGTGCATTATATATGATTAATGTATTCATGACATATTTTTGGTATTATTAAATCACAAGAAAAATACCATCATTAACTAGAAATTTATATTTTTCCAGAAAGCTAAAAGTGGTATTGAGCTTTGCCACATAAGTCATTTAAAATTAAGCAGATCCATTAATAAAATACTATATTTATTATATTAATATAAACATTTAAATATATTCATAAATATCATCTAATTTGATCCTCTCAGGAACATTTAACCTTCAGATGACTTATGATTATCCTTTTCTTTAATTTAGAGGTAAAGATAATGAATTGTATGGTAGTTCAAATGATTAGTAAGTGGTAGAGAAAGTTATCAAAATTCAGGTTCTCTGACTTTCTACCCTGATCTTTTTCTACATTATATTTCACACTAATTTAACAAAAACAAAGCAAAAAGCAACTTTCACATATTCAATCATATATAGAATGTAGTCTTGGATTTGTAGTCGGTAGGTCTTCATCAATAAAACTGTAAAATCTTAAGAATTAACTCATATCTTTCCAAATATCTAAGAATCGATGAGTTAGTTGTTTTCTCTGGTGATATTTTTATCCAAATATATTCTGTGTAATCTTGTTAGAAACCTGAAGAGTGAGGGAGCTCTTTCTGAAGAGTCTTTATTTGGAAACAAAGAAACTTATTTTTGTATTTTAACAGAGAATATATTTTTTTTCTTTCTAGATTATGTGTAGACTGGTAGGGAAAATAGTCCTGGTTGTTTTTGTTGTTGTTTTTTGGTTAATCTTATGACTGTAGTGAAACGATTCAGAAACTATAATACACTCCATATGCTTGGCTTTTTGAAGTGCGCTTAGTACTCCATTTGGGATTCCTGATTTGTACTTCTCAATCTGATTTGGATAACATGCAGGTTCCCTTCAGCGAGCTGACCTGGTGCAAACACGCAATGGATTAATTCCATAATAAATTATGAGGGCAATAAAGCTCTCTAGACCAGTTTGCCTCTTAAGTAACAATTTTTTATGTCTCCTTATAAAAGTGAACTTATGTTTTATTTGTAAGTCATTCTGGGCATAATAAACTGTTTGAATTTGGGGCACTTAGTTTTGGACCTGAGCACATTCTTTCTCAGTGCATTGTTTTATGGTGGTTCTGGAGCTACTTATTAGCCAAAGCACCTGAAAGTTCCTGGAGGATACTAACATCTAGTTGAAATAACGTCACACCTAAAGGTGCATGGAAATATAGACTTCGTATAATTCTGAACTCCAGCTGTTTTTCATCTATTTCTGTATCTATTTATTTTATGTCTAAAGAAAGCCCACCATTTGCCATCTAATGTTGTAATAAGATCGCTCTGCTTCAGTTTTGTGTGAAGTTATATTGAATAGAATATGCACTTAGGCCCTTTATGAGATTGCTGCTAGGGTGGGAAAGCTCTTTCAGGCAAATAAATAATGATATGGGTTATTTGGTCATATCCTGATGAACACTGGGTGGCAGAGATACCCAAAATAATAATTCTTGCTGTTCTTGGGTAAGTTGTTGTACTTTAAAAAACCTTTCTTGTTTCCCCAACACCACTACATATTTCTTAATTGATTCCAATTGGGGGACCTATTTGCCTTACATTGAATTGGTAAATTGAAAAGAAACTTTTTAAATTCTGAGGAAGAAGCAAAGGTGTATTTGGAAGCGATAAACTCATGGCAGAAATGGCCTATTCTTAATGAACGATTACTACTTTTACTCCTAAATGCAGTGTGGAAAGGTGCCCATAAGAATGAGATAGGGGAGGCTGGTGGCATCTGACTCTTGATGTGAGGGACATTCTGAAATTAAGCATGATTATCTTTCTGATGTTTAGGAATCCATACCATTTTATTCAATAATTTGTTGTTTTTTTCTCAATTTTATAATTCATAAAAATAAATTCTGCAAAATCTCCATGATTCAGGTTACCTGCATTAGAGTAGAGCTATGTGAAGAGAGACACAAAAGAGCCCCTGACAGATTACACAGGAAAAACTCGGGATTCTAGGATTTGATCATGAAAAGATTTAATTGGAAACCACAGAATAAGAAACACTTTAGGTTTTAAATAAAATTTAAAGCAGTTCTTTCGATGTTTATTTATTTTTGAGACAGAGACAGAGAGAGAGAAAGCAAGCATGAGCGGCAGAGGGGCAGGGACAGAGGGGGTTGGAGAATCCGAAGCGGGCTCAGGGCTGACAACGGGGAGTCCGGTGTGGGGCTTAAACTCACAAACAGTGAGTTCACGGCCTGAGCTTAAGTCGGACACTTAGCTGACAGAGCCTCTGAGACGCCCCTTGAATAAAATTTTAACCCAGCAATGTTTATGATTTTGTGTCAACCCATCTTCGCGGTACAGAGGAATATTAGATTGGCTTAATGAAGTAAGAAATGAGAGAATGTAATTACCATCAAAACCAAACAAACAAACAAAGCATAACGCATACCACACAGTGCTTGATCAAAAGCAGGTGATCGGTAGTGGTATTATTATTATTCCTCCTTCCAATTAGTATCCTAGAAGTGCCTGGATACTTGTATCATATATAGACTGGTGAAAGGATGGGAAACTCACCCTAACAGCAGTTCTGCATTGACTTTGGATCTCTTTTCCAACTCAAATGCTTGGTGAGAAGCATTACTCATACTAATTGGCATGGCTTATAAAGCAGCCTAATCCCAAAGCGGTTTTTTTTCCAGTGTCAGGTGAAATATGTTCAAGTAACTAACAAATACTAATATTTTTCATATTTAAGCATCTACCACTCTATAATTCTGTGCTGTGTTGCATTCTTCAAACACAAAGTAAAAATAATTATTTACTATTATATCTATACTGTAGATTAATAAAATGCAGATTGTTGGCTCTTTATACAATTGGACAAAATAATTAACAGTAGAAAGTCATTAGTTTTCATTACTTCCCAGACTATAATTATTTATTTATACTATATTAAAGAAGTATCAACATATACCCTCAATCTTGTTGACCTAATTTTCTATATTGCAAATGTTATTGAGCAACATTATTGTAGACAGAATCCCGTGATTACTAAAACAAATGCTCCACATAATCAAGAAAAAGTAACATAACTTCCTTCCCAGTAACAGTTATATTCATTTACGATTAAATCTTTGTGGCCATTTGAAATTTTAGCTATCCAGGCAGAGGGAACTAAGAATTTCTTTCAATGGGTTCCCCTAATTTCCACAGACATTTTCACCACATTCAAAGTAATTCTGGAGGGATAAGCGAGACCTGTTCATTGACAGTGAAAATACCTCAAATAATTTTCAAATGATTATTGTACAGCTAACCCAAAGTACATTTTTGCCAACTATTTGGTTTTTTTCTCTTCTATTTATGGCTATAAGTACTTCGAAGACACTTAACCCATATGTTTCTGATTCATTTACACTTAACTCATCAAAATGTTGTTTTAAAGAAGCATACTAATCAAGTAGGCTTTAAAAAGTCTTTTAGTTTATTTTTGAGAACTAGAAAGCCATATTTTCTCAGCTATAAATTAATTTGAGAAAAATTTAAATATTTTAGACTTGGCACAAGACATTTTCCATCTTTGGAATTTTTAGTAATTAGATACTTTGCTTTCCCTTCTGTTCCTGAAAGCTGACCTACTGAGTTCCCTCTGAAGAACTACTTTTTTTATAAGAAATCTTAAATCTGGAAGGATTTAGGCCTATCCTAAAGTAGGTGTAAATTTAGAACTAAAAGTATCACATTGCATGAGAGAATTAAGAGCATAGTTTTAAATAACCTTCTCTCTTTCTAGTTTTAAATAACCTCTCACTTTTTTATTTACATAGAAAAGATATTTTGCATTGTCAATAAACATTTGGATTCATGTTGGTTGAATGGCCAACCATGGCCGTTGATCATGGGTCATCTGATCATTTTGCCCTCCATCTTGTGATGCCAAAAAATGAGAAATTCTGAGGATTATCTACAAAGAGGTTTAAAGAAGTCACTCCAAGAGACAAATACAATATGAAAAAGACCTTTATTAATACTCGGCACGCAAACTGCTGAATTAAGTAGATTTTATAAAATGTAAAACTATGGAGAGACAAGCATTTAAAAGTTTTATAGACAAATGTACAAAACAGTTATTACTGTGTTGTGATCTGTGAAACAAAAACAACCATTATAACCTGATATTTCATTTATTCTTTAAATGCATGAAATCTCAATTAAATTACAAACACATACTTACTAAAAAATGAATATGATGCAGACCCTATCTTTAAAGAAAATATGGTCTGGCAGAAATAAAAACAAGAAATTTCCAATTTTTTATATCAACTATATATCAGAAAAATAGGACTAATAAAATAATCCCCTTTGGTTGAGAGGATTAATTTTCATTCAAAGGACTAATTTTCTTCTAAATATTTCTCTGTTGAATTTGCCAAAAATGGTGGCAATTGCTACTTCATATATGGATAGAATTTTAGGTGTAAGCATTTATCTGTTAAGAAATAATCAGTTTCACTTGGCTTTTGAAGCCGTCTTCAGTGACCTTTAGTTAACCAGATGGAATTGAGCGCCAAGATGCTTTTCCATTTCATGGGATAATGAGCAGTTAGTTAAATGAGCTATAAAGTACATAGTAATTGTGCCAGAACAAATTTTCTTCTTTAATGACTTTTTATATAGTAAAATTATTCATCATTTCTCTTCTTATTCCCCTCAATTTAAGACTTTGTTAGTTCAAGAAAGAAGTTTAACATGCAAGTGAATAGATTGTTTTTTTTCTAAATTTCTTCTTCTTTTCTCTCCCTCTCTCTTTCAATTTGTAAACATGACTGCACTGAGCACATCTGGAAATTGAAGCAGTAGAACATTTCCCAGCATGGTCGTATCTCTGTAACTTTATGCAAAGCTGATAGGACTGTGTCCTTTTTGGTAACCACTAGCCGTATGTGGCTCTTTTAATTGAAATTAAATTAAGTATGAAATTAAATTTATCATCCATAGTAAATGTATTTCAAGTGCAATTCTAGGATCAGAGTCTTCAAATTGCCTGCATTGTTCCTTCCATCTAAGCACCCATTCAGGGGTCCCTGGGTGGCTGACTTGGGTAAGTGTCTGACTCTTGATTTAGGCTCAGGTCATGATCTCAGTGTTCTTGGGTTTAAGCCCTTCATTGGCCTCTGTGCTGACATCACACGGAGCCTGCATGGGATTCTCTCTCCTTTTCTCTCTGCCCCTCCTGCCCTCCCTCCCACTCTCTCTTTCTCTCTCTCTCAAAATAAATAAGCCAACTTTAAAAAGTTTTAAAAGTAAAAATAAAAAACATTCAAATTTTGGATCTTATGCTCCCTTACAGGTTGAATCGTGTCTCCCAAAAAGAGATGTTAAAGTCCTAAACTTTAAAAAAGTGCCTGTGGATGTGACCTTATTTGGGAAGCATTTTTAGCAAATGTAATCCAGTCAAGACGAGCTCATATGGATTAGAGTGTGCCCTAATTCCAACACCTGGTATCCTTACAAAATGAGAGTAGTTTGGATACAAACAAACCAGATACACAAAAGGAAGATAGCTAGGTGAAGAGGAAGGAAGAGATTTGAGTTAGAGGGCCACAAGACGAGGAATGTCAAAAATTGCTAACCACCCAAAGCTAGAAGCAGCAAGGAGAGATTCTTCCCTTGAGCTTTCAAAGGATGCAAAGCCTGCCAATATCTTGGTTTTGGACTTCTCGCCTCCAGAATTTGAGAGAGGAAAGTCTGTTGCTTTCAAATGACCACAAATGACTGTGGTCATTTGTAATGGCAGCACAGGGAAACTGGAACATATTCTGACAGTTTATAAAAAGTACTCCATTGGGAATCAAGTGTGAAAGTTTAAAAGCCACAAAGTTGGCCCCATAAGGACTCACTATCTGTGGAACATGCCTAACTATTATTTCCTTTGCCAGTCATAGCTCCCCTCCTTGTCCTTTCAGATGATATAAAGTGGGTGGGCCATGAACTTGCTTCTGTTCATAGTCATCACTAGTATACTATTGCAGTGTAATAAATTTAGTGACTATTAAAAATCTAAATGAAATGAACTGAATTTACTTGAATTTTATATTATCTTAGTATCTTTATTCTTCCCACATACATGGTGCTTCACAGATTATGAGACATTTTGATACACATTTTCATTTGATTTTCATAAGAACCAGGTGAAGTTGGCCAGACAGAGCTCATAAAAAAAAAAAAAAAAAGTAGACTGTGTATTCCTTCAGGACAGGAGTGCTGTTTTATTTTTCTCCCTATTTTCAATGAGGAACATTATTATGTGCTAAAATTTTTTTTTAAAGTTTCCTTTTGTTTTGAATCTAAGTCCATTTCCCAAACAGAAGTACACTTAGAGAAATTATGTCTGTAGTGGTAGATATCAATTTTGAAATCTGCCCACATGACTTTATCTCATTCTCCTTTTTAAAAATTTTTATTTATTTATTTATTTATTTATTTATTTATTTATTTATTTATTTATTTATTGAGAGAAGATACGAACAGGGGAGTCACATCTCAGTGCCTCTACAATGTAATCTCAACATGTTCAAAAAAAAAAACAATAATTCCATAGATGTTTCCAGAGAAGTAATCTCTTTTAATAGGATGGATTATCTATGCATTCTTGGAATCATGCTAAATTAACATTTTGGAGTGAAATTTATTTGTCCATCTTCCAGGGGTGATTGAAAGTCAGTGATTCAGTAGTATTAAGGTCTTTTAAGTTCTGATTTTTTCAGCTTCTATTGATTCAATAGCTATTTGTATTTTTATAGAATTTTCCAAATAAATGTATGATTTTATTCTGTTTAAAGTGTAATCCATTTATTTATCATTTGAATCTTTTCCTGGTAAATAAAAGAAATAAGAAAACCAAAAAGGAAATAAAAGTTAATATATTTTAGTAACTTTAAAATCAAATAAGTGCACATCTGATAAAGGACTGTTATCCAAAATAAACAAAGAACTTTTAAAACTCAGTAATAAAAGAAATAAACAACCCAATTAAAAAATAGGTTGAAGACCTGAACAGACATTTCACCAAAGAAGACATACAAATGGAAAATAAGCATATAAAAAGATGATCCATATCCTTTGTCATGAGGAAAATGCAAGTTAGAACAACAAAATACTGACATACATCTATTACAATGGCCTCAGTCCAGAACACAGTACCAAATGCTGCTGAGGTTATAGATCGACAAGAGCTCACAGTCCTTGCTGGTGGTAATGCAAAATGGTACAGCTACTTTGGAAGACAGTCTGGTAATTTCTTATAAAACTAAACATACTCTTAACATTATGATCCAGCAATCAGGTTACTCGGCATATAGCCCAACAAAAACCAATGTGTGGATGTTTACTGCAATTTTATTGATAATTGGAAAAACTATGAAGCAAGCAAGGTGTCCTTCAGTAGGTGAATGGATTAGTAAACTGGTACATCAGATGGTGAGATATTATTCAGTGCTAAAGAGAAATGAACCATCAATCCATGAACAGGTATGGAGGAAACTTAAATACATATTACTAAGTGAAAGAAGCCAGTCTGGAAGGACTACATATTATGTGATTCCAACTAAGTGACATTTTGAAAAAGGCACAACTATGGAGACATTAAAAAGATTAGTGGTTGCTAGAGGTGTGTGGGGGCTGAAGAGTGAAGAGATGAATCGACAGTCCACAGATCATTTTTAAGGCAATAAAAATGCTGTATGATATTATAACAACAGGTCATTATACATTTGTCTAAACTCATAGAATGCGCAAACTATGGACTTTGGGTGACATATCAATGTAGGTTCACCCTTGCAAAAAATGCATGTGTGGGGCAGTGGATATCATGGAAATCTCTGCAGTTTCTCCTCAATTTTGCTGTGATTCTAAATGTGCCCTAAAAAAAATAAAAGAACATTGTTCATTAAATAAATTTAAAAATCACAGTGTTATGAGGGTACCTGGATAGCTCGGTACAAATCAAAACCTTTGATTTTGGCTCAGGTCATGACCTCATGGTTCGTGGGTTCAAGCCCTGCGTCAGGCTCAGTGCTGACATTATGAAACCTGCTTGGGATTCTCTCTCTCTCTCTCTCTCTCTCCCTCTCTCTCTCTCCCTCTCTCTCTCTCTCTCTGTCCCTCCTCTGCTTGCTCTCTCCCTCTCACTCTCAAAAATAAATAAACTAAACAAAAATCACATGATGTTGTGTTGGACCAGTTTGAAGTTAAGTGACTAATGAAAATGAAGCATAAGCTTCTATATCTTTGCTTTTCCAGTGATTTTAAGAATGTAGGACATGTTTCAGTGCTTGAGATCTAAGTTATTATGTTGGATTTGTTGACTGAAGATAAGGTAAAACTACATCCTTTTTTCTCTAGTGAACTGACATTTTACAACCGTCAGAATCTTTGCATACCTTTTAGAAAACTGTCCTGAGTGGGGCATGGTGTTAGCTAGCATGGTAGTTAAAACCTTATGGCTGTGACAACTTCAGGAAGACATGCGCTAAATGACACAATGTCAGAAGTCACGTCTTAGATTTCTTCTATTCATAAATATAAAACATAAAACAAACTATTTTCCAATAAATAAATATGTATGTACATAAATAAAAATTATTAACAGCTTCACAAAATAGTCATGCTGTTGAATTACTTCACATTGCTTGTTATAATAATGATACTTATGTATTCAACAATTTACAGAGCTCACGATATTTAATTCTCATATATAGTTTCTGCTCTCTGATTTCAGGTTGTTGCAAGAAAAAAGTTCTAAGAGATGAGAGAATATACCACTTATTAGGATTAGGTTTCTGCTATTAAATAATAAATAAAATACTTATTTTAAGTGGTTTATTTAGTAAGGTACACTTGATTCAGCTTTTTATAAGAAAGACATGGGTGTGAAAATAATCTATAAAATGGGCCAGTCTTAGGAAAGTTTGCTTGATTTTGATGAGCCTGTATCCTTGGTTTACTAATTCATGACTCCCTGTGATATGAAAGATTATTACATTTGTTCTTTGTAATTTTGCCTAGATAGCAAAGATCTTGTGTTTTACTAGAATAATTTTGGGTGATGTATGTTGATTTAATTATTTTCCTTAATTTTAAAATGTTTATTTATTTATTTTGAGAGCCAGAGAGTAGGAGAGAGGCAGAGAGAGAGAGGGAGAGAGAGATGCCCAAGCAGTCTGTGTTCTGACAAAGGGGCTCAATCTCACAAACCATGAGATCTTGACCCAAGATGAAATCGAGTCAGATGCTTAACTGACAAAGCCACCCAGGCACACCTTGATTATTATTTTTTTAAAAGACAAATGTTCCACATTTTAGAGATAGCCTAATCTCTTTTCAATCCTATTAACTTTCATGTTTCTTTTCAGATGTTTTATTGTCACTTTGACTAAGTAGGTAATGAAGAACTGCTTCTCAGATATTTTTGATCTTGTCTTCATCAAGAGTCCACGTATCTGACAATTTTCTAATTGTGTCCTACTCAAATTAGATCCTAAGTAATGAAAAAGTAATGTTAAAATTTCATAATATTTTCTGGCTTAAACAGGAAAATTACAATTCTTTCATCTTACAGAAAGAGATCCTATAAATAATTAAATATGTTGATATATTACCAGTGTAAGAACTGCCTGGAAAGAATTTTCAAATGTGAAAATAACCTGCTTTGGGTCAATTTGTATAGGTAAAATAGTGGTAATATGTATATTTCAGAAGTATGTATTATATGAAATCTCTAGATATACATAAATACCTACACTTGTCCATTATGTGCTTTTAACCTTCAGAGAAAACATTGACCAAAGCCGAAGTTTAAGAACTGGTCTTTTTTTTTTTTTAATGTTTCTTTATTTTTGAGAGAAAGAGAGAGACAGAGCATGAGTGTACGTGGAGCAGAGAGAGGGAGACACAGAACTCAAAGCAGGCTCCAGGCTTTGCGCTGAGCACAGAGCCAGATGCAGGACTCAAACTCAAAAACCACGAGATTTTGGGGCGCCTGGGTGGCTTAGTCGGTTAAGCGTCCGACTTTCGCTTAGGTCATGATCTCGCGGTTCGTGGGTTCGAGCCCCGCGTCGGGCTCTGTGCTGACTGCCAGCTCAGAGCCTGGAGCCTGTTTCAGTCTGTGACTCCCTCTCTCTCTGACCCTCCCCTGCTCACGCTGTCTCTCTCTCTAGAAATAAATAAAACATTAAAAAAAAATTAAAAAAAAAAAAAAAAACCACGAGATTTTGACCTGTGTTGAAGTCAGTCATTTAACAGACTGAGCTGCCCATGCGCCCCGAGAAATAATCTGTTGTTATACTGTATTTATGAGTCCTTTCAGTATTTTCATAGATTTTGTTAGACACAATAGTATAGTGTTCTCAGTCATAATTTCAGTTATTATATAAAATATTCACTTGACCACATCCTGACTGCTTTAATTTGAATATATTGTATCTTCTAGGTTACTGGCTTTCAACTGGGGAAGCACATCAGATTTACCATGAAGTTTTATAAAACTACAAATATCTAGGCATATGTCAGTCTTGCTGAGTCTCTTTCTGATATATCTGTATTAAAATATTTCAGAACTATTATATATCTCAGTATATTTGCCTCCATCAAAATTATACCCATCCTAATATAAAGTATAATGATGTCTTTGTAATCTTAGTTTCATTATCCTTATCCTTTGCAGTAAATCATTATCCTTAGAGATAATCTATTTTAAAATAACTTTATATAATCTTTATTATATGTGCCACAGAAACAAAAATTCTTTGTTAGCTGTGTTATCCTTGTTATGATCCTTCATTAGACTCTTTGGAAAATAATCAGTAATAAATAAACCACATTCACTCAATTTTAGTTTTAGTTTTAGTTTTATTCTGATACTTAACTGAAAGTCCTATTATTTGCAACGTGACCGGATTTCTGTCTTACACACCCACACACCCATGCCCACACATACACAATGAAATTCTCAGAGCCTCATGGAAAAGAACTGTACAAGATCTTTTAAACTATTGCCACTTCAAAGAATATACTCCTGGACACAGCACAGGCTTCAGTGAGACTCTGAGGATACAGGTTTCTGAGCTCACATCTCTTAGACATCTTTCAGACTCCAAAGGTGGACTGACTCAGGATTTTTAGGGCCCTTTTTATCTAGAAGTAGTTTCATGAAAGCAAGCTGTCCAACCAAGATGTATCAGAACAAGAGTTAATTACATAATATTGAATTAACTCATGAGAACAATTTTATTGTGGTTATTTGCTTGGAATAATGTTGATGTTTTAATGCTTTCTTTTCTGGTTCTATGAAGAAGACTTTTCTTTTTCTTCTGATAGTTTTCTTACCAGTTCATTAACTCTGCTTTTATGGGATGAAATAAAACACTTTAAACTAATACCAGATTCTTACTGATTTCCCCAGAATTCAGAAAATCTTACTAATTCCCTTTTCGTGGCAATATAGTCATTTGTATAGGTTAATAAGAATCTGTCATCCTTTATATCAGAATGTTTTTCAGCCAATTGATGAGACTTTCTCATGTGAGAACAACGCTCATTTAAAAATGTGTGGCATGCTCCTTTTATGGGGTGAAATGTGGTTTTACTCACAAAGTCAACACCTACACAGTCCTCTCAGGAAAACTGGTCTGTTGTCAGACTTACTGTGTCCCATTACATAGGCAATAATAGTAGTTCAGAAACCTAAGTAAATTGGAGGAAACTTGTGAAGAGAGGAATTTATTCAAATGTATAGGTGCTACGGGCCAAATCTAGTTGGAGAGACTGTGGGGTTCACTTTCCTAGCATCTGTGGAATAATTAAGAGAAGCTTTTCAAAATCCAATCTGAATATTTTCATTACAACTTAGCTAGATGGTATTATTCCTGAGATCTGTGTACTTGTCCAAGACTGTATATTTCTAGGTTTGCAAAGCAAACTGCAGCCGAATTATATGGTAAATAAATGTTCTTACAACATATGTATAATCAGGGCTAAATATAAATATAAATATAAATATAAGTGTGTGTATACACATACATACACACATATATATATATATAAATATATATATATATATATATACGTACACACATATATATATAAAATCAAGACAAATGTAATGATCAGCATTGCAAACAAACTTAAGGTGGAAGTCTACAGGGATTTGATGTTGATTCCTTTGGATCCTCCTTACCTTCCTTAGCCTAGGGATTTGTACATTGGAAAGTAAATCATTGGGTTACTGAGAAAAAAAATCTTTTTTTTTCCTGTTTTTTAGTGGTTCTTAAATTTATGCACAGGAATGTCTATCACAACATTATTTAGAATTACAAAAATGGGGAATAGCCATAAAGGGGAAATGGTTAAATACATCCACATGGTGGAATCTTTCAGCCATGAAAATATGTTCAAAGAATTTTTTAGTGATAAGTTACAAACTATATAGTGTGCATGATCCCAATTATGAGCATATATATATATGTACACATAAACCCACTCTCCCACCACAAACTTCAGCTTGCTTGATCTAGGTCTCCTGCCAATAATCTTCTGCCTTACTGATACTTCTGATGTCTTGACTTGTCCAGTTTCTCCCCTCCATCAGGCTTTCCGTATAGTCCCTGCACTGCAAGCTTGGATTCATTTTATTCAAATATGTACTGAGGCAGAACTAAACCCCAATGCCCCAAATTTTAAATCAAAACATTTGTTTTCTCCATGCCATCAGAATATATCTGGGAAATACTGAATAGCCATCAGAATACATCATTGCAAGCACTTTATTATCAACCTTAAAAGGGTCCTCAATACTTACAAGGCATCTTAATATCTTTCTAGCCACTTCTGTCTTCCAATTTCCGAGATGACCCATCTGGCTTTCTCATTCTCAGCTGAAATCTCAAATTATGGTGGAAATATTGCTCCTGTAATCAAAGTTCCTTTTTCCAAGTTCCCTAGTCCTCATATTGCTCCCAATTTCTCACTCTGTTATATCCTTTGTTTCTACTGAATTTTGTTTCTTCCTCTCATTTTCAATCCCTTCTAAATGTCTCCTGTCCCAAACCCCAAACTTTGCTTTAAAACTGATCTTGATGCTGGCGAGGATGTGGAGAAACGGGCACCCTCTTACACTGTTGGTGGGAATGTAAACTGGTACAGCCCCTCTGGAAAACAGTGTGGAGGTTCCTCAGGAAACTAACAATAGAACTCCCCTATGACCCAGCAATAGCACTGCTAGGAATTTACCCAAGGGATACAGAAATGCTGATGCATAGGAGCACATGTACCCCAATGTTCATAGCAGCACTCTCCACAATAGCTAAAACATGGAAAGAGCCTAAGTGTCCATCAACAGATGAATGGATCAAGAAGATGTGGTTTATCTATACCATGGAATACTACATGGCAATGAGAAACAATGAAATCTGGCCATGTGTAGCAACATGGATGGACCTTGAGGGTGTTATGCTGAGCGAAATAAGTCAGGCAGAGAAAGACAAATATCATATGTGTGCACGTATAGGAGGATTAGGAGGAACTTAACAGAGGACCAAGGGGGAGAAGAAGGGGGAAATGGTGGGGGAAAGGGAGAGAGGCAAACCATGAGAGACTCTTGAATGCTGACAAAAACTGAGGACTGATGGATGTGGGGGGGAGGGGGATGGGCATGGAGGAGGACACTTGTGGGGATGAGCACTGGGTGTTATGTGGAAACTAATTTGACAATAAACTATTTGTAAAAAAAAATAATAAAACTGATCTTGATATGTTTACCACAAATTTTTAATTTTTAATGGGATCTCACTTATTACCTTATTTGACTCTCAACTGCCTCCAACACACTTGACTATCCTCTCTGTCATGGAACATTGTCCTCCTTGACTTCTCATATACTAAACTCTGATAATTTTATGTCTACCTTTCTTGAAGTTTCTGCTCATTCTCCTTTGCTTTTAGGAGTCTGGTATCTCAGGGTTTAGGCTTATACCCTTTTTAAATCACTTTCACTCTTTCTTTGCATGTTTTAACTCACTTCATTGGCTTACATTGTCATCTACATGTTCATCACTCCCAAGTTTCTATCATCAGCCCAATTATCTGAGTTTCAGACTGTATGTACAACTGCCTAGGAAACATCCCTATGTGGATGGTATCTCACAGTTAATGTGTTCAAAATTAATCCATTATATAACCATCCTAACTGGCTCCATCCTCAAAGTTTTACCAGACACCTTTACATCTTATGTTGCACCTCCTACTACCTTACCCCCACACGCAGTCAACCACAGGTACTTACTAAATAGGTAGAATATAATTTTTCATAACTGACTTACTAAGTGCTTATTAATTTCAATGCAATCATATAGCAAAGCAATGTAATTTTGTAAGCTTCTCCATTTTACCAGATTACCAGAACATTTGGGAGAAACAGTAATGTCCCTTAAAGGCATTTAATGAACATATTGAAATTTATCATATGCAATAATTAGTTATTAGTGAGATGGTGGAATTTCCTCACTTGGAACTCTTTTAGAACAAGTTAGATAGCCATATATCTAAATTTGTTTAGAAGAGGTTCTACTTTAAGGCAGGAAGGTGAAATAAATCATCTTCTGACCTTCTGAAGGCCATACGTTTTCAGATTCCAAGAACCTTTTAATAGACGTTTCTTTTTGCAAGTTCCAACTTTCAACAACCTTCTTTCCTGTATTTTTTCTATGCTTTCTACTTTCTTACTAATAGACTTTTGATGAGTATTCTATCCAATTATTTTTTGTTTGCTTGTGTGCATGTTTATTTTATGCTGTGCAAATTGATTTAAAATAAGTCATTGAACATTACTGAGGTTTCCAATGTGTGCATTCAAATGAAATTCAAGAGTAGGACACCGAAGAGAAAAGTAAGGGAAACAGTCATATAATAAAAAGCAGAATGAGTTCCTGTTCAAAGAACACAATTTTCTCATTACTCCTAAAACACATTAGGTTGTTGATTACACATTACAAGTTTTTCTTTCTGTGAAGTTGCATTTTAGGTCCTACTCACTTCAAATCTTAATTGCCTTAGGGCTCTCAATTCTACCAAATATAAGCATGGCTCAAAGACCTGCTTCACACATTCTAGAAATAACATTAGATAGCCATCGTTTCCTGTGCTTATAATAGGTATTATACCAAATGGCTTACAAACCTGTTTTTTTCTTTAATCTCATGTTTAATCATGATAATCGTGCAAGACATATGTGAGAACCAAAGTTAATAAATTTATCAAGATTTTACAGCAAAAGACAGGCAGAGGAGTACTTGAAACACATGTCCCTGACTTCCAAATGTGAACAAAGTAGTATGCAAGTCTCCAGACATTTTAGCTTTATTTTTTTTACTTTCACTTATAATTTTTCCCCTTATATTTTTTGATATTTAATATCCACTTTCTTCAGAAAACAAAGTTCCTGTCTGTAAGGGAGGGTATAATACAAACTTATTTTATCATAATGTTGAATAATTTCCAAGCAGTCAATTTCATGGAGGTATTGAAATGCAGCTTAAACTTACATTCCTATTTTTAAAAATATTCCCTATTACAGTGAATTATCAATCTATGGACTACACCACCCATCATTTTGTAAAAGACTTTTCTGTTTCAGTTTGGCCTTGGGCAAATTGCTGTGTCATCACTACACTAGAAATTAAGCTGTGTCTGTGATGACAATTACTCGTGCAATTTCCTGAAACCCCAGACCAGAACTGAGCCCAGGCCCATGATTAAAGACAGCACAATAGAAATATAGAGCTTCATGAAATATGGAATACATCTATTGCAAAAATGATAGGGCTTTTTGAACAGAATAAAGAATTCTTAGAGAAGAACTATTAAATTTAAGAATGCCTGCCTATTGCCTGCAGATTAAATATCTTATTTTTCATAGTTTTTCATGTGCTTGGGCTATATATAAGCCTTTATATTCTGTCCAAAATCCCCTCCAAATAAAATATTATACCTTTAACTGTGTTTCAGTTCTGTGTATTTTGATTAGATTTTCTTTTTGATCAAAGTCCTGATTTTCACATTTGAAATATTAAAGCACTTTCACACTTGTTTCTCATTCTCAATTCAAACAGGTGAAGAGAAAAAAAAAATCTTTACAAGTTTTTCCCATAGTCTGGAGGGGCTAATTTGCAAGATCTTGAATTTCTGGAAAACAGTTTGATTTAACTATAAAAAGAAATTGAATCCTAGATGTTTTCTGATAACCTACAGATCACCGCCCTCATCAGCACATCTTTTATTGTAGAAAGACCAGACGCATCTGAATTACACAGGCAAAGAGACAATTAACCTGATTTTCATTTAGCTTTTCCAAACAGTAAATATCGAATCTGGAGCATCAAAGCTTTAGGGTCCCTTGTGCAAATTTTGGTGGCAGTAATGCAGTCACTATACTAGGCAATTGCTTTTTTTTTTCTGTTCTAAATAGAAATGCTGTAAAATGATCCTAATCTATTTCATTTGAGTTATCTTTTTGAAGGCAGTCAGAATATGGAGCTCCATACGGAAACAATCTTTATTTTCCATTGGATGCATATGTTGCATGTCTAATGAAATGCATTTCACATATTTATTTTAAGTATGTGATAGAATTACAACATTGACAACTTTCATGATCTTCAAAAAATGTGATGCATTTTAAACATATGGTGATGCCTATCTCTGTCATAGAAATACTTAAATAAAAGTACTTAGTTCTATAAATATAAATACAGAGAATTAAATACATTTTATTTGTATACCTGTATATTTATATAAATATCAAATATATTTGATGTTTAAAAAACAAACATAGTTTTGAGATACTTGGATTTTTGATATTTTGCTCATAGCAACTTCGTAAATACAATGATAAAATATCACTGAAATTCGGTAGGTAAGATCACAGTTGGTTATCAGTTTGAATTTTTCTGACAGGCAGACTGATTGAGAAAGCTTTCTCTAAATTTTATCAGTAACACAATAATTGCTACCTATTTTTGCTATATTCAGTGTTTTCTCCAATTTTCTTCCAAGCTGAATATTCAACTCTTATTTCCCCCAAATTCTCTAATTTAATGCCATTTATTTTATTTCATAAAACATCAATTTTTAAAGTACCTTAGTGAAACATGTGATGTCTTGAAATTATAGCAACAAGAATAGTATTATTACACTAAGAAGTTAGAAATTGTTTTGTTTGATGACTAATCAGTTCCTGAGTGCTAACTTTGAGCAGAAATCATACTGCTTAGAAAAACTAAAACTAAATTTTTTTTGTTTGATATTTATTTTCTTTGATACAGTGGCACTAAAGATACATTTATACTTAAAATTCTCAATATGGAAGACAGGAGAATGTTTATACAGATTCCTACAAACATTCAGTACTTTTCATGTGCTTTTTAAGTAGATTGAACTTTTTGTTGTTAAGACCTTGAGGAAATCGTATGTAGCCTGGGTAATTTCTCTTTCAGGTGAAATTTACATTCATGTAAAATAAAGACAAATACCTAAAATATTTCCTAAGGAGATGGAAAACTAAGTCACTATCAATTCTTAAAAAACATTCTCCTTTGAGATGTAAAATGCTCCTAAAACTTTTGTACCTTCAGGCCAATTGTTGTTTTATGATTTCCTTCACATTCTACATCATCTACTTTATAAAGCAGAGTTCAAGATTAAAATGAATGTGAAGCATATCTTAGTCTTTTACTACTTAGAGGGGAGAACTGTATATTTGGACAGGTGTTCTTAGTTTGGGCTCCATTGACACATTGGCGTTCTGGGGAAGGTATTCAAGGGGTTCATGAACTCCCTAAAATTGTACACAGGGTATCATGTGATTGCGCATGTATACATTTTTATAGGAAGAAGATCAATGGCCATGATACATCCACAAAAAGTTAAGAACCACTACACTATAGGTAAGATCTTCAACATTTCTTTCTGGAGGTCCTCAAGTTTAGTCTACCTGATATTCATCACTTAATACACATCTGCTAAATTACTTTGGAAGCAATCAATCAATAGCAACCATGTCTGGCTGGCTTTAACGAAATGAGTTTATTGTAAATAGGTGAAACACCTCAAAAATTTTAAAATAATGAGAAACCAAACTTGGAAGATACTGTAACTGGGGTAGAGTCAAGGCTCCAAGAGGAGGAAGCAAACTGGTAGTTTTATCAGGCAGTAAATGATGAGAATAACCAGCAGCCAGATTCTCTCCTCCTTTATTAAATATTCTAAAGATTCACAATTCAAGGAGATAGTCCAGTTGCCCATCCCTTGGCTGACAAAGGCATGGCATCTTGATTGAAGTCCAGTAATGGCTTCGTAAGTTTAGAGCTAGGCAGTTTCCCTAAGTATCTCTGGGATACCTGTTTGGCTTGGAACATTGCCATTACCTCTCAACATGTCTCCCTTCATTCATGTTTTGTGTCTTCCAATTTATTGTCCTCTTAGCGGACAGAGTTATCTTAAAATTCAAATCTAATCTTGTAAGTCCTCTGAGAACATCTTTCAAGGAATGTGCATTATTTTTAGAACAAAATCCTAAGTGTTTAACAAGGCCTGTTTTCCTTCCTGATCAGGCTCTTTCTCTCCGTCTCCATCTCACTCCATGTTCCTTCCATCATCTGGTGACACTGCTGTTCTTTCCCTGGAAGCGCCATGCTTCCCTCAGGAGGACTTTCATTTGCATCTTCCAGAGTTGTTTCTGCCATCTCTTTTACTTAGCTAACGCCTCTGTATTTTGCCCCATACCTCCCTCTGTACGTGTTAGTTTTCCTGAACGTCTTTCCTCAACCTTGATAACAAATTCCCCACTTTATAATCCAGGCTTATATTTGAATTTCCTATTGGAGTTTGATCATTTGGTGTTTAATATATCATCATGAGAAAAACCATTTTTCTCTTGTTTACTACCATATTCTTGGAAGAACCTAAAATAAAATGGTAAACGATTAATGAAATTAATTCTGTGGCTAGAAATCCCACTAGACACAGACAATATTTTACTTATTTCCCATTTTATTCATACTATATAACACAGAGCCTAACATATAATAGTTACATGAGAGATATTGAATGAATAAAATAATACCACCCAACATTAACACAGCACTTGCTATATGTCTAGCAAACATTAGGCACAGAATTTAAGTTTTCATAATCCATGCAATTATGGATGGTTTTTTATTATCATCATTTTACAGATTCACAAAAGAGTGAATGGCATAATTTAAGTCTTTATTGGGGGCTGTCAGATTCCAAAGCTGTACTAGGCTATATAATGCTGACTCTGAAAATCGCTATTATAATTCACTTCTCTGCAAGTATTCAGTACCCACTACAAAAACAGCTAGAATTTTTAAAATGTAAATTTCTACCTTTCTGGGGCTTTAAAAAGTATACACATCATAATACAAATATTTGGTACATATTGAGTTTAGTTTCTGGAAAAGAGAAACAATGTGTACTTAATTTGCTTTATATTTATATACTTTACATGCTCTTCTCTTGTCATGGCAAATGAAAGTTTAATAAATGACCTTGATGATGATACAGTTTTTACATTTATCAGAATGGTGGCACTCCAGAGAAAAGATCACTTTAGTAGAGGGTAACTTATGATAAGCTGAATCTATTTTCTTCCTTTTTTGAAATGTTCTAGTTGATGTGTGAACCCTACTAAAGAAGTATCATTAAAAATATTAATGAGAAGCTATTGAGGTAGGTCTTGAGGTAGGGATGGGGAAAGTGCCTTCTGGGTTTTAGAAGCCTTGCTTCTACTTTCATTTCTATTAGTGATAAAATTTCCATGAATGACCATAATATTCTGGTGATATCCTGAGATCCTCCCTTAGTTGATACAGGGACAGGTTAGCATTTACAAGCTCTTTGATTGGGGCACCAGGGTGGCTCTGTTGGGTAAACATCCCACTCTTCATTTCCAGCTCAGGTTGTGATCTTACAGTTTCATGAGATCAAGCCCCAATTGAGGCTCTGTGCTGAGCATGAAGCCTGCTTAAGATTTTCTCTTGCTCTCTCTTTTTGCCCCTGTCCTATTTGCACACATGTGTTCTTTCTCTCTCTCAAGAAAACAACAACAACAATACCAATAATAATAATAATAATAATAATAATAATAATAATAATAATAAAACTCTTTGATTTTGCTCAGGAATTAAAAGCAAAGGGGCTTTTTTTGGGGGCGCCTGAGTGGCTTAGTCGGTTAAGCGTCTGACTTTCGCTTAGGTCATGATCTCGCGGTTCGTGGGTTCGAGCCCCGCGTCGGACTCTGTGCTGACTGCCAGCTCAGAGCCTGGAGCCTGTTTCAGTCTGTGACGCCCTCTCTCTCTGACCCTCCCCTGTTCACGCTGTCTCTCTCTCTCCTAGAAAAAAAAGAAAAAAAGCAAAGAGGTTTTGAAGACAGATTGCTATAAATCTCAGAAGGAAAGTTTGGATGAAAGATTGTACAATAAGGATTTAGACACCCAAATCTCACCTACTGCCCAGACCAGCCACATAACAGTCCTTCCCCAGTAGTCTGGAGATCTTCACTGAAGGGCATCTAATGAGAGGCATCGGACAATGGTGAGAGAAAGCCTGAGATGCTGAAGTGAAAATGGAGGGATTGTCTGTACCCTAAAGATAAAACTATTTTACCAATTTTCTCATAGAATTTTGGGCCAGCCAAATGACGATAGGATAACTCTGGGGAATTTTCTGGGGAAAATTCACTAGTTGAAAAAAAATAAGAGATAGGATATTTAAGAGATTAGAACAAAATGCTGGGTACTCTCCTATAGGAAAATCTCTGGTCAGCAAGTCTTTTCCAGGCAAATAGATGGTCAACTCAGTTTGCACTGTTTCACTAAAGACAAGTATGGATAAGAGAAAATTTTGTAGATGTCTTTAAGGTGAAAATCATAGATAAAATATAATAAACCAATAGGGAAAGAGAGAGAGAAAGAGAGAACCATAGAAAACAAACAAACAAAAAAGATTGCAAGGAGGAAGAAATCTTCAAAAATATTTTCCAAAGACATGAACCAAGAATACTATAGTGGTGAAGTATCCAGAGAATAAAAAGAGTCCTTAGAAATTTAATATATGTAAAATGGAGAGAAAAATAAGAAAATTTAACAACTATTTCAGAAAAAAAAAGAAAAGAAAAATAAACATTTCACTATTGTATTCATATAATGTCTATAAAGAACAGAGAGTCTGGAGAAAGAGATAAGGAAAAATTTCCCACTAATGCATGCTGTGAGTTAAGCTGATGAATCTCACTGAATTTCTAACAGGAAAATGAAAATAAAACAACAATGATAACAAAAAGCTTTAAGGTGTCATAATGAAATTCTAAATCATAAGAAGAAAAAAAATAATCAAAAAAGAAAAAAAAAACAAACAGGTGGGAGAAAGGTGGTTGAGATCATGATTCCCAGGCAGTTTTGAAGCCAGAAAACAATGAGGAACTACCATCAAAATCTTAGGAAAAGTAATTTCACTCTATAAGGCCAATCACTAATATGGTGTGAAGGTAGATTCAGACACAAAACTTATCGAAAGCAAAATTCTGACCTTAAATTACCAAATATTAATCAAAAGATTCATTATGATCTTGATCAGATTTCTCAAACTCTGGGTCTGTTCCTCCCTCTGTAAAATAAAGGAAGCAAAAGCTTCCTTAGAGAAATAATTGAATATATTTATGATAAAATAAGTAATACATGTGTAAATTGAAGTGTATGAACAACACGTGTTCTCAACAATTTTTAAATTACTTGAAATTAAACTTTCATAGTAGTAACAACCACTTATCACCCTTATTTCTTTTTTTATTTTTTTTTAATTTTTTAAATTATTATTATTATTTTATTTTTTAATGTTTTATTTATTTCTAGGAGAGAGAGAGAGAGAGAGAGAGCGAGTGTGAGCAGGGGAAGGGTCAGAAAGAGGGAGTCACAGACTCTGAAACAGGCTCCAGGCTCCGAGCTGGCAGTCAGCACAGAGCCCGACGCGGGGCTCGAACCCACAAACTGCGAGATCATGACTTAAGCGAAAGTCGGATGCTTAACCGACTAAGCCACCCAGGCGCCCCTAAATTTTTATTATTACTTTTTAAATCTTTGTATTTTTGGTTAAACTTTTTTTTTTTTTTACAAATAGTTTATTGTCAAATTAGTTTCCACATAACACTCAGTGCTCATCCCCACAAGTGTCCTCCTCCATGCCCTTCCCTCCTCCCCCCCACATCCATCAGTCCTCAGTTTTTGTCAGCATTCAAGAGTCTCTCATGGTTTGCCTCTCTCCCTTTCCCCCACCATTTCCTCCCTTCTTCTCCCCCTTGGTCCTCTGTTAAGTTCCTCCTAATCCTCCTATACGTGCACACATATGATATTTGTCCTTCTCTGCCTGACTTATTTCGCTCAGCATCACACCCTCAAGGTCCATCCATGTGGCTACACATGGCCAGATTTCATTGTTTCTCATTGCCATGTAGTATTCCATGGTATAGATAAACCACATCTTCTTGATCCATTTACCCGTTGATGGGCACTTAGGCTCTTTCCATGTTTGGCTATTGTTGAGAGTGCTGCTATGAACATTGGGGTACATGTGCTCCTATGCCTCAGCATTTCTGTATCCCTTGGGTAAATTCCTAGCAGTGCTATTGCTGGGTCATAGGGGAGTTCTATGGTTAGTTTCCTGAGGAACCTCCGCACTGTTTTCCAGAGGGGCTGTACCAGTTTACATTCCCACCAACAGTGTAGGAGGGTGCCCGTTTCTCCATCACTCTTATTTCTTAAGTGTTTATTTAATCATTAGTTTTGAGAGAGAGATAGCAATCAGGGGAAGGGGCAGAGAGAGAGAGAGAGAGAGAGAGAGAGATCCCAAGCAGGCTCCATGCTGTCAGAACAGAACCTTATGAGGGGCTGGAACCCATGAACCGTGAAATCATGACCTGAACCAAAATCAAGAGTTGACGCTTAATTGACTGAGCCACCCAGGCCTCTGCACTTATCGCTGTTTCTAAAATCAATAATCTATACTTTTGAATGTGTAGTTCCATTCTTACCACCAAATCTGACTTATATTGAGAGTTTGACATGAGAACAGTTAAGAGTAATGATTCTCTTCTTATTCACATGCAGTGTAAGACTCTCTTAGCTAGACCAGTTAAGTTCCCTATGTTTTCCAACCTCACATACCAAATCAAATTAATTTTTAGCCTATATCACCACTTTGAAGTGAGTTTATTTCCTAAATTATTTTTTATCTGGTTTTAATGAGGCAAAATAGGAGACAAATAGGTAGGCACTGTTACAGAATTGATCATCTTGTTCTAGCTTTCTAATTGCACCACATAAAAAGTCAGGTGTCTGGAAATTTGTTTAATATTTTCATAATTTTTCTCAGTATAATCACACAATAAGGTCTTATTTAGATTTTTCCTTTTAGGAGAAGAAAAATTAAGAAATGTCACATTTTCAGGATTTTTGCTCAAACCTGTTCACATTTTAAATATATCAAATAAATAAATAAGCCAAACACAAGACATGGATTCATGTTTGTTGTCTTACGTGTCTGGCATCTCCTCCCTCCAAATGAGCTTCCAGTTTCTTCAAGAAAAGGGCTCTTTGACTTAGTATCTTCTACTCTAAGAAACGTATTTTGATTTGTAGGTGCTAAATGAGTACTTGTGGAATCAGTAAATAAAATGAAAGAAAATTCTGTTGTTTTTACTTCCCAACCGAGGCTTTGCTTCCCCTTGCAATTTTAAACACAGTTTGTAATTTTAAACACACTTTAAAATTTTATAGCAGAATTGCTTAGAAATGAATGTTATCAATACCTGAAAACATTATTTATTCAGTGCTTTGTGTTCTAAGATTTTAGCATGTTTTACAAGTTTTTAAAAGATCAAGATAGCCACAGGAAAAACTGGTCATAAAATTTTAAAATTGGTTAAACTTCAAAGAAACTATTTGGGCCCGTCTTCCAACAGATTCTGTATTCCTCGGTAGACCATCTCATATTGCTTTAGAATGGAATCCTAACCATGTTTACGTCATGTGGATGATATCGTTGCCATTCTTAAATTTAACATATCAGATTATCATGGCATCATTTTCTGAATGAAATTTTTAATAATCAATGCTGTTGATTATTATTTTAAAATATAATTTATTATCAAATTGGCTCCCATACAACACCCAGTGCTCTCCCAACAATTGCCCTCCTCCATGCCCATCACCCCCCTTCCCCTCTCCTCCATCCCCAACAGCCCTCAGTTTGTTTTCTACATTTACCAATCACTGCTGTTTATTAAAAGAAGCATATCAGTTTATGAATTTGATATTCTGTTTAATCTCTTTGCATTATTTGTTCTTTTCTCTCAGCAATAATTCATTCACTTTAATGTGATATTCATTGCTGCATTCCAAATCTTTCTGATTCTACTGGTAATGTGGAATGAATGTTCAGTATAATACTTATTATACTCAATAGAATATAAATAATACATAATAGGTGATGTAATGTCTAAGGACAAAATCCCTTCCTGACTTTGGGTCTTGTTTTTAGTAGTAAGAATCTTAAATCTTTAAAATTGTATGCTTAATGTTTATTTTGGATTGAGTTACTCAAGAACACATTAAGTGATATGCAAAACAATTTGTAAATTCAATATTTGATGATGTATCAACTGTTTCAGAATCCAAATTTCAGATTCCAGTTTCAGTTATCAAGTACAGGTGCATGGTCAGATAAGTAAGAACAAGGGCACCCGGGTGGCTCAGTCAGTTAAGCATATTACTTTTATTTATTTATTTTTATTTGTTTAAAGTTTTATTCGTTTTTCAGAGATGGAGAGAGAACATGAGCAGGCAAGGGGCAGAGAGAGAGAAGGAGACACAGAATCCTAAGCAGGCTCTAGGTTTTGAGCTGTCAGCACAGAGCCCAACACAGGAGTCAAACTCATAAACTGCAATATCATGACCTGAGCTGAAGTTGGATGCTTAACCAACTGAGCCACCCACCCAGGCACCCCTAAGCATCCTACTTATGATTTTGCCTCAGGTATAAGCTATGTCCTGAGATCAAACCCTGTGTTGGATTCCACACCATTGAATATGGAGCCTGCTTGAGATTCTTCCTCTTTCTCTCCCTCTGCCACTTCTCTTTCCTCTCTTTCTCTCTCTCTCTCTCAAAAAAGTGAGAACAGAAAATTCAAATAGTGTCCTAAAAACTTGCCATATATAAACTATAAAATTATTTAGAGAATTAGCAGTGAGTGTGTTTATAAGCATTTTAAAATTATTTATGAATTATACTTTTATGACTTGATTGCTAAGTGAACTTATACTTAGATTCTGGAATGACCTTACTTTTCAAATTATACCAACTATAAATAAATTAAAAGGTTGTCCCCAAACTTTTCTTTTTACTTAGTTTAACCCTTAGTTTAATTCCTTCTTCCATAATGACACAACTTGTAACTTGTAGACATGAAATAATATTTAAATGGAATATAATTCAGGCTTTCATCAGCAGTATGGTAGGTGGAAACTGATTTTACAGTTAGTGAAGCATGATTGTCTGCACTGTTATTTGCATGGAATCATACACCAGACATTTATCAGATGGCTTCTATGCCCTAGGCTCTTTGCTGCACACTGAAGATACACCAGTGAAAGAGAATAGAAAATATCTACCCTCTTGGAGCTTATTGTCTAGTGAGACATAAAGACAAGTAATTAGAAGATTATCATATTGTGTGTTGATATTCAGTCATGGGAAGCAGAGGGTGCTGTGGGAACCCATGAGAGAATTTTTAAGTTTAGAATTGTAGACTTGGGGACTGATGAAGGAAGACTTCCAGAAAAAAGACCTCTATAAGCTGAAGCTAGGAAAATGATTGAAATAAGTAGGAGCTATTCATGTGAAGGATGAGTGGGAAGGGAGAGGAGATGGCAACGGAGAAGCTGTTCTAGGTTAGGAGGCTCAGTGTGCAGAGATCAGCAGAAACCTAGCCTGGATCAGTGATAGTTATTTAATATGCCTAAAATTTAAGAGTAGGAGGTTACATTAAATGATGGGGAAGATGATGAAGCTAGAGAGATGATGGGGAACCAGATCAGCAATGTCAAGCATCTTCTACTGAAGAATTTGAATTTTATATACTGAGTAATGGGAAGCCAATGAAGTATTTTATGAAGAGGAATAGTATAATTAAATTTGAATTTGTAAAAAATTATTTTTATTTCAGTCTGAGGACTATTGTGAGGAAGAAATAAAATAAGAAAAGTTTAAAGGGTTTAGAATTGATCTAGGCAGAAAACAATGCATGAAGTAGAGTAGTGGCAATGGAGGTAGAGGTAAGTATGATGCATGTATGTAGTGACTGATAATTAAGAGGTTGAACTTGGAATGAATGAAAAGCATTGCAGAAAGAACAAATAAGAGGAAGACTCATTTATGAATGAGGGCAATACATCCAGATTTGGAGATGATGACTTGAGGAACACCTAAGAAAAGTATGTTAAGTTTTTGGACATATTGAGCTTAGAACATCTTTTTGAATATAGGTGACAATTAGTATATAATACGTGAGATTCCTCAACCAGCCCATACAGTGTGGGAAAGAAAGAAGGGCTAAGGGAACACCGATGGGTACTAACCTTTAAAAGAAAGAGATTAAAAAAAGAAACATGAGTAGCTGAAGGAAAATTAGTACTGCACTATAAAAGAAGTCAAATTCAATTGGTATATCAATCTTGTTAAAAACCAATGACTAGAATAGCAGAGGCAGGGAGAACTTTTGTTTTGAAGATGACAAGTGAATGGGACATGAGGGAATAAAGACACAGATTTGAAGGCTAATTATGAAAAACAGGCAAGAGAAGGCAATGGCTGAGGGAGAACATGGAGCTGGTTAAGTTTTGGTCTTTTTTTTCATGTTTTTTTTAACCTGAATTGTATTTGGTTATTTGGTTTGTTGATTGGTTAGCTGCTTTTAGGATTAAAGTATCTGAGATTATTTGAAAAGGACACTGAACCTGTGCGAAACATACTGATTAATGAAACACAGAAACATGGTAGTGCAGTATCAGGGACCCAGCTGAGACTCCCTACTTTATTGCTACTTGAGGTTGTTGTAGGAAATAGCATTCAGGCTTTTCCCACTGCAGTGCTGAAACATCCGAGGGCTTTCTGCTGTTGAGTTGGGTCTCATAGTTCTTTGCTTAATAAGTAACTGTAACAGTGTGAAACTGAATTCTTGAGGTCTTGCCCTTCAGGACAACATGAATGGACGTAGAGGTATTATGCTAAGTGAAACAAGTCAGGCAGGGAAAAACATGTACCATTGATTTCACCTATGTGTGGAAACCTAAAAAACAAAATAAATGAATAAACAACTAAAATGCTGATTCTGACCTGTAAATCCAAAGAAGAACCTGGCAGTGGCCGGAGGGCACAAAAGTGGGGAGGAGGGGCGAAATAGATGAAAGGAGTGGGAGGTACAGGCTTCTGGTTATGCAATAAATAAGTTGTGTGAGTGGAGGGGCTCCTGGGTGGTTCTGTTGGTTGAGCATCTGACTCTTGATTTTGGTTTAGGGCATTGTCTCGTGGTGCGAGGGTTCCAGCTCCAAGTCAGGCTCTGTACTAACAGCACAGCCTCTGCACTAACTGTTCTCCCTCTCTCTCTGCCTCTCTCCTGCTGTGGTTGGTCGGTCTCTCTCTCTCTTCAAAATAAATAAATAAACTTACAAAATGAAAAAAAAAAGTAAGTTATGAGGATGAAAGTACAGCATAGCGGATACAGTCACATACCCTGTACCCTTGTATGGTGACAGATGACAGGTATTTGTGGTGAGCATAGCATAACATATCAGCTTGTAACATTACTTTGTTGTACACCTGAAACTACTGTAACATTGTACGGTAACATCAAACTACACTGAAAAACAAGCAAACAAAAAAAGGATCCTATTCTTGACGCTGCCATTTTGTCATCTTGTCCAAGTCACTTAAACTTTTTGAATCTCAGTAGCTTCATGTGTATGAAACTTCTTCTAAGTAACTATATAGGTATATATAATATTTATATCAATATAACTAATCATCGATATGACTCATTACATAGAATCTAATTATTTAAACTCATATAAAACAATTGAATAAAAATGCAACAGCTTAATAATATATGAAATATGCCTAGAGAAAAGTTGTGTTGTTGCTTATAACAAATGAGGTCTAGCATTGACATTTCAGCTCCTTAAGAAAGTGTGCTTCTTCTAGTTCTGATACTATGTGGAATTATTAGGTAAAAATAATGGCTACAATAAATACTATTTCATAGAACCATCCATCTTGAGAGGCTTTAGAGGGAAAACATTTGTTAACTCAGCCTCAGCCCTGCCTTTCCTTCCCTTCCCTTTCCTTCCATTTCCTTCCCTTTCCTTTCCTTTCCATATTTATTTATTTTGAGAGAGAAACAGAGATCATAAGAGGGAGAGAGAAAGAATGAATCCCAAGAAGGTCCCACATTGCCAATGTAGAGCCCAATCTGAGGCTCGATTCCACAAACTGATAGCGTGACCTGAACCAGGATCAGGAGTCAGATGCTTAACTGAATGAGTTACCCAGGACCCTTCAACTTATGCATTTTTTAATGTTTATTTATTTTTGACAGTGAGAGAGAGAAAGAGAGACAGAGCATGAGCAGGGGGAAGGACAGAGGGAGAGGGAGACACAGAATCTGAAGCAAGCTCCAGGCTCTGAGCTATCAGCACAGAGCCCCACATAGAGCTTAAATCCATGAATTGAGAGATCATGACCTGAGCAGAAGCCAGACACTTAACCGACTGAGCCACCCAGACTCCCTTGCATTTTTATAAAATATAAGACAACTGAATTTTTTTCTAATCAAATAATTTCCAAATATGGGGTTTCTTTTTACTTCTCTGTGGTACTTTATCCCCAGAACACATCTAGCTGTTCTGCCCTGGGATCTGGTAAATAGAAAAGATTTATAAATGCATTTCCCATTCCTTTTAATGGGAGCTATAACTGCTCATTGAGAAAGCAAATGTTTCTGTAATATTTATTCTTGATTTGATACAGATGCAGTTGTAAAAAAATTTTCCAAACTCCATTCGGTCATGGCAAAAGATTCCACTATTATTTACTCAAAGCTAAATATTTATTAGCAGCTTAACCACCTTTTTTTTGGTATTATGGCCCATTTTCATAAAAATATTAGATATAAAATATTTAGATTTCAATTATTTTATGATAATTGTAAAAAATAAATGATTTCAGACCCTTAAAATAGAGGCAGTTATACAAGCAATAAAGACATTTATTTTTCATTATAATTAATACACTTAACTTTCATAAATAATAATACATGGGACATTTTGAAATGTTAATTGTAGTTTCATATCATAGGTTTATATACAAAAAATCAGTGTGCTTAGATCTGTAGACTGCTGCCTATAAGTTTCTTTCTATAATGAGATGTGGAGAATCTACTACTTTCTCTAGCTTTGAGGACTGTGTACATGGTTTATTTACAGATATGTGGACAAAAATTATGGCAAAGTCTTCAGCATCAAATATATTATTGTATAATAATGTTATTACTTGGACAATAATGTTACTGACCGTTGACAATAACTGTTGCAATGGCTATTAATGCTTATTGAGTGCTTATTCTATATTTGTTTATTAGTATTCATGACATCACTATGAATTCAATACTACCTTTACCCTATTAACATTTAAGGAAGCTAGCATTCTGAGAACTCACAATCCCATGACTAACGTGTGTGAAAGCCATGAATTAAGTCCAAAGACTATGGATGTAACCACTGTGCTAATTTCTCTCCGTATCTGTAAGATAAACAATGGAGATCTTCAGAATTATGCCTTTTTAAGATCTTCACCCATTCATTCTCTTTTACCATCTTTCATTACATTTGCAGTGACCTACCTTCTTTACAGGTTTTAGTATTATCAACTTTTGAATACACCTCTCTCTTACATTCCTAATCCATTGTTACACTTTAAGCCAGATCTCACTTGTGAGGTTTAAATCCATATAGCCCGATTAGTCCTGAAAGTATTCACTTCCTTGTCAAGTGTCGCACATTCAGTATCCCGTGTTTAAAACGGAATTTTTCAGCTCATTTGGTTAAATGTCTGACTCTTGATCTCAGCTCAGGTCTTGATCTCAGGGTTGTGAGTTCAAGCCCCGCATTTGGGTCTGCACTGGGCATGTGAGTTCAAGCCCCGCATTAGGGTCTGCACTGGGCATGAAGCATACTTAAAAAATAAATTCATATGTAAATATATAAAACAACTGAATTTTTCAGATTTGTTTTCTCACCACCACTCCTGAACACAACAATTCAGTAAAAGAAGCAGTAACTTTTTTTCCTTAACCCATCATACCCAATTACCAATTCTGACAACTTAATTTCTTGAATATTTTCTTTACCTGTATTCCCCTTTCTGTCATGACTTTCCTCACACTTTTGTACAGGTTCTAATACCTAGACAGCAGATTATAGTTAAAGCTACCTTACTTGTCTTCTTTTGATCTTGTCTTGCCCCTATCCAGTTCATAATCCACAGAAATGTTAGAATGGTCCTTGACAATTGCACATCTGATTGTGTTTCTTCATCATTTAATGTCTTTTGAGAGCTTCAAGTCATCTTATAGATTCAGCATGTATCCATCAGTGTTCTTTCACAGATTCCAATGGAATAGATACAGAATACAAAATTTATTATAGGGATTTGTTCTTAGACAATTGTATAGGCTGCTTAAAGAGTTTACAGGTGGTTGTTGCATCTTTGGTGGGGAGTCTATAGTGAACTTAGTAGGCAGCCTAAAACATATGACTATTATAGAACTCCAGACAGTATTACTAATTGTATGTCATCTTCACAAGAACAGACAGTATAGGAGAGCAAGGGCTGTATGTTTAACTTTTGACTGTTTGCCTTAGTGGATCAGGTATGAGTGTGTCAGTCTGGTTTCAGGTTTGGGGTAGATAAAAATGACTTCTGGAGTGCCTGGGTGGCTCAGTCAGTTAAGTGTCTGACTTCGGCTCAGGTCATGATCTCACAGTTTGTGGGTTCAAGCCCCACATCGGGCTCTGTGTTGACAGCTAGCTCAGAGCCTTGAGTCTGCTTCGGATTCTGTGTCTCCCTCTCTCTCTGACCCTCCCCTGCTCACACTGCCTCTCTCTCTCTCTCTCTCAGAAATAAATAAATAAAAAAAAAGAAAATGACTTCAACTATAGTGAGTCCACTATTTACTTACTTCCATCATATGAGAATAACAGCAGGGTTTTGTTTTTCAGTGATAGGGAATTTCATCACTTCTGTCTTCTTTTCAGACAATGTTATACATAATGGCTGAATTGAGTTCTAGTCTTGGCTAAATACAGCACGTCTTCATAGTTTAAATGATAAAGTGCTTTTCTTGCATTTAAAAATTTTTTTTTGCTCAACTAGTTAGTGGCATTATTTTTCAACTTTCCTAGTATTTATTACAATATCACAATTTTGTATATAAAGCCAACACATGCTTATTTATCTATTATCTAGATATCTTTATTGTTCCTAAATAGAAATATCAATGTTAGAACTGACTTCCTACAGATATTTCCTACAAAGAAGATTCTAATGATTCAATAAATAAGGCTACTAAAGTACATGAAAAAAGTTATGTTTTCTCCTATAAAATTAATAAATGTTTGTAAGTCATCAGTTATACTATTGGAATCTCAAGTTCACCAAAAAGACAACAAGGAAAAAATATTCTAATAATGTGTTATTTATTCATTCATTTACTGTCAAAATTTTGTTATGAATTAAAACAAATAAATTATTAAGATCACAGGATCGAATGTGAGATAGAAGAGCAGTGAGAACAAGGTTAGCAGATTTAAGTATCAGAAAATCTGGTCCAAGCCTCAATTCTGCAACTTGGGTGAATGATCTCCTTTTTAATTATTAAATTAAGCCTTGGGTCAAACAATCCCTGAAGATTCTTTGAGAGCCTCAGAACTAAAATTACTTAAGTTCAAAAGTTTTATAATTCTTACTAGATATGGAGAGAATAAGCAAAGATGTAATATTTTTTCATAAAAAATTGCCTGGGAGACAAAAGAAGTTGACATTTAAAAATGTTCCATTTACCTATAAGAAATTGTGTACCACAGAGAACTTAGTTTTGTGACAGGTCATCACAGAGCACTGTTCCCTTACCCCATGCTGGGTAATTGGTCCAGAACTGACTCAGAGGAAAGATCACCACCTACTGTATCACCCATATCACTTCCTGTAGCACCTGGGTTTTTGTTGGAATGTTTCCATCCAAATGTAGATCATATCTCACTCTGATCTGCTTGCAGTGGCTGATAAGATCATAGCTGGAGGTGCAGTGGCAGAGGGCCATGAATATATAAAAGCATGTTGTTATTTTTTCTGATAATTACATAAAGAGTGATTTAATCACTGGACTGGTCAGTAACATATGACCAAATGGGATTTCTTGAAACACAGAGTTTCCTTAATGGTTTCCTGGTTGTAAATGAACTCACCAATTTCCCATTAGGATTGATTTTCGTCACAAGTCTTAACACTCAAGATCCTCATAAATTATTTTTTTAAAATGTGCTGTGAAAAAGTGGAAAATTTATAAATTGCCCAAATTCTGTGTACAGGAAGTGCAAGTAAAGGGAAAAAACTGATGTCTAAGACATAGGAAGTACATTAAACAAAATTCCGTAAGTTGTGCTATTCTTGTAATATTGCTGATGTTTTGAGAGGAAAAAGCACAGATCTTGGAGACAAATCTGTAATTTTATGGAAGGTACTTTTAACATTGCTTGCGTGGTTTTAACTATTTATCTGCTTGTCCATATTTTCATTAGGCTTGACAACACTTCAATCAGTAGACTTTTACTTAAACATGTTTAAGTAAAAACATGTTAACCCTTAAACATAAAGAGGGTTATGTGTATTTTATTAAGTAAAATTAACCTATATTTGACATACAGCCTTCTTTAAAAAGTTATATTTAAATTGATTTGAAATTTGACTTAAGTTTGATTTAAGTTTGAAGACTTCAGTTATTGTGTAAAATATACAAACTGTGTATAGTTTTCAAATATTCAACATTCTTTTTTTTTATAGAAGAGTAAATTAAAAAACTAGAAGAAAAAACATCCTCATTTTCCAGTTTATTTTCTTAAATAGAGATACAGGATATCCTTCCCTTCTCTTTGACTATGTGAAAGAACTCAAGCAAGACAGGACAGTGTCAACGTTCTTCAGTGCAAGGCCCCCGGGAACACACCTCTATACTTAAACACATTGAGTTTGTGACCCATTGCAACTGGGAGAACGTCATGGGACAAAGCCCACACACGTTATGAGGGGTACTTGCTTTATTCAAAGTCTACTGATTGAAGTATTAATAGTATCTTTTTAAAAATATCTTCATAGGGGTGCCTGGGTGGCTTAGTCGGTTAAGCGTCTGACTTTCGCTTGGGTCATGATCTCGCGGTTCGTGGGTTCAAGCCCCGCGTCGGGCTCTGTGCTGACTGCCAGCTCAGAGCCTGGAGCCTGTTTCAGTCTGTGACTCCCTCTCTCTCTGACCCTCCCCTGCTCACGCTGTCTCTCTCTCTCTCCTAAAAATAAATTTAAAAAAATTAAAAATAAATAAATAAAAATATCTTCATAATAACATCTTATAGACTGGCGTTTAGCCAAACCAGTGGGCACTTAGCCTAGTTGACATACAAAATTAACCATCAAAATGGGTAATCATGGGTGTCTCAGTAAGAAGGGGTTAGAATTTATTACAGAAACTTGGGGGCTTTCTTGGGTGATTTGGGAGAAGAGTGTAAGGAGGCAGCAGTGTCAAGGGGTGTGCTGTACACCGGATGCTGGAAGAGAGTGGGACAGTTTTATTATTGGTCATTTAATACTTGTATTGGTAGGAAGAAGATTTTAGAATGAAGATAAAGCTATGGTTGATAGAGAAAAGTAAATAGCCCCTCATTTTATCCAAAAGTCACTAATTTAGCCGTTTTAGTTACTCATTCGGTATTTCGTGGTTGGCGTGATGATCTTGTTTCTGTATGAGCTTAGGCAAAATACTGAAATGGCCTTGTTTTGTCTCACTTTATTACGGACTCAAAGTCCGTAGGTCTTGTCTGAGTTCAGTATTCCATGAGATTATTTTTGCTCAATAGGAAAATAGCAGGGCTTAGTGGTGAGTATTAGGTCAGATTCTAGAGAGAAGATGGCTGCTCTTTTTTTTTTTTTTCCCCTGACTAATAATGTGGCTTCCTATTTACTTCAAGTTGTTAGGAAAAGCCATTTTTGGTTTGGTTTGGTATGGTTTGGTTTTTCTATTATATCAAAACTGACATTTAAAAGTAGTAACACTATATATGTTACGTGGAGCCTCACCTTTACTCAGCTTTACCTAGTCTATCACTGCCTTCTAGGTGCATCCTGTCATTGTGGATTCACACCAATACCACTGAAATAAGTCCATAACCACAGGACCTAACTGAATAGTTACAACTTTTTCTGGCATATATGGATTGTCTGTTGGGTAACTCAGTTTCTAACATAACTTCTAAGCTTCCTTTTGCATTCAGATAAGAATTCCTTCCCCTCTGTGGTCCTTCCTTGGAGTTTGGCAATCAAAGGCACACAAGTGTGAGGCAGCAGAGAATTATGCTCGGCAGTAACACTCTGGAGGTGGGTGCACATTCCCAAAAGGTTCTCAGAATGTGTTTAAGAACCACCCACTTCACTGCTGCACAAAAAGAGAATTAGTGGGTTCTTTGAAGATATTCTTGAGAATTGCAGTTTTTTCTGTAAGTCTGTAAGAACTACCCACCTTTTTGCCTCAAACTGAGATCTTCAGTGTCTCCTTCTCTGACTTTTCAGTAGCTTTTTCTGAACATTTGTTTGCCCAGTTCTTCTAAAATTTCTTTGAGCTCTCCTTCCTAGTTTATATTTCTGTTCTCCAAATCCTTCACGTGGCTCTGTTTTCTTGACTGAATCCATATTAACACAATGTCCATTGCATTCCCACTTTGTTTTCAAATACAGTCATTATTCTACCCTAATTTATGCAATCCCTCTACATAGTTTACTGTTCATGTATGTGTTGCTGGTATAATATGTAAGTTAGAGAGTGGACATATCTTCTAATAATATCCAACCAAAGATAAACAAAAATTTCATTCACATGTTAGTAAATGTATTGACATAATTACGAATTTTGACTCTCAATGTTCACCACAACATCAATAGCTGTCAAATCTCAGGTAGTGATGGATTGAATATGCATATTAATTTCACTCTCATAAAATATCACTAAAGTGACATAAAGTTCTAAATCCAGAAGGATCGAATGAGCATACAACAGAAAAATTGTTTCAAAAGCTCATATAACAGACTCTAGAAAGGTGAATCTTAAAGCAGCAGTGACCAATAAGAGATCAAACCCAACTTGTATTGCAGGATTCCCCAAAGCTCAGGAAGCACGGTCCCTAGGTATCTCTGGAAAGGAGTTGAATAGAGTGATGTTGTTAGCAGAGGAAATATTGGTTAAACGTCTGCTTATAAAGCATTTAATTCCCCAAGAATTTTATCCTAGTATATATAGCCAAGTTGTATTTCCATCCGGACAAAGAATGGACGCATTTTCTGGAGAGACCAAAGCAGAGGATCTATGACCTGGTGTATATCAGCTACAGTGGAGTGGGAAGTTTTAACTAAATGTATGTATATGTATAGAAAATGCTGAAAAATCTCCTCCACGCAGTCACCTTCCTTCCCTTTGCTCTCAGAACATTGGCTCCAGTCAGAAGACTGAGGAGTCTGCAGAATCTGACTACATCAAAAAGTAAAATAATAAAGATCCTGACATAGGGGTTTTCTAATGAAAATGACCCAGCCAGATCACTTTTCAGTGAAACTCATAGTTAGCCATCCACACCCACATGCTCCAAATAGCTTCTTAATCTCCTACTCTTGCATATAGGTAGACAAATCATGATGAACAGATATATGAAAAGATTCTTCAATATGAAATTTAGTGAACAAATGAAACGGAATGGGAAAAAATAAACTTCAAATATTAAGTCATTAGTATTTTTAAAGACATTTTGTCTCATCCTCCATTGAGTGGCAAACTGTGTGACCAAATTGAATAGGCAGATAAGTGTCACACAAGGAAGAGACCAGTGCATTATCTGAGTTCACTGAGAACAGATGACCTGCACACTAGGCACAAGTGGTACAGAGAAAGTGCACAAGATCTACCTGTTTGTAGTGTATCACTGCCCCGTGGCCAGCATTTCTACTATGCAGGCCAAATGGGTGACATAGCCATGCAATGTTACAGCGGAAGGACTTGAATTCCTCCTCCGTAACATCGGAAAAACAGAAAGCTGGGTGAAGGTTATGGTCACATGTGCTTTAGCAGAAGAAAGGAGTACACATTAAGTCTGAAACAGGGAAAGAAATTCTCGTATAAGGCAGTAAGCCCACTGGAGGCTGTGAAGGCCCTTTTCCTTCTTGGTAAGGAAGTGTTCCAGGCCCAAGACCCATTCTTCTGTGGCCAAGCAGAGGTCAAAAAACTGCATGCCCAAGATCGCCTTTCCCAACAGGTATAAAAGACTATGAATTAAAAAGAGAGTACTATTTAAAAAAAATTTTTTTAAATGTTTCATTTATTTCTAGGAGAGAGAGACAGAGACAGAGTGAGCAGGGGAGGGTCAGAGAGAGAGGGAGTCACAGACTCTGAAACAGGCTCTGAAACAGGCCCTGAAACAGGCCCCAGGCTCTGAGCCAGCAGTCAGCACAGAGCCCGACGCGGGGCCCGAACCCATGAACCGTGAGATCATGACCTAAGCGAAAGTCGGATGCCTAACCGACTAAGCCACCCAGGCGCCCCAAAAAGAGAGTGCTATTTAAGAAGGACATTCAAGGGTGCCTGGATAGCCTAGTGGGTTATGCACCTGACTCTTGATCTCGGCTCAGGTCATGATCTTACAGTTCATGAGATAGAACCCAGGATAGAGCTGTCAGTGCAGAGCTTGCTTGGGAGTCTCTCTCTCCTACCCCTCATCTCTCTGCCCTTCCTCTGCTCTTCTGCTCGCTCTCTCTCTCTCTCAAAATAAATAAATAAACTTAAAAAATAATTTAATCTTAAACAATAATATATACAAATACATAATAAACAAACAAACATTCAGATAAGGAAGGCAAATAAGAGGAGCATTCTAAAAATTACAATATCCAAATAAGAGGTGATTGATAAGAAAAGAACAGATAAGAACAGAGGAAAAGAAATTACCAAATAAGCCTTTAAAGAAAATTTCCATTTTCTTTTGGTAAATATTCAGTAGAGGAATACCAGATCATAATAGTGTTTCTACTTGTCAAATCACTGTGTTGTACACCTGAAACTAATGTAACATTGCGTGTCAACCATAATTCAATTAAAATAAGAAAGGAAAAAGAAAATTTCCTGTGACTTAAAAGATTGTGTTTTTAGATTTACAGAACTTATCGAATACCAAAACAATAACTGAAAATATAAATTCACCAATATAGATCATGGTAGAATTTTGGAAAAGCAGGGAACAAAGAGAGCATTCTACATCCCTCCAAACAGGGAAACCAGCATGGCTTCTGACTTCTCAACAGCAACATTGGAAGCTAATAGGCTATGGAATAATATGAAGGGGAATTGTGTGCTTGTGTGTGTGTATGTTATATAGATATATAACATTATATATTATATGGTATAAAAGTGCATAAGTATATATTTAATTAAATATCCAACACAGAGCCTGTAATGAACTGTCCGAACAATTAACCAAGTTCCAAAATCCTATATATGCTTATTTTTCATATATTTCAAATAAAACATGTGAGCACAATACAGAATACAGTGGAAGCTGGTATTTTCTAGGGAAATCATTATATACATTCTATACCTATTTTATGGGAAAAGATTATAATATTTTTCTTATAGTCTTAAAACCATATAGTTGTCCCAAAATATTGATCAAAGAAAGAAATGTGTAAAAGTGGTTAAGATTACCATTGCCAAAACAGAAATAATTTGCTCAAATTCCTTAAAATAGTTTTTTAAAAACATCTCTTTACCAAAATGTTTTACCCTCTTCTGTAATTGAACAAAGTATTTGTCACAGATGATATACATATGCAATTTGAGGCTGCTCGAAGGTATATCATAGTAATTCACATGTAATGAAATCCTTTACAGGATGCCAGGTAGAAAAACTTTCACTCAATAATGGTAGATACTACTGTTAATAACTTGTAAACTCGTTCAAACCAAGTCAAAAATGGATGACTTTTGGGGAAATAAAAGATAAGGAATAATTATTAACCTAAGTCCTCCTTTAATGAACAATTTATATTTTTCCAATGATTTCCTATAGTTAAATTTGTCCTAGCTCACTCAAAAGAGGATTGTGTAGATTTTAAGTAATGAACAAATTCAGGATATTACAGTTAGACTTTTGCAAACAACCTCTGTTGGATTTGCCATTTTTTTGGCACTTGAAAGGCTTGTTTAATTTTCTTTTCATTACATTTTTATCCACGGGTCATTTTTTCCAAAAATTATCTTTGCTTTTAAGACGTGCAGTTAATAAACCAAATCCCCAGAGTCAGCCATAAAAAAAAATCACTGCAAATATCAAGAAAAAAATATATTTCCTGCTCTAGGTTGTTATTTTTCAATTCAAACACAGACCATGTGAATAATAACATTGGAAATTCCATATATTTTTTGCAAGCAGGTCTTTTTCAAGGTGAATCTGAACTTTGAGCAGGGATGCATTGGCAGAATATATATAACAGCTTTTTCTTCTCCTTTTCTTCTCTGCTGAGCAAGTGCTCTCTAATATAGCCGAAATCCAAATACCTATTTACATTGTTTAGTATATCAAATAATACATAAAAAACAAAATACATATGTACATACACATAGAGGGACAGAAAATATTGGCATGAACCTTGGAGCCTCCTTAAGGACTGGTGCTGTGTGGCTGTATGAGCAAGGGGGGTGGGGGAAATGCGAGGAGATCTGTGTTTTCCATATTAGGTCTGCAGGTTTTAACATGACAGATGCACTGTCAAGGTTGGCCTCAGGCAAATACCGAGGTAGATCAGTTGTCCTTCCTCCTTGATTCTATCCACTTTCTTCTCCATGTGCGGTTTCTCTCCTTGGAAACTGATTCCACCATTGCTTTTGGAATTCTCAAGGATGCCCTGATTCTGAAGCTGGATCCTTGATAATCTTTCACAGCCTAACATAAAACAAGACATTTAAAAAAATAATTGATTTATTTCAATTCAAATTAGTTAACATACTGTGTAGTATTGGTTTCCGAGTGGAACCCTGTGATTCATAATTTATATGTGACACCCAGTGCCCATCCCAACAAGTGCCCTCCTTAATGCCCACATCACTGATTTAGTCCGTCACATTAAACACCTCCCTTCCAGCAACCCTCAGTTTGTTTTCTGTTTTTAAGAGTTTCTTATGGTTTGCTCCCTCTCTGTTTTTACCCTTATTATTCCTTCCCTTCCCCTGTGTATATCTGTTTTATTTCTTAAATTCCACGTATGAGTGAAATCATAGAATATTTGTCTTTGACCAACTTATTTCTCTTAGCATAATACACTGTACACGTGTACACAATACATTTACGTTGTTGTAAATGGCAAGATTTCATTCTTTTTGATCACCAAGTAGTATTCCATTGTATATGTATACCGCATCTTCTTTATCCATTCATCAGTCGATGGACGTTTGGGCTCTTTCCACAGTTTGGCTATTGTGGATTGTGCTGCTATAAACATTGGGGTGCATGTGCCCCTTTGATCAGCATTTTTTTATCCTTTGGATAAATACCTAGTAATGCAATTGCTGGGTTGTAGGCTAATTCTTTTTTTAATTTTTTGAAGAGCCCCCATACTGTTTTCCAGAGTGACTGCACCATTTTGCATTCTTACCAGCAGTGCAAAAGGGTTCCCTTTTCTCCGTATCCTCACCAACATCTGTTGTTGCCTGAGTTGTTAATTTTAGCCATTCTAATTTAGTGTGAGGTGGTATCTCATTGTGGTTTTGATTTCTAGTTCCCTGATAATGAGTGATGCTGAACATCTTTTCATGTGTCTGTTGGCCATCTGAATGTCTTCATGTCTTCTGCTCATTACTTCATTGTATTATTTGTGTTTTGGGTGTTGAGTTTGGTAAGTTCTTCATAGATTTTGGATACTGACCCTTTATCTGCTATGCCATTTGCAAATACCTTCTCGCATTCCATAGGCTCCCTTTTAGTTTTGTTGATTGTTTCCTTTGCTGTGTGAAACTTTTTATCTTGATTTTTACTTTCCTTGCCTCCAGAGACATGTCTAGTTAGAAGTAGCTCTGGCCTAAGTCAAAGAGATTGGTGCCTGTTTTCGTCTCTAGGATTTTGATGGTTTCCTATAGAAAGAGACATTTTTGGTTCTAAGATGAGGATGCTCTGTAGTCCCCACCCAAGCTTACCTGTTATGCTTTCAGGACCTTTTTAGTTCCCCCTTTTTGGGCAGGTTTCATCAAGCTTTTCAAGAATTTCCATTATTATTTTCGAGAGACTTGACTCCAAAGAACAAAACCCAGAACCCAAAGAATATGAATGTATCATATTCTTCCCTGTACTAGAGTAATGCCATCTCACAGAGTTTCAGCTTTTTGTTGTCAGATATCATACCATGTCTATCCTTGTATATCCTATATTATCTCTAAGTGTTTTGGAAGAGCAGATACCCAAATAGATATAAGTGAAACCAATATGAATTTAAAATAATGAAGCAGTATTCTCACACAACTTTGAGAAGAAATGGATGATCTCTTGGCATCTGTCATTTGGATACATTTTGATAATTTTCAAACTATTCCTTGGTTGCTTTTCTGGTCCCTTGCAGACTTTCAGAACAGTTAAATGTGGTATTTGGTCTGCTTTGATGATTGATTCATAGTCACTTACAAATGCCTCTCAGTCCTCTTGCAACATTCGGCCCCTCTGTGCCCTTCAGCCCTGTTTTTCTCCTTGACCTCATCCTGTTTCCTTCTTCCTTCCTATGAAGTATAAGAGCTGCCTTCTGTACTCATTCTTCATGGTGTTGCATTTGTTTGCTGCTGGGAAATCTGTGTTCATTTGGCATCAGCAGAAAAAACAGAGAGAGAAATTGAGCACAATGAGGCAGACCACATGATAGATAGTTGTGCAGTTAACGACATGTCTTATGTGAAGCATTGGACATTCTATTATATTGTTTGGAGGGCACAATCCCAAGGGAAATTGCTATTCTGTTTGAAAGAGAGTTAATAAATATGGATATCGTGTGGTTTTCTGCCACAAAACTACCATCCCTTCGGGGTATCTGTTAACAAATTCACTTTTGGAGGACACTGAGTGAATCACCGTGAAGGGGATCTTTGCTTAGTCCTTGTTTTCCTTGGGAATGAAGGATTTCCAGGAAGTTTGATAAGATTGCCATTTCCTATTGCACTGTCATGACGAACTTAGGGAGATACCATCCCGGATGCAGGTGTCCAGGTCAAAGGAAATAAAAGGGAAGTTCAAAAACACTCCTCCCATAGTTGCTGATCTTATATCTCTATTAGTGTGTCATGGGAAGTTTCTGTGTGGGCATATTCTGAATATCAGACAAAATCTAAACTGTGTGTCACACAAATGAAACAGATTTAAAAAAAAGAAATGCATTTCTCAAAAAGGAGTATTTATATTTAAGACTACTGTGATGTTCACTTAAAAAATGTGTTAGGTAGATAGATCTCATGTTAAATGTTCTTAACACACACACACACACACACATACACACGCACAAGTGGCAGCAGGGAGGATGAAATTGGTGGAGGCAATGAATATGTTTACTACCTTTGTTGTGATAATGGGCATATATATATACTGATGTGTATATGCCCAAACTCATCAAATTATATATATTAATTATGTGCAGGTTTTTTATTGATTATGCTTCAATAAAGTTATTTTAAAGAATTTAGAAATACAGAACATATTTTTTCATTTTTAAAACACTGATTTTATTTTCAAATAATTTCACACTTGCTGAAAAGTAGCAAGAGAATGCAAGGAACCAAGGAACATTCACCCACAGAACCTTTTAGAGTTTCATTTCAGGGGCGCCTGGGTGTCTCAGTTGGTTAAGCGTCTGACTTCAGCTCAGGTCATGATCGCACGGTTCATGGGTTTGAGCCCCATGTTGGGCTATATGCTGAGAGCCATCTCGGAGCCTGGAGTCTGCTTCAGATTCTGTACCTCCCTCTCTCTCTGACCCTCCCTTGCTCACTCTGTCTCTCTCTCTCTCCCTCTCAGGAATAAATAAAACATTAAAAAACATTAGTTTCATTTAAAATATGTCCTTTATAAGAAAAGCATTCACTCCAGGATCATAATGTACCCAATTGTCATATCTTTCTAGCCAGATTCATTCAAGAACTTTTCTCAGTCTTTTTTCTGATTGCATGACCTTCATGTTTTCAAGACTGCAGGACTAGCATTTTGTAGCATATTTCTTAATTTGGCTTTGTCTAATGTTTTCTCATGAAAAAAGTTCAGTTTTTACATTTTTGGAAGAAATATGGCAGAAATAATACTGTGGTTTTTGTTTGTTTTGTTTTTGTTTCCTATCCTTATGCACAAACAAGATTGCTTTTGTTCTAGTCCTTTTGTTAGCTTTGTTCACATAATTAGAACAAATCATGTCAGCCAGATTTTCCCACTCTTTTTCCTTTGTAATTAATAAGAATTTTGTATGGAGGTAATTTGAAACTATGTAAATATCCAGTTCTTCAACTCACTGTCACTCCCTAGTTTTAGCAGTTGTTGATGTTTATTGCTTGAATGAATTTTGACTATAATAACATCAAATAATGCTTTTTGATTACTTTTACTTGTATTCCTTTCCATTGATTAATTTGCTTATTTATGTTAGTGTGCATTCGTTGATTCCTCTTTTATTCAGTAGGCTACAGTCTGTTAGTATCATTATCTAAATAAATGATTAGATTGTCTTCTGTTTTGTCAGTGGGACCCCCTTCAAACTGCCTTCTGGATCCTTCTGTTATACTCCAATTTTCTTGGAGTCCTTCTTTACTGTTCCAACATGATTTTCTAGTTCATATTGTACTTTTTCTGCCCTCATGTAATCACTTACTTCTCTAACCATCTCTGGTCCTTTTTATGGAGAATGATGTGTAAAGTTGAAAAGTCAAATGAACGCTAAGTGTGTTCATGATTAGTGAGGTGTTCCAGTGCCCGAATCTTTTTATATTTGGACGTTCATTCTCTGTCAGTGAGAAACGTGGATCCCATTATCCTTAATATATTGACATATTTGTTAAATCCACTCTATATGGCTAATCTCTCCAGATTGCCAGGCTGTCCTTATTGCTTGAGTCTGACACACCATCTTTGCCTGGGCTACCGTTAGTGGCCACCCTTTCACCATACTCACTGACTCACTTCATGTAAACCCTATGCTCGTCATCATTACTACCACTGTCTGTTGTCTGCTGGAGTGGACAGGAGGGAAGGGAAGACAGATGGGAGAGGAGAGGAAAAGCAATGTTCATATTTTAATCTCTATATTATAGAATGTATTGAAACATTTAGACTGTGTGCATTTTCAGTAACAAGAAGTATTTATAATTTATTTTATATATATATATTTATAATTTATAAATATATAAATATTTATATTTATATATATAATTTATAAATATATATATATAATTTATATTATAATTTATTAACAGGAAGTATTTTATAATTATTGTGCTCTATGTTTTGCTAATTGAAACACTGCCATAACAAAATTACCTAAAATATAAAAAAGTTCTTTCTCATGCAGATTTGTTTATTGAATATCTTTGAAAAGAACAAAGTGGTCTTTCAAAACACATACCTTGTATCTCAGGCTGAGTTTAAGTAAGGTGTTATACTTAGAACTTTTTTATACTATGTGTTAAAAATTGTACAACTACCTTTGACTCTTACTTGTCCAAGAAATACATATTATCAAAGCCCCAACATTTCTCTGTAAATACAGCTTTCCATGATTCCATTATCTACCACTGGCAAGGTCTTAGAAATAATGACACATTCGCTAGTCTTTAACAGACACATGATGAGCACAAGCTCCAGTCTGATCAGTCAGTGAACTAAATATAAAAGGAATGCTTTATAAAGTGCCATTTAGATTCCAGTGTAATAGAGATGTAATGCATATGTCAAGTTATTGAGTTGTCAACTTAAATAGGAGCCAGTATGTCATCCAGTAATTATTGCTATTTAGGCCTAAGGCATTAGTGCTAATATTAGCATGTGAGTGTTAAGTATGCAGAGTACAAAAGGGAAAAGAAGAGATTATATGAAGTAAACCCTAAAGAACTCATTATGTTACTAAAGACCACAATCTATCCTGTGGATATGTGCAGGCACTTTAAAATCAGGAAAAAAATTTGTAAGAATATACAACCCATTTGGGGGGAAAAAAGTAACCAGGTGCAAACATTTACCTGTAATTGTAGGAACATTTTGGTATATTATCATCATTCTACATAGGTAAATTGCTTGTGAAAATCATCAGAAGTCTATTTGAAATTAAATTTGGTGGCTCCGTTTCTAGCTGCAATGATTTATTGACTGATATTTGCAACTTCAGTTTTCTTTAAAATATCTGGAATAGAGCTTCATTTTTTACCAATACTTAAAACCTAAAATTCAGCTCTGTAGAACCCTCCTGCAGCTCTCCACCTGCAAATCAGGTTCCTATTTTATGTACGTTAGACTGGTATATACTACCTTTACTTTCCTCTCGTTGGGGTGATCACTTTCATTATGTCAGAAATCTTTCAAAACTGAGGAATAAAAACAGTCTTTTGAGATCTTACCTAAAGAGTCTTGGAGATTAAATACACATACACATGCAAGCACACACACGTGCGCGCGTGCACACACACACACACACACACACACACTAGTTCCCTTTAACAACTAGTATATCTAATTTAAAAGCATAGTTTATTTCTAAAGCCAGTCTTTCAAAGCGACAGATTAAAACCTGCTGTGCATAAGTGTATTGTACATATGAACAGTCCAAAAAAAGGAAGGGGAAGAAAAAACACACACTCTGGCATCCCTTTCTGGCCCATTCCTGAAGAGCGTTAAGTAATAAAAGGATCCATGTGAAGATTAAGATAAAATCTAGCAGGACCAACACTGTCTTTCCTAATTCGCTATGCAGACAACAGAGTCAGCAAAAAAGGATTGGACTATTTCCAAATCCTTTTAAAAGCACATACTCTCTAAAGCAGAAAGCGTCTTTATGTGAACAGACACCCGCACACACGCCACCCCTACCCTGGCCTGAATTTTATACTAATGGATTAAAACCACACAGTGCAGACCCACATTCTTTTAAAGGAAGGATTCTATGTATTTAACGTTAAGCAACACAAAGCAAAGAACAAGCAGGCAGACCTAGCTTGTAAACAGGCAGATGATATTGGACTTCCTCTTTGGACTTTGTCCATGTTGTAATGCATGCTCTCCATCGGCTCAAGTGTTCTCTGTCCTTCTGTCCTCCTCAGTTGTATTCTCCCCCAGAAAATCTTCCCTTTCTGCACCTCTTAACGTGACTCTAAGCGTTTTTTTTTTTTTGTCTTCTCATAGCCCTTTGGGTGTATGCTTCTATGGAAACATCTGTTACCTCTGTTCATTGTCTGTCTCCTTCAGTAGACTATAAAATTCCACCGGGGCAGAGCCAGTACCTTATGTTTGCCTTCCCAATGCCTATCATAAGAATGACATTACTCTGCAGATTGAAAGCTACCTGTTTAGCTGTTTACCTGTTTACCTGTTCTCTCCTCCTTGCAGAAGTAGGGGAGGAATTAAAATCAGTCTTCATTTTTATTGCCTTCCCTCCTCTTCTTTAACACACCAAACACTAAACCACATAAAAAGGACTAAAGAATTGTAACTACAACTCTGACCTTAATTGGGGAGTGTAATTGGAAGAATTTTTTTTCGAGAAAAAAAAAAATGAGAAGCTTCCCTCAGGTGATCGCTCCCTACTGATTACTTGGTATTTGAAAATATTCTTGTAGCAGTAGATATAGTTGTTGATTCCACACCATTAAAGAGATGTTCAAGATACAAAAGATTAAAATGCAAATGGCTTTGCATAAAGAGCCAGGGATTGGTTACAGCACTTACCCTCAATGTTAAATTGACTGGTAGTCTATGAGTTCTAGATGTGAGGGGGAAGATGGGGGTTAATGTGATTAAAGGAAGAAATATTTCCATAAAGAAGCTGTTAGGGTAGTTCAAAGACACTTTTGCCCAACCATGTTTAATCTGAATTGAGGAAGGACAAAAAAAATCCTATGGTTAGAGATACTTCTAAGTTTTCAGTAGTTTTCAGTACACAGTTCCTGAGGTCTACAGAAGGATGTTTCAGATGTATCACATTGCTAGAATGCCCTGATTTTTGCCTTAATTTTTTTTCTAACCTTATTTTTTCCATTGTTATGCAGCATTTCCTTTTATTGGTAAAGGTACAAATTAAGTCATTGCTGTACAGCCTGTTTTAGGGCTTATCTGCGAATGATTTGGTAGTAAGTTTTCTCTTTATCTAACACTTATTTTGATGTGAAACTATTTTTGTTGCTTCAGTTTTCACTGGTGAACAAACATCTCAGAATTTTGTGTACATATCCATTAAATTGACCTACGACCACGTTTAATGTCCTGTTAGGTTATAAAAATCGTGCTAATGTTATGAAATAAAATGAGGAACGTTTTCTAGGCCAGGGAAGGTTTCAGTAACATCGAAATTATCTGTTTTTAAGTTAAGTGCCTCTTTTTTGTAATGATAGCTCTTTGATTCTCCATATCTTCTTCTTCTTCTTGTTAATTGCTAAGTTGAAGTTTATTTATTTCCTTTGGTGACTAAAATGGTGATTTCTACTTTGCTACAAAGTGATTATTTTCCTTTTTGTTTCGGGTTCCTTATCTTGGTAGCATATAGTGTTCTAACTTTTTAAAGTCTCTTCTTGTTTTATGTTCAGGTACTTTTTATTCTGTATACATTTTCTCTCTCTTTTACTTTTATTAGACCTTGAAGAGGAATCTGCGTTATCTGAATCTGCGTTACTGGTGTTTATGAAGAACAGCTTTTTAATTTTATCATTAGTATTTATTTTTGTCTCATTAATTTTATCTTTTTAAATTCCCTTTTCCTAATTTCTCACAATGAAACGAAGAAATTTTATTAAAGTATTCAGAAGCAAACAGGTTGTAATTTCTGTGTTTTCTAGGGAATGATAAATATTTAAAGGTTTAGGCCTTATATCTAAAAAGTGGAAAGTCATCTTTTACACAATTTATACAGTTAACAATATGTATATCAAGTAAGTCACGGGACAATGACAAGAGTGTCAGATAAGTATAAACCTTTATATGCCAGTAACTTTTAACAAGTATTCATCATCACTATGGCATAACAGTGGGATTTTTTCCTTTAAATAATGCTGATACACTTCTGCTCAAATAATGTTCTCATCTTGATTGACTTATTTGTCATGAACAAGTTCAAATGCCAATGCAGAGGTTAATCTGTTGGGCCCCTCTGTTTAAAAATATAAAGTGACATCCCTTGACCTGCACTTGGCTTCTTGCATAACAAGAATGTGTGAAAGATGGCAGCAGAGAAAGGAGAGGAAGCCAGAGGCGAGGAAGGATAGGAAGGCATTTTACAATACATCATAATCTCAGTGCCATCACCTAATAACATCCCCTTCCCACCATTCCCCCATAAAACATCATTTCCCTTCTCTTTTCCCCAGAATCATCTGATATAAATTATCTACTTTGGAATAAATGCAATTCTTGTTTGCATGATATTCTTTATGTCCTTGCAATTAAAAATTATGCTGAAATTTGGCAAATTTATTGAGGTCTAACTTACATATCAGGAAATCTACTTCTTTATAAATGACAATCCAATAGTTTTTAGTTAATCATGGAATTATGCATCTCTACATCACATTTTAGAACATAACATCACACAAAAATTCCTTGAAGACTTTTTGCTGACAGTCCTTTTCCCATCTCCATTCTTAGAGTACATCTTATTTTTCTTGGTATATTCCTAGGAATGGAATAAAATAGGCTCACATAGGTTATATATAAGCTTATATTTAACTGTAGAAGGAACTACCAAGTTGTTTCTCTAATGAGCTCTGCCGTATCTGCATCCTCATCAATATTTGTCATCATCTGCCTTTAAATGTCAAGTTGGTGTGTAGTGGTTTTAATTTGCACTTTACTAGATTAATGATATTGTATGCCTTTTCTTGTGCTGATTTGCCATTATATGTCTTCCTTAGTGAAATGTCTATTCTTCTACCAATTTCTAAAAATTTAGTTGTCTTCTTAATAAGGGTTGGAAAAATCATTTTTGTTTTTTTAAATATATACATTCTATACAAAGGTGTTATAGCAAATATAAATTCAAAATATTTCCTCCCTGTATGTACTGTTTTCATTTCTCTTAATGGAGCCTTTTACACAGAAATTTTTATATTTGATTAAACCTTATGTTTTCAGAAGATTATACCTTTAGAAGTGTATCTAAGAATTATTCACTTAAACCAAAGACAAAAATATTTCTTCCTATGTTTTATTACAGAAATTTTATAATTTTACTTCTTAAATTTAGGTCTGTGATCCATTTTGACTTCATATTTGGGAATGATGTCAATTAATGATCTAAGTTTATTTTTTTTTTGCATGCAGATATCCAACTGTCCAAGCATCATTTGGCATAAAAGTCAACCCTTTTCCCCAATGAATACTCTTGGCACCTTTGTCAAAAATCCATTGACTCTAAACGTAAGCATTTATTTTGAAACTCTCACTTCTGTTTTATTGATCTGCAAAACTCCATCTTTTTTAAGTAGAAGCCATATTTTAGTTTAAAGAGAAAGAAATGCTTCATGGAGAGAAAACATCTGTATATTCTCTTACTACACTTTAATTCTAAACTACAAATTAAGAGAAATATTAGGTAATTATATAGATTCCTGTAGAGGATTTCAGTCAGAATCTACTAATCAGGAATAAACCAGTCATGTTTGGTTTTGGTTAGTTAACTAGAATGTAATCACTGTCATTCATTTGTTTTTATTTATTTACATATTTGTCAAGTGTCTAGGGAGTATGTATTATGTACCAAGCACTTGGCGAGGTCTCAATAACCCATTATTTTGATGTGTGTGTGTGTGTGTGTGTGTGTGTGTATGTGTAGTGATTACTTTTGAGAGAGAGAGAGCACAGTGGGAAGGGGCAGAGAGAGAAAGAGGATCTGAAGCAGGCATTGTGCTGACAGAGGAACCCAGGTTCTGTTGGGTTCTGGAACCCAGGAACCCTGAGGTCATGACCTGAACTGAGGTCAGACATCCAACAGATTAAGCCACCCAAGTGCTCCTTGATTTTTATATTTCTATAGTAAGTTTTGAAATATGATAGTGTAAGTCACCTCCAACTTCATTTTTTTTTCTTTTTCAAATTCATTTTGGCTACTCTAGGTCTTCTGAATTTCCATATAAATTTTAAGATCAGTTTGCCAGTATCTACAAAAAAAAGAGGAAAAAAAAGACCTGCTTGGATGTTGATAGTAGTATACAGAACTTACGGTATAATGCTCTTTGGGAAGGGGGATAAACTTGTGAACACATTTTACATTTTATTATTCTAAAGAAAACATAATTATGAATAATCTAATCAAGAAATGCTCAGTGGTTTTATCCTTTTGATTGCTAAGACTTTCCAATTTAAGGTATTTATCTATGTAGCCACCTTTATATGGGAAATAGAACACAATGTCATTCAAAGAACACTGATCTGAATTATATATTAACCTTGATTCTGCTACTCTTCTTCTGCAACTTAAGCTAAAACAATTAATTTTTCTGGGCCTTAGTTTTGTTATCTAAAACAAGGTCTTAATATTTTATGAGAATATAATATCATGTAAATTAAAAAAAAATTTAATGTTTATTCATTTTTAGACAGACAGAGACAGAGCATGAGCAGGGGAGGGGCAGAGAGAGAGGGAGACACAGAATCTGAAACAGGCCCTGGCTGTCAGCACAGAGTCCGAAGTGGAGCTTGAACCCACGAACCATGAGATCATGACCTGAGCCAAAGTCGGATCCCCAACCGACTGAGTGACCCAGGCACCCCCATATTAATTTTTATTCAGAACTGTCCTGTAACTTCTTTTGAGTGTTATCACATTGCGCCCATTGACATCATTTTATTTTTTTCAACGTAACTGGAGAAATCAGCATTTTATTGAGAGCTTAGCTACATGTTCTGTGGTAGGAATTACTTGTTTCATCAACAGACTTGAAGAAAATATATTCCTGGACGTAAATAAAGGAGAAAAAGGTGACAGAGGGGTGTGGGGGGAGGAGCAGGAGAAGAAACAGCAGAAGCAGCATCGTGGATCTGTTCTTCACTAAAACATTATTTTTTACCTGTTTTCATTCTATAGATTAGGTTTAATTTTTTCAATTGTACTTTATTTGTATTTTGAATGAGTATTTACCTTTAATTGCTTCTTATACTAACTTGAAAAAAATTAGCACATATTCGAAATCCAAAACTTAATTTGGACTAATGAGGAAATTAACAAGAATAACATGACTTAATTCATTTTTATCACATAGCATCTAACATCCCCAAAACACTATGATGTGATATAATACACAGAGCAATGCTCGAGCCTTTGGCTCAACTCAAGTATTTGCTTCTTACTAGATTTCTGACCTTAGATAAGAAAGTTAGCTTCTTGGAAACTTGGCTTCCTTATTTGTAGTTTGATATGGCCATTCCAGCTCTCTATATGCAATGGGATTGCAATAAGAATAAAATTAGACACCATGGGGAAGCAATTTCAAAAGTTGTAAGAATACTCTGCCATTTACTATCCAGATGATTTCGGACAAGTTACTTAATAACGCTGTGCCTCTGTTTCCTAATCTGAACATGAGAATATAATTAGGAGAATAATAATAGACATCACTTCAGAGTCTGATCCATGGAACAAGCCCAACAGTGTCTAGCATATTGCTAGCATTTAATAAGCATTGCCTACTTTTACTAAAAGTAATGACAGTAGAAATGAAAGTTGTAATAAAACAGTTGATTGGGAATAATACTGGACTGCATGGGAGAATGTAGGTTCTGTTAAAATAAGTTGATGAATTTGAAGCAGACACTTTAACCTTTCAGGACTGAGTGTAATCATGTGTAAGATGAGGGTAATAAACAAAAAGATCTCAAATATTCCTTCCTGCTCTGAAATTCAATAATATGTTATTGTTACAGGATTTGTTAAATGAATATTAATTGCATCTTAATCTGAGCTTTCTCTCTGATTTTTCATTATTGACAATTTCATTTAATTATGTACATATATATGTACACACACATACACATATACACACATACTTATATACACATTGCACTATTCTCTGCTTCAAAAAAAGATAAAATATGAATCTAGGGAATGTAATTAAAATTATTTATTTCCTTTTGATTAATTTGCCTTTCTGTTGAAACTATCTTAGAAAAGCAAATATATGACCTCATTATAATCTGTCACCTTGGCATTATGGTAACATGAATAATTCAAAAGAAAAAAATCCTAAACTCTCCGTTCTTAAAGGTCTCACTGTGGTGTCAACATTAAAAAGTTTCTTCTTTTAAAATCTTTTTAAATGTTTATGTGTTTTTGAGAGAGGGAGAGAGAGAGAGAGAGAGAGAGAGAGAGAGAGAGAGAGAACTAGCGAGCACAAGTGGGGAAAGGCAGAGAGAGAGGGAGACACAGAATCTGAAGCAGGCTCCAGGCTCTGAGCTAGCTGTCACCACAGAGCCCGATGCAGGGCTCGAACCCACGAACCGTGAGATCATGATCTGAGCTGAAGACCAATGCTTAAACGACTGAGCCACTCAGGTGCACCAAAAAGTGTCTTTAATAAAGCTTCAAATTTGAGCAAAAGTCTCATTCTCACTGATGAACAAATTTATATACAGAGATATTTATTACCTTCACTATTTTTCCTTACTTTAAAGCTGAGGAAAGTGGAATAAAAATTATTGATTACTTAACTGCCCTAGTCTGGGAGTGAGGAAGGACGCAGAGAAGTTACAGGTAACAATGGAATGTGTCCGTGTGACAGATAAAATGAATCAAATAATTACAGTATCACCAGCATAAGGAAGCAACTATGTGAAGTGTCATGTACAAACCTAAAATAAAGCTAAGGCTTGTAATATTTATTATTTTATTCCTTAAAAAATTAAGACGGATGTCACTGGCATCTTGAAACAACATTCGTGCCTGTGCAATTGCATTCTAAGCACATTTAACAAATGACAAAAGCAGTCATTACCTGGAGTTTTTCACTTGATGGCTCTACCTTCTGGGGACAGGAGATAAATGAAGGAAAACTGACACCTTCAGATGTTGTCTTGATTAGTGTTGATGTCTTTCCTTGGGGGTTGACAGCTGCTAATGAATTTAATTTAAACATTGAAACAGAGGATCAAAAATTATCTTTTAAACAAAATTTTACTGAAGGGGATATTGAGGCACATCTATCACAAGCAGTCACGGCAAGTAAATCTAATTTGGAGTATCTCAAATCACCACTGTCGGCCCACTCATGTAATTTTACTCTAATTTTTAAGTATAACTGCTTGAATTCAGAGATTATATGACCTACACAAAATTAAATTGAATGTTTCCCATTCAGACACATCATTCTAAGGGGCTTCCTGTTCGACATTTCTGTTTTTCTTTTTCTTTTTTTAATGTCTTATTTATTTTTGAGAGAGAGAAAGCGTAGGCAGGGGAGGGTCAGAGAGAGAGAGGGAGACACAGAATCTGAAGACAGGCTCCAGGCTCTGAGCTCTTGGCACAGAGCCCCGATGCGGGGCTCTGGCCCATGAACCGTGAGCTCATGACCTGAGCAGATGTCGGACGCCCAACCAACTAAGCCACCCAGGCGCCCCCCGTTTGACATTTCTGAAAGAAAATCTGAAGGTATAAAGTATAGCATGAGATAATTTTTATGTATTTTGTCTTTATTCCTGTATCATCTGTAAATACGATGCGTTAATGTGATGTATATGTGTGTTTTCAGAGAATCTGGTTTATGGGCAGATTTCTTGGATTCTTCTCCTCTTTCAACTTAAGTTATTTTGTCTTCTGAAGAACATGTGATCATTATATGCTTTTGTTTTCTGACACAGAAATATCTGAATTTCTAGAATCCCTTACAGAATGAAAATGAAAACAAAATACATGAAAGTTTTATCCTAACTTAGGGTGAACATTATTAATAAAAGTAGCAACATGTAGATACCTACATACCAGATTGTAGTTTGAAAATCACTTTTCTCATCTAGATACGATCTCAATGGGCAAGTTGAAACATTCTCAGAGAAGTGCAAGACAGGGGCATCTGATGTGAGGAGGGGGCAGAGGGTATGGAGAACTGGAGATTTAAGTAGGAAGTTCTGTTACACCTCAGGGTGGCAGTGTGAATCAGTGACGGTTACAAGAAGTGCCTCCTATTTAAAGTAAAGAAGTTCAAACTTGTAGTGAGCCAGCAAGTGTTGGGAGATTAAGAGGATGTGGCAGGAAGCAGTGGGAGACGAAGGAGTTTCAGATTACCAAAAATATGTATTTAACTCTTGGTTTCTTCGGAGCCCAGGAACAAATGGAATTCAGGATGAGTACCTGATAGGAATAGGGAAGTGCCCTAATTTTTTTTTTTAAGCACTGTGATACTAATGTGAATCACTGATGTTTTTGCTTGTCAAGAATGAATTTGTGTGATAAAAGATGAGATCAGAGATAATGTACTATTATAGCACAAGCCTGTGTGTGTGTGTGTGTGTGTGTGTGTGTGTGTGTGTGTGTGTGTGTGTGTGTGGTTTTTTGTCCTCTGGAATGAGACAGGAAGAGAGGTAAACCAGTAAGCATAGAAAAGAAGATGCATTTGAGAAAACATAGGATACTTTATCAAAACCAGGCTGTTAACCAGTCAGCCTAGACACCATGAAGAATGAGATGCATTCTGGGAAAACATGGCTGCTACAGGAAAAAAAATGTCTGCATGGATCAGGTTGAGGGTGATTGCTGAGTTTGCAAGTGAGCTTGAGGAACTTTATTCTCAAAAAGGAAAGAGCTATCAAGAAAAGACATGCCATGTAGTAGCAAGCAGTGTGAGGCTTCTGTAGGTAGTTTTTCAAGAGAGTCTCAGCAAATGAGATATGGTTGTCCCTGGCTTTTAACTAACCTTGAACACTTTCTGCTTTGCTTCTGTTGATCTTGTTGGTATCATCACATTTTTACGTATGCCAAGTACTGTGCTAAGGACTTTCTGTGGCTTAGATCATTTAATTCTCACAACAACCCTGTCAAGTGGATACTACTATAATTCTTAACGTCAGAGATGTTAAGTCACTTTTTAGGTCATATAGTTCATAAATAATGGAACTTAAATTTGACCTTAGGCGGACTTACTCCAAAATTAATGTTCTTAAACGTCATGCTATAATCAGTATTTGAATGTAATCTGCAGTCATTCTTACACTTTGTAAATTGAATTCACACAAAATCATAACAGAGATTGTTCAAGTATTATTCAATTATTTTAATTTATTCACTTTGGAAGCCAGAACTGTGGCTCTAACTGTCCAGGAGCTGCACAGCATCTGGGGAAATCAAGTCAGTAATATTTGATAGAAAGAATTTTTTTCTGGGAGATTTCTAAATAAAAACAGGCAAAAGTTTAGTTGGAAGTAACTAAAACCATGCCCTTTACATGTGGAATTGTCTTTGTGTTTATGTATTTTGTATTATCAATCATTCATATATACCCCTAGCTACTTGAGTTCTGCTATTGCTCTAATTCCCTCTTTATTATACTTACCATGAAGTAATTGGTGAAAACATTAGCAATTTAAGGTAAAATCTGTCTGCCCCCATTCCTGTCTAGATCCCTGGATGTAGTCTACTTTGGCATTATCCATTCATCCCATTTTGTGATCTGTGCTGGTCCATGTGGTAGTTATTAATGCTGTACAGTAAATACTTCCATCTCTCTGCCTTTCAGACATTCAGTAGGATCTTGGTACCCTGTGGTTGGGAAAGGATCTGTAACTGGTTCTAGTTGATGAAATATGAATATAAATGATGTGTATTACTTTCAAGTGAAGCTTTAAGCACTTACTTTGCCACACTCATTTTGACATACTCTCCTTCTGTCATTGTTCCACAAAGTTGTTGTTGTTGTTGTGTGTGTGTGTGTGTGTGTGTGTGTGTGTGTGTGTGTTCTGTTGGGGAGGACAGTGATGATCCAGAAATGAATCTCCCATCAATCATGGGAGAGGGAGGTAGTATGAACCAGAAGTCAATGTTTTTTGAGACTCCGAAATTTAGACATTCTCTGTCATTGTAGTGAAGCTCAGAATGTACTGAGTGATACAATCCATGTATTAAATAGATAACCTGCCAGTTCACCTCAGACTTTTAAGGTGTTAACTGTGGAAACTTCTCAGTTTCTTTCTTCAGTATTCCTAGTTTAAGTGTTTAAGTGGTGAACCTTCACTGGTGAACAGGAAGCTCATGCCTTAAACTCTCCCAAACTGACTACTAAGTTATTTGTGAAAGCTCTGTTATAATGGGACATGTAATAGATTTTAAATGCTACCATTATTACTTAAAAGGGATTTTAATTATTTTCCTCTGTTGGTAGCAAACTAGTTATGATGGCCTAGGTGCCCTACATGATATTAATATTGTTCTCCACAAGAGAAGTTTCATGAACATGTCTTTTTGGGTAAGCAAAGTGAAAACATACTTTTAATGCATAAATGCTAAGCATTTGATAATGTGAGGTCTGTAACTTCAAAGGGTCAAATGGAAAACCTGATCCCTTTCCTTCCTTTGTCTTTCCTTCTCTTCCTTGCCTGCCCTCCCTCCCTAAGATTATGACCTTTCATAAACATTTCTCTCTAATTATAAATGTAACACTTTATCAGATATTCTCTCTTCCTATAACTGACACTAGTTTTTTGTTTGTTTATTGTTGTTGTATTTTAAAACATTTTATTCACACTTTTGAGTAGACTGCTTTATGATTGCAATTGAAGTTTCCATTTTCCTGGACATAGTTGCCTCTTATAACACCTACTGCATTATTTTGCATGTAATAGGCATTACGAGGTGTTTGTTGAAATTTCTCCAGTTCCGCTGTTTCTTAGCACTTTTAGGGAAGTTGGATGATTTCTGCTTTCAGCCTCTGAAGATTGAATCTTGCATTTGCAAATAAAGAAATACTACGTTAGGGTGCTTTAAGGTCTTAGGGCATAAATAAATGAAATAATTACAATAATTAGTATGATAGCTGTTGTAACAAATGGACCCCCACGTCCGGTGGCTTGGCCCAGTAAGGACTGTGTTTTCTCTCATGCACAAATCTTGTCGAGTCTTCCTGATTTTGTGAGGTGTGAGGGTATTCTGTTTCATGCTGTCATCCTGAGTTCCAGTTTGACAATCTTCCACACATGACTTTCAAGCTTGCCTGGGTGTCCATGTGCCACAGGCAGAAAAGGAAGAACATGGATGACTACACAGGTCAGGTCTTTGGAGCTAGGCCCTTAAATGTAATATGTTCAGACAGAAACTCAGTCATATCACCATGAGTAATTGCATTGAAGACCAGGGACTGTAACCCAGGAAGAAATCATCCAGTCTTTGCCATAATATTGAAGGAGTTACTATTACTTTGATCATTACTATTTTTCATCAAATCCAGTTTACGTTTTTGCTAACTTTGGAATCAAAATACATCCTAAGTTGATGTTATAGACTTTCATTATGGCTTAATTGTCACTAACTTTTATGGATTTTAAAATTGATAACATGATATTTTCCTATAGAATATTATAATATCTCAGAAATTTGTTTCCCAAGAAAAATTAAGTTTTTAAGTAGTGGTGACAAATATTTGATAAATATTAAGGTGTTATTAAATATGATTACTTAAACATTTTAATTACAGAATAACACCATAGTGATTGTTTATACTTTTTCTATTATTTCTCAGAAGATTTGACCATTTACAATAAATGCTAAAAAGCAGTAAATTAGTCCACTGAAAAGTTGAATTAGAAGAATAAAATATTGAGTAATTCTAAATAATAATGCAGTGAAATAGATACATAAAAGTGCTACATTAAAAAACATATTTGATTGCCCTACATTTCTTCTTCTTTATGTATGTATGTATGTATGTATTTATGTATGTATGTATGTATGTATTTTTGAGAAAGAGGCAGAACACAGAGAGATGGAGACACAGAATCTGAAGCCGACTTCAGACTGAGCTGTCAGCACAGAGACTGATGCGGTGCTCGAACCCATGAACCGTGATATCATGACCTGAGCTGAAGTCGGCCTCTTAACCAGCTGAGACACTCAGGTGCCCATGATTTGTGTACATTTCGTGTACAGAAGTAATTGTACAGCCTATTAAAAATCAAACAAGGAATATGATTGGAAGGGAAATATTAACTAATATATCTTACACAGGGTCTTGTTATGAATGGAGTCATCCAAAGAAAGTTAAACTATAATCATGTTAGTTGCATATTTTGGTAGACTCCAAAACAGCGAGGAATCAAAGTCTACAGGTATGAAGTAATAATACAGTTTAACCATTTATGGTTCAGCTTATGGTTTTTCTGTTCACCAAAATCTAATAATTTTTGAAAAATAATTCTTAAAAATCTAAATAGGAGAGTAGAAATGTATATTGACATTAAGTAGTATATTATGTTGAGGAAAAGGATATATTTAATGGAGTAGAGAAATAATATTCTTGCTCAATTCTTGATAATTTTTACTCTAATTTCAATTATGGGTCATGTTTCCTTAGGAAATCCTCCAAAGTTTTAATTCTTGAAACAGTGACAAAAGAAATACATTTTATTAAGATTTAGAACGTTTTTTCTTCTGTTTTCTTCAAAAATTCCTTTTTTGTCTTGATTTGCATTTAATGCAATCTATTCTACTTTATGTAGAAATGCTTGAGAGAATCTAAGTAATGTCATTTATATGTCATCTTTATGTATTAAAAACAAGTGCTAATTTGTCACTTACATTAGCTTTTGCTTTTGCACTCCTTGAGAAAACCATCACAATTTCTAGTTGAAATCAGTATGACTGATTCAAACTATAAAGAAAGAAAAGTCCTATTCCTGTACTGTCTCCTCTTTAATCATATGTAAATACTACTTATTTTTATTTTCAAAGCAACCTTTTTGTTGCTTTTATTATTACAGTTATTATTATTATTACAAAATGTATTCATCTTCAGTTTATTTATACACAAAAATATAGAATTATTACCTTTATGTGAACAAAATTCAGATTTCTCTCCAAAATTCTATTGATCCTGGAAAATGATAATTGAATATAAATTTGCTCTCTTTTCTTCTCACTGGTAGTCCAGATTCCAGAGTCTACTGATTTAGTAAGGCATTTACCCTCTGAATAAATCGGAGACTAATTGCCCATCTTCTGAGCTATAACGTAGAGCTTAGCTACCTATGCAAACCTCTAATTTAGCACTTTACATTATTGAAACTTTCTATTTTGTTGTCAGTCTCCCCCACTAGTGTCTAAGTTCATTGAAAGTGTTTCTGATGCCTGGCATAAAATAGTCACTCAAATGTTTATTGAACTGAATATAAGCTTAGTGAGCAGAATTGTAATTAGACCATTGAATGAGCTTTCTGGGGACACATCACATGCTTTTGTTTGTAGGTGACAACTTTTGTTTTAGAAATTGAGCTAAAATCTGGTGTGTTAAGTATGCTGTACATGGACTGAGTCCATTTAACATGTAATTGTTTATGTTGCAAGAAACAAACTACAATTTAAAATATCTCACACTGAACAAATTCTGATCTTCTTTGTTTGAATGGTAAGTCTGGAGAGCTCCAGGGCTCAGACCATGTTGGAAAAATTGAAGTTCCAGTATCAAAAGATATTTAAAGTATTATTGAACTTATTTTTAGCTATATCAAACAAAATTAAATCTCTCATCTAATTTTTGCACACAGCATAGAAATAGCCAAAACTCCTGCCATGCCTCTGGATGATTTTACACAAGTTACTTAAACTTCTAATTTATTTATTTTCTTCAATATAAGAGAAATAAAAATATATTTATATTTATATATTTTTATTTCTACAATAAGAGGAATGGAATAAGTTAATAAATGTAAGACCCTAATTGTAGAGGTGCCAATTTTTAAAAAAAATTATAAACATCAATAGCAATATGAGAAACTTTAGTTAAAATTCAACAACTATAAATTTGATCCCTCCAAAAAAGTATTCTCAGTATCCTCTATAATACACAACTTTCACATTTATTACCTAGTTCCTGTAACTAATTATTTGAGTAATTGATTAAGAACAAAAATACCTCTGGGCCATCCATATGGAAGGTCAAGTTTAGAATTTTTAAGAGAGGTAAGATGTACAATTAATGTACTTCAAAATAATCATATTCAAATGTATGTTTTTTAAAATCTCCCATGTCTTAAAGTTTACTAAAAAATAGACCTATTTCTGGGGATCCTGGGTGGCTCATTTGGTTGAGCGTCCAAGGCTCAGGTCATGATCCCAGAGTCATGATACCAAGTGGGCTCTGTGCTGAGCATGGAGCCTGCTTAAGATTCTCTCTCTCTCTCTCTCTCTCTCTCTCTTCCTCGCTCCCTGCCTCCCTCCCTCCTTCTCTCCCTCCCTCTCTCTGCGCTTCTCTCCCACTTGTGCTCTCTCTCTCTTTAAAAAACTACCTAACCTATTTTCATAATACAAATAGACACGTATTTTCATGATATCTAGACAATATCAACCAAGATAGAATTAATGCCTGATACAGTACATAGGAAGAAAATAATATCCCTGGTGGTCAGTTGGAACAATTTCCTCAAAGGCGATACTGCTAATACTTTTGAGTGACAATAAAATATTTAACATATGTATCTTTAGCATGTTCAATGGAAGTTATCAGATGAAGGCAGAAGTGTTATTAATAAATAGAATAATCCTCCACAGCTTAAGTGTTATTAATGGGATTTGGAGGGCTTGAAGAGCAAGGACGATTCTTTATTTGAGATCTGCTCTTTTCAGCTACTCAGGTTGGATTCTCCATGTGTGTTTTGGCACTCTGTGCCGGAAGACATGTCACAGATTTCAGTTCCAACTCATCTCCACTTATTATCGCTAGACTTGCCAAGCGTATGAAATGACCCCCTCATGTGCACCACGTAACATAAGAGAGGAATGTGTTCGACAGCTTCAAAAGCTGCCACCTCAAAGAGCTGGTTTCAATTTCTACTCAACTTTTTCTGCCACTTCCCTGTATTAAACCTTCTCTTAGGCAATTGCCTTAATATCCTCAGTACATGGTCCATTTCTTTTTCTCACGGGTCATTTGGAAGGATGTGTTGTATTGTGGAATATGCCTTGTGTTCTTTGGTTGGCTGTCAACACTTCAATCCTCTTCCTGCTGTCTTAGACACAATAGGAAGCAAGCAGAGCTTTAAGCTTGAAAGACTTGAATTAAGCACGTAGAATACTAAATGCAGTTCTATATCATTCTCATATCTCTCTTCTTTTGCTCAATACTTAGATTTGACCTGTCTTATTTTTCCTTGTATTAGGGAGAGAATGTCTTTGCTTGTTAAAACAAAACACAGAACTTCCACAATTTAAAAGAGACAGGAAACTTCAGATTTGGTGAGGTAGCTGATCAAGCAGCTAAATACTTAATCTATTGTTTCACCAAATCTAGAGGTTCCTTTCTTTCTCCTAAATCTTAAGGCTTCTGTACTTTGTTTTACTGAAACTGACTTTTTACAGATTCATTAGCAAATTCTACAGGCGCAACTTCCAAGACACATCTGCCAGATAGATAGAAATAAACTACATGAAATGCGTGTCACCTAGTAGGTGATCAGTAAATATTTACAGACAGGATGAGTGACTGAGTATACCAAATACAACTCTAATTATCTTCTCCACCATTACCCTTTTGGTCACATTACTGCCTTGACTTCCTACCTGTCTCATTGCTTCCTGATATCCCTTTTAAATTCTTTTCTTAAAACAGTAACCACAGTGTTTCTTTAAAAGTGTTATCGGATCCTGTCATTCTTCTATCTAGAAACTTCTAGGAATTCTCATTTCAGAGTAAATGCCAAACTCCATACAATCAACAAAAGGTGGTATCCATTCTAGTCTCTTGTTAACTCTCTGACCTCTTCTCCTATACACTCTTCTGCAATCATCGTGTTCTAGCCCTTTGTAGTTACCATGTTCTAGCTGTTGCCCCACTTTGATGCTGTGCTCCCCAGTTTTTTTTCTTTGCTCTTCAGGGTTCCCAGTCCCAGAAAATTCTCTTCCTCCAATATTGCTTGCTCCCTTACCTGCATCAGATCTTTGTTTAAATAGGGTCTTTTGGAGGAGGTCTTCTATGGTAGATTATAGTTTAGAAATATTTACTCCCTTTCTTCATCCCACTTCCACAAAAGATGTGTAGCTTCCTATCCCTCCTCCTTGACTTTGGGCTTTCAACATACAGATTGCTGGTGGAATATTACAGATTGTTCCTGCTTAGAAATCATCAGCCTGGTCCCCTGGCCCTAGGAAGCGAATAAGAAATGCATGGAGCAGAGCCAAGCCCTGCCTAGACTAGAGTGCCATGCCATAGCTGGCTCCCAGATTTGTGAGCTAAAGCATATTTATGGTTGCATGTCACTAGGACTCTTGTGGTTGTTTTTACTTATTACCCTGTGTCAATAGCTAACTAATACACCTTCTATGGCTGTCCTGTTTAAAATTGTGCACAAGACATAAAACGCAGAGGGAACAGATGTTTTTGCATCATGTCATCTATAAAATTCTCTTTAATTTATTGGGCATTTAAAAATTTAGTACATTACTTTTTTTTTTGGCAAAAATGCATCCTACTTGCATGATTTTCCATGACAGTTGAGAATGCTTGCATGGCTCGCTCATGCCTTTGTGACCAATCAGAGCAACACTGAGAGCAGATGCTTTGGATATAATTTCCCATTCATCTTAGTTCTCCCTTCACAACACTTGATTCTTGCAGTTGCCTGAACAATTTCCAGAATGAGATTCATTTTATAAGCTTTGAGTCAGGAATTTCAGCATTTTATAATAAACAAATGCACACAGATTACTCCTGCAGAACAGTTTTTGGACCCAGAATTTAGAGTACTCTAACCATTCTCTTGCCATTTTTAGTTATTTCAGAGCTTAATAAAATAAGCCTTTTCCAGGCATTCCATGCATTTCTTTTTCCCTGGTTCACCAGCCTTTGTCCACAGTTCTCTTGGGTATTCTTTTTAGAACTTAATATTTAAGCATGGATATAAAAAGAATTTGCAACATGAGATTTAGCTGTGTGTGCAGTGTTTTATTTATTTATTTATTTTTTACATATGGTTGAGAGAGTTCATAGCTTTTTACTGATAGCCTGTTATTGCCCTAAGTGAATCATTCAGGAAGTTCAAATCTTATATTTCACTCATGTGGTTCTCTAATTTTTACTTCTTGTATCCTGGATGATTTAAATTAGGAGGTTTCATATTGTGGCTCCAATGGACTGCTATATTTCACTGATTTTTTAAGGAAACCTTCCTTATAAGAAATGTTCCATTAACACACTCACATGTTTCTTTGATTATGAAGGAAATGTCCTATATGTATTTAAGCTTTTTCAGATTCATTATTATCAAACACAACAAGGTTCAATTATTTTTTTATTCTCACTCTCTGAGTTAAATTGAAATTGCTTTAATTTAGATATACAAGTGTATAGACAATTCCCCATATAGTTTCATATCAGAGATGTTGGTGAATAATCTACTACACAGTAACATTTAATCAGTAGCTGCGTACTTATATTTCTCTGAAAATACAAAAGCAGAGAAAAGTTTTGGTTAAAAATCACTACAACATGTTTCAAATTACCAGTAAAATTTAATTTTATATTAAAGCATGTATTGTTATTCATTGGACAACCTAAATGAGAAATCAGTGGTTTACTGCCCATGAAAACTCTTCAATTATTTTCTTAGTCCAGTGTTAAAATTTTATTGTGTGGGGACACCTGGGTGCTTCAGTTGGTTATGAGTCCGACTTAGACTCAGGTCATGATTTCACGGTTCGTGGGTTCAAGCCCTGTGTTGGGCTCTGTGCTGACAGCTCAGAGCCTGGAAACTGCTTCAGATTCTGTATCTCCCTACCTGTCTGCCCCTCCCCTGTTTGTGCTCTATATTTCTTTAAAAAAATGTATTGTCTGATTACTTATGAATGTACTCATCTGTTTGCATGTCCTTCATGAAGAAAATAGTTAACATTTTGTTCTGCTTGTTTTCTGCTAGTTCTTTTCAACTCTTTTCAATTCTCCTGTTAAAAAACATACCAAGAGACAAATGTGCTTTATGCTGAGTACTAACTTGGAGATGGGTAATGCTCCTCACCCCCTTTGAATCTAAAGGTATTGTCTTTAGTGAAAGGCAATACATTGCTTAATAAATCATATCAGTAACTTCACTGCAATGTTCTACACTGGGGGACAGTTCAGGAGCCGATGTTTCTCTCCTACAAGCTACTAAGCTTACTAACTAGGTCATGATGTCACCCTCAGTTTTGGAACCCTGGTAAGACAGACACAGAAGCAATAAACACATTGTTGTATCTCTTCTATACTTTTTATTCCGGTGGTACGTGTGTGTGTGTTTAAGCACAATGTGTTCCTTCAAACACAGTTAATCACATTTAAACATAAAAAAATTGCAAAAAAGTTTACCATTTTGAGGTGTGTGATATGTTTAATTGCTGATTTATAACATAACATTCAGACCAAATCACACATTAAAATGTAGTGGACAAGTGATCAATTAATGATTTTGAAGAGATATTAAGTAAAATGAGCTGAACGTATAGTTTTAACGGTTCAGGACAGGTAAGACATAGCTGCTCAATCGTCTTTCATTTGTATACTCAGGGACACATTTAGAACTTTTGTATGCCTCAGTTTCTTTCCTGTATAATTGAATATCAATACCTCATAGGCTTGTAGTGATGACTAACTGGAGTAATGAACAAAAGCATTAAGTGTAACACAAAGAATATAGTAAGTATTGAATGAATGTGAGTGAACCCCGACAATTGGCTTTACCTTGTTCACCTGTTAGATTACTAGGAACTAGCAATATGCCTAAGAATATGTTATATGTTGAGAATCTTTCTAAAGAGTAAGATCTCATCTTCCTCTATGTAAAAAATAACCCATCCTTCAAAATACTTGAGTATTAAGTATAGGAATGTGTATTTTTATTATTTGAGAATTCACAGTATTAACATTTATAGTTTGAGTTATTCAATGAGGAAAAACATTACTTTATCATATCACGTATGGACTCCTGGTATTTCAGAATAATGGCAAAGGACCTCAAAATTGATATGGCGATAAATTGTTTAATATTCTAGTTAGAAAAATATATTTTAACTAATGAAATATTATTTCTCAGAGTACGCAGGTAGTTGTCACATAACTGAAGATGGATTAGCTTACATTACAGTAACAAGTGACCCTGACATCAGTGGTTTAATTCAAACTACTTGCTTAGGTTATATGACCTCTATGTGATGTCAGGAGGATGAGCCTCGAGGCTCATTGGAACCTACAGGGAGGGATTCCCCATCTTGACACATGATTTCATTATCTTCAAAGGACATGAAGGTAGCATTTCACTCAAGTGTTCTTTAAGTTTCTGCCTCCAAATAAAACACGTGGCTTATAGTGATGCTCTATTGAATAAAGTCACACCATTAGAAGGAATGGAGAAATGCCCCACCAGAGACTAAAAAGGAAGGGGAACAAAGTGTATCTTAAAAGCCCTAACAGCCACTACAGTGACTAGCATTTGAATTCCTAATTACTTTTCTCATTGTTTGTTTGTTTGTTTGTTTTTTTAGTGTTCATTTATTTATTTTGAAAGAGAGAGAGTGATCCAGGGAGGGACAGAGAGAGAGGGACAGAAAGAATCCCAAGCAGGTCCTATGTTGTCAGCACAGAGCCTGACTTAGAGCTCAATCCTGTGAATTGTGAAACTATGACCTGAGCTGAAATCAAGAGTATGACACTTAACTGATTGAGCCACTCAGGTGCCTCTCACTGTTTTTTAAATCAGTGGGAACTAAATATGTAACTATTATTATCATGTGAGCATTTGCAAAATAATCTTCAAAATATTCTAGTTTTCTTTCACAAAGATAGGTAGGTGTTAGTGAGACGTAAGTGTTCTTTACAAGCATAAATAATAAGTGCTCCAATGTGTCCAACAGAAAATCATGATCCTGGTTTAAAAATTGTGGTCCAAGTATAGTACTCAGCTTTTTGACTCCAGAGTCTTGTATTTTTCATGATTGACAGTGATCAGACTCAAGAAATCTGGGTCATAACAACCAAATTTATCATAGTTGATTCATAAACCAAGCTAGTTCTTCATTTAACAACTGTTGATCAGGACAGATGTAATCTGTCTGAAAAGCATGTTCTATCTGTTTAGGCAGAATATATAGAATAACAAATTATAATTTAAAGGACTGCTTAATGAATATGGAATAAGACATGCAGATTAGACTATGTCTATGGCTGAAAAAATAATATATATGTGTGTGTTATATGTTATTTGTCAACACTATAGAAATATTTCTACAATACAGTCAGTATAATTAGGTTCATGGGTCAATGTGTCCTCTCGTTTAGTTTTGTTTTTTATTTATTGATTTGTTTGTTTATCTATTTAATTTATGTTTTAGAGCTCTTGTTTTTAGAACTGCAATATAGATAATGGGATAATCAACCTCTATCAGGTAATCAATTTTTTCTTGAATCATAAATTATTTTAATCCTAGTCATAGTTTTCTGAGGTCATATCTAGTCACCTGGAATTAATATTTACATAATATTTTCTGTCACTTATACCTGATGTTACTTCTCACCTAAAGATATTACTGTTACTATCACTGTTAATAACCTACTATTTACTAAGGGTCTGCTGTGCTCTAAGAGCTTTACATACCTTATATCATGGATTTCCCCCAGAGACTCAGTGATAGAGTGATTGGTATTTTTCTTTTAGAGATGAAAAAGATCTAAGAATTGAAATATTAATTTATTTTTCCACTTATTCACCCAATGAGAATTTGGCAAAGCAGCGGCAATTTAAATAAAGTTTGAAAGGTGCCTGATTCGCTTACTTGGTTAAGTGTCTCACTCTTGATCTCAGCTCTGGTCTTGATCTCAGGGTCCTGAGTTCAAGGCCTGAATTGGACTCTGTGCTGGGCATGAAGCCTACTTCAAAAAAAAGAAACTTTAAATTGTATTGTATTGACTAGAGAAGTTGCAACTTGATAGGCAATTTGAAATATATACCTATGTGCCCTCAGTAACAAATATTCCCAATACATTGCAAACTTTTAATAGCCAGTAATCGGCCCAAGACTCAGTTAAAATTTAACAGTAAACTTTGAAGACAAGGATGCATTCTGGGGGATAATATTTTTTTCTGGATGAGTTCTCTGTATTGACTAACCAAACTACAACTACAGCAAACTAACAAAGCCCGTATATCATATACATTTACCACTGTTTTATGAACCTATGATACCTGCAAAAATGGGGGACATTTTGTTAGAATAATTACAAAAATTACATTTCTTAAGCATCTAATTCCTTTATAATTTTGAAATTAGTGTGGAATGTATCATCGAATATAGAGGTTATCTTTTTTAATTGGGAAGAGAACTAAAGTATATTAACTATTACCATTTTATTCAGAGCTCATTAATATTCTTATGCATATTATATCTGTGTTCAGCATTCATTCATTTATTGATATAAAGCGATGATAAATGCAAAAAGAAGAAAATCCAAAGAACATTTCAGTTTACATTTCTTTGGACCACTTTTTATTGTGCGGCCTTATTTCTGTTTAATGTTAATAACAGATGTGCCTTTCACCTCTCCCATCATAGCAGGAATTTCCTTTCATGTGTCATTTTATTGTCAAGTTTTCATCACCATTATCTTCAGTATTCCCCACAGATGGGTAGTACTGTAGTCCTTGAGAAGCATCCAATCTGATTGTTTAGATATAGGCAAATTTTTAACATTTTAATTTCAAAGTGAATTACGTTGCCAGATTTGGAATATGCCTGCTCGGTGAGTTAGGGTGTGTCACAAACTTCTTTATGTTTCAGGATCTAGTGCTATAAAATAGTCGTTGGTATTGATTTGTTCTCTGGGAAATGTGATACGTCTGTGTAAAATATTATTCAATTGATTTGTTACATGAAAAGGTATATCGCTACATAAAAAAATACTTCCTCCAGGAAATGTAGGCTTCCATGATTGTGAGATGTTTTCTTACTGCTGTCTAAAACACAGCTTTCAAGTATGTAGACTCTCGTTTTCATTACTTGAAGTGAGTGCTTTCTAAATATTATGGTTAAAATTAAAAAGCTGATATTCTGTTTTCTAAGAAGATGAGAAAATGAGAAACAAAAACAAGACATGATTCTAATTCTCAAAACAATCATAACAAAATAGCAAAATTAAATGTGGGTAGGATGTAAGAAAGAGCAAAATATTTTTTATTGGATTGATTATAGTGCAATGTATAATCTGCATCACTAACATGTATTTGAGGTGGTTAATGTAAATATGTAGTGCTACTTGGTGGTATAGATAAAGGGACTTATTTATGGGGAAATGAGGTAGAATAATACATTGAAGCCAGAAATAGAGTGGTATATATGGTGAATCATTAAGTTTGTTATCAAACTTCCTAGGTGACAAAACCAGGAAGAGTATGAATGGCATTGATGAAAATTTTATAATACAAATATAAAATGAACAGGAGTTAAAAATTTTATAGAACTCACTAAAAGAGTAAATTAGTAAGATATCAAATTAAGTTTAAAAAGCCATGGGCATTTGAGAAGTGCGTGTGTATATATTTTATAAGTATGTGAATGTTATAATATGTTTTAAAATTCAGATGATTATGGAAATATTTAAATGTTATAAGACTTCTGGTTTAGAAGCAAAACTGGTGGATGTCTTGTGGGGCGGGGCATTAAACTTTTGACTTGTGTGTGCCATCATATGCAATCTTAAATATATTTTAATTCATAATGCATATGCTTTGCATCATATGCAATCTTGAATACATTTTAAAAAATATTTTAACTAAATATATTCTCTTAGAGAAGAAAATCCTTTGGCAGATTCAACACTATCATTGAAAAAACATAAAGCTCATATTTTGGCTTTATTTTAGCTTTGTTAATTTTTTATAGTGTTAATTAGAAAAATAATTACTAATATCTATTGAGTCCTAACTCTGTGTTCAGCATTTTGTTCACTTATTCACATATATTAATTCACTTTTTAAAACTCTCTTATAATGTAGATCCTATTATCTTTATATATTTATTTTTATTTTTTACAGCTTTATTGAGCAATAACTTACAAATAACAATTGTATATATAAGGTGTACAATATGTTAGTGAGCTATAATTTGATATACATATACAATGTGAAATGATTACCTCAGTCAAGTTAATTAACATATTTGTCATCTTCATAGTTACCTTTTTTCTTTTTTTCCTTTTTTTTAGTGTGGTGAGTACACTTAAAATTTATTGTCTTAGCAAATTTCAAGTATATCATACAGTATTAATTGTAGTCACCGTTCTATATATCAGATACCCAGAAGTTACTTATTCTGTAACTGAAAGTTTGTACCCATTGACCAATCTTTCCCCATTTTCTCCATCCCCTGGTTCCTGGTAACTACTGATATGCACTCTGGTTCTATGAGTTCACACTTCTTAGATTTCGCATATCATTGAGATCATATAGTTTTGTTTATCTCTGTCTATCTTATTTTGCTTAGCATGGTATACTCCAGATTCTTCTATGTTGTTGCAAATGGCCGTTTCTTCTCTATGGTTGAATAATATTCCTCTGTGTGTGTGTATGTGTATACGTGTGTGTACATATCATGCTCTCGTACATCTACAGACATAGAGTGTTTCTTTGTCTTGACTATTGTGAATAATGCTGCAATAAAAATGGGAGTATAAATAACTCTTCAAGATGCTGATTTCATTTCCTTTGGATATATATCCATTAGTAGGATTGTTGGATTGTGTTGATAGCTCTATTTTTAATTTTTTGAGGTACCTCCATCCTGCTTTTAATAATGGTTGTAACAGTTTACATTCCTCCCAACAGTGTCTTAGAGTTCTCTGTACTCCATATCCTCACCAACACTTACTTTTTGTCTTTTTGATATTAACCATCCTAACAGTTGTGATTTGATGTGTCATGGTTTTAATTTGTATTTCTGTGATGATTAGTGATCTTGAGTACCTTTCAATGTAAAGTGTGAGGTGGTATCTCATTGTGGTTTTGCTTTATATTTCTCTGATTATAAGTGATGCTGAGCATCTCTTCATGTGTCTGTTAGCCATCTGGATATCTTCTTTGGAAAAGTGTCTATCCATGCCTCCTGCCCATTTCTTCACTCAATTAATTGGTTTTTTGGGGGTGTTAAGTTTCATAAGTTCTTTATACATTTTGGATACTAACGCTTTATTTGATATTTCATTTGCAAATATCTTCTTCCATTCTGTCAGTTGCCTTTTTGGTTTGCTTACTGTTTCCTTCACCGAGCAAGAGCTTTTTTTCTTGATGAGGTCCCAGTAGTTCAGGTTTGATTTGTTTCCCTTGCCTCTGGAGACACGTTGAGTAAGAAGTTGCTGCAGCCACAGTCAAAGAGATTTCTGCCTGCTTTCTTTTCTAGGATTTTGATGGCTTCCTCTCTACCTTTAGGTCTTTCATCCATTTTGAGTTTATTTTTGTGTATGGTATAAGAAAGTGGCCCAAATTCATGCTTCTGCATATCGTTCTCTAGTTTTCCCAACACTGTTTGCTGAAGAGACTGTCTTTATTCCATTGGATATTCTCTCCTGCTTTGTCAAAGATTAGTTGGCCATGTGTTTGTGGATCCATTTCTGGGTTCTCTATTCTGTTCCACTGATCTGTGTGTACCATCCTGTCTTGATGATTACAGCTTTTACAGTTGGATGATGCCAACCAGAAATATATTTTTAAAAAATATATCAATATCCTGAGCACTTGTCTAAATAATATGTGAGAAAAGATTGAGACACATGTAGCACTCATTGTTTCAAGTAGCAGAGCCCTGTGGGACACCTCAGGGGCTCAGTCAGTTGAGCATCTGATTCTCTATTTCTGCTCAGGTCATAATCTCGCGGTTTGTGGGTTCAAGCCTCACCTCGGGCTCTGTGCTGACAGGTTGTAGCCCAGAGTCTGCTTCGGATTCTGTGTCTCCCTTTCTCTGCACCTCCCCTGCTTGTGGTCTGTCTCTCTCTCACTCTCTCTCAAAAATAAGTGAATGTTAAAAATATTACAAAAAAAAGAGAAAAACTGAACACATTTTAGGTGAGGTGGCACGGTGAGCACTGTAAAGGATGAACGCATCTGGATAGTTGAAAAGAAATCGAAGCAATTAGATAATATAAAGGCCACCTATAATCACAAACTATATAAATAACATGGCACTAATATGATGCCACGGGGGGTCAGAGCAGAAGGACTAACCCAAAGTAGAGCAAGATAAAGAGACTTAAAGATAAATGTTTGCCTTGGAGAGTAAAAGTAAATACTGGCTATGCCGAAAAGGTGAAACCTGGTAATCCAGAGGGGAAGAAACTTGAACAATAAAATTAAAGTTAGAATAAATGAGGTCAATTCCTGAAAAGTAGGTGATTATTTTACCCATTCTTTTTTTCATTCTTTTATTCAGTTAGTTAACAAGTATTTATTGAGTTACTACCACAGACTGTTCTAAGTGCTAGTTACTCATGAGGAACAACAAACCACCATTTTAATGTAAATGAGGATTAGAAAGAAAATGTCAGGTAGTGAGAAATGTTGCTGCAGATACAACATTAAAGATTTAAAGCCAAACAAATAAGCCTCACCTTTTTCTAGTTCTTTTTCTTATGTTGTTAAACTCTGCTTATTTATAATGGCGGCCTTTAATCATCATTGGCTGCCTTGCTTGTGTATTGTAGTTATTTTTAAAATCCCTCTCAGGGAAAGCTTTTCTAACTTCCCAAATTTAGTGAACTTCTCCTGCTCTCACAACACTATGTGACTATCTTTCTTCAGACTTAATATTTGCTAGATTACATATTCTTATGTGGATTTTTTGTTTATGTATTCCTCCTTACTGTGAATTTCATGAGGTTAATGACAACCACTGCTTTCTGATTTCTAAGGCAAAACATCTTTTCGTTAACTTTTATAAGTTTTTGGAAGCTCAGACTTTCAATAAACAGCAAAGAAGAGCTATCATGGTGTCTTTAATTGAAAGTATTCAGTCTTCTGAATCCAGGCATATTATATTTTAGGCCAAAATTAATTATAGTTACATTAGCAAAATGTAACCAATAATGTAAATAGTAAAATCTAATGAGTAAAATGGGATTTTCCCCCCAGAATTTAAATAAATGAAAACTAAACAGAAGTAGTAAGTATGTCAATTTTAGAACTAAGGAAATTATTCAAGTTCAAAAATACCTAAGCCACTATTGAAGTCTTCACTGGGTTCCTAAGCATATGGTTTATGTGCTCTTCAGAATGTAGGAAATGCTAGAAACCAGCATGAATTCACTAAGAACAAGTCATGTCAAATAAACCCATTTCCTTTTTTGACTATATTATTAGGGGTCATAGATATAATGATTCCTGAAGACATAGACTGTGGTAATTGTCAGAAATCTGTCATGATATGCAAATGGATAAAGGGGACAAATGTATCTGGATTATGGAAAACTGACATGGTTGAAGAAAGTGGGAGAATGTATATGGGTGGATTCCAAGCTGAATGAAGTTTTTAAATGAAATTAATTTATATTTAGTTTTCTTTGGCTCAATATTTTTACCAATAAGGGAAGGAAAAAAAATAGAAGGCAATTTAATTGCATTTGCAAGTGAAATAATGATAGTTTATACAATGGGTAACAAAATCAAGATGCACAGAATGTACATTAGTAAGAGGAAATGAAAAGTTCCATATTTGAGATGAATTACGAACATATTCTATTGTATGCAAATATAGGTTAAATATTTTGATTTGAGATCACTTCATGTATAAAAGACTTGTTGATTTTAGTTTGCTATAGTTTCATGATGCACCTACAGGGAAATCAAATGAGAAGAAATAAACAAAGAGAGTGGTTAAAAATCTGGGCCCCTGATAAAAGTGAGTTAAGTCTTACTTAATCTGCTTCTTTAGCCACAACAGAGTAAAAAGGACTACACGTAACTTTCTATTATAAACAACTAGAACATGTGACAAAATGTATGAGATAACTCCCTTAAGACTTTGGATAAGAGATAACACAACTTTGATCTGTAAAAGGAAACAAAGTAGATGAGCTCTACAACCTCCTTAGAAGGGCCTCCTTCCTAGAACCAATTTCTGAATTATAGATGTAGAGTAGGGTAGTTTAAAAAGAGCCTGACATTATCACTGAGTTGAGGAAATAAAGATTGGAGTTTAGAGAGTTTGATATGGCTGTAAATTGCAAGGTAGATTTTCAGAAAGAAAGAATATATTCATAAAAAAAAGCAGGGGAGTTTGAAATCTGCTATTGGACCACTTGAGCATGGGCTGACTGTTAACCTGTTTAGATGGAGACTGAAATCCCATAAGCCAAGTAAAAAATGACAGAGGATTTGTATCAGAAACATTTTCAGTATTCACAATGTGTGAGGAGATACTTGAGCTCTCACAAGCCAATGTGGAAAAATCTCAAAAACTACTCAGAGTGTTCAGTGGAGATACTAAGAAGTAATACCTTAAAAGTTGAGGTGAATTGCATATTATCAATTGAGATGGAATGAAGATTATACTAAAACTTCTCTAAGAAAACTTAAAAACACATCTTCAGATCATCAGACTGCCTGGAAAATATCTTATATTCCAGCCAAAACAGAAGTCATTGATCTAAAAAGAAAGGCAACAAAATTCAACTTATTATAAAGCAATTTCTATCATTCATCCCCAAATTACTAGACTTTCTAAAAAGTAGGAACATTTGATTTATAATAACAAAACACAAAGACAGTGATAGAATAATTAGAAAAGAAGAGTAAAACAACCATTATAAATATGTACAAGTATTTAAAGGAAAAGGTGAAAAAATGAGATAATTAAAGATATAAACAAGAGCTAAACAGGATGTTGGTTATGAAGAAGAATAATTCTAAAATAAAAATATTGTTGAAGATTAACATATTAGGTGTTGTGGAAGAAAAAATATCAATAGTCTTGAAGACATAGAATTGGGAATTCTCTAAAATGAAACAAAAGGGAAAAAAGACATCCTATAACAAATGAGATAATATTAAGCTACCCAAGAAATATGTGATTGCAGCATACAAAGTTCATAAATCAGGACAGGATAAAATATTGATAGAAATAAGGCTATTTTTTTTATTTTGATGACAATTATAAATTTAAGATCCAAGAATCTCAATGAATTACTAACAGTACAAACACATGCAAGCACACAAACACAGTAAGGCACATCATAAGCAAATTGCTGAAAACCAGTATAAAGAAGAAAAGCAACACAGGAAAAAGCACACTTTATAAACAATAGGATAATGACAAGAATTTTAGCTGTTTTTTTGTAAGAAATTATGCAAGCCAGAAAGACTAAAACAACATCGTTAAAGTGATAAAAGACAAATGAAAAAAGATCAATGCAGAATTCTATATCCGTAGAAATTATTTAAAGATAGAAGTATATAGAGGCACCTGGGTAATTTAGTCAGTTGAGCGTCTGATGTCGGTTCAGATCATGATCTTGCAATTGGAGGTTGCAAGCCCCACGTCGGGCTCTGTGCTGACAACTCAGAGCCTGGAGCCTGCATTGGATTCTGTGTCTCTCCCTCTCCTTCTGCCCCTCCCACCTTTCAAAAATAAATAAAACATTAAAATACTAAAAATAAAAGTATCTAAAAACTTTTTTAGGCGTACAGATGCTGAGTGAATTATTTTATGGTATACCTATGATACATAAGATGTTAAAGAAGTTAAAGAAGTTTTAGTTCAGAAAAAAGGGGATATCAGGTAGAAACTTGGCTCTGTACAAAGGAATGAAGAACACCAGAAATTGCAAATATATGGTTAAATGAATGATTATTTTTTTCTATTTTTACTTCATGGAAAAGTTAGTTTTATCATGAAATCAAAAATTATAAACTATTATTTTGTAAAAAAATATTTACTTCATTAGTTAACATGCAGTGTAGTATTGATTTCAGAAGTAGAACCTTATATTCATTATAAGTATATTCATTACTTATATATAATACCCAGGTCTCATCCCAACAAGTGCTCTCTTTAATGCTCAATACCCATTTACCCCATCTCCCTACCCACCTCCCCTCCAGCAACCATCAGTTATAATGAGTATAAAAGTGAAATATATAACAATAATAGCACAAGGAACGGAAATGAAAACATAATGTTTAAAAAGTCGTATATTTAAGCCAGGTGATGTAATAATACTGAAATAAAGATAGTGATATATTAAAGATGCATCTTTAAAAACCCAAACAACCTGAGTATAAAATAATTAGGAGATATGACGTAATACTTTAAAAATATTCAGTCCAGAGATGGTTGAGTGGCTCAGTTGATTAAGTAGCTGACACTTCATTGGAACTCTGCTTGGGGTTCTCTCTCTCCCTCTCTTTCTGTTCCTACCCTGCTTGAGCTCTATCTCTCAAAAATAAATTTTAAAATTTTAATAAAAAATAAAAATAAATAAAATATTCAATCTAAGTAAAGTCAGGGAAATAAGAACAAATGAACAAAAAGCAGATTCTATAAAATAAAAAACAAATGGCAATATGGTATAATTAAATCTCAGTGTATCATTAATTACCTTCTATATAAATGATTCAGAAAAACTTCAGCACACACATATATGGTGTCTATAAGAAATTCACTTTAAATGCACACACACAAATAGGTTAAAAGAAAAAAATGGAAAAGGCAGTAGGCAAAAAACAAACAAACCACACAAAAAACAACACAAAACTTTGGACTGGATAAACTAAACTAATATTAGAAAAAGAAGATTTAAGAACAAGAGATATTATCAGTGAAAATGAAGGATAATTATAGCAATGCAATAACAAAATGAATACACTAAGTAAAAACTGATAGAATTGAAAGGAGAAAAACATGAATTCACTTATTTTGGGAGGCTTGTACACTCTTCTATGAATAATGAACAGAAAAATAAGACAGAAAACCAGAAAGGATATGGAAGACATCAACAATATTGTCCACTAAAATGATGTACTTGATATTTACAGAACTGCTCCCAAGAACAGAAGAACAGACATTATTTGAAGGTATGCATGTAACATTAACCCAGACAATCTTATGAACCATTAAAAAAAAGAGCAACAAATATGACAGGATTGGAATCATAGTTATATTCTCTGACAACAAAGAATTTAATTGTAATTCAAATCTGGAGTGAACCTCAAAAACTCCATAATAGTTGAAAAATTAAACACCCCCATACACACAAACTTTTCTAGCTGACCCAAAGGCCACTAGAAAAGGTTTTAAATAAAAAGATTATCATTATACTGGGATGGTTTATTTTATATGTTAACTTGTCTAGTCCAGATATTTGGTCAAGCATTATTCTAAATGTTTATATGAAAATGTTGTTTGTTGGGATTAGTATTCAGATAGGTAACTTTGAGTAAGTCCTATTATCCTTCATAATATGGGTAGGAACATTCAATTAATTGAAGGCTTTAATAGAAGGAAATAGACTTTCCATTGGAAGAGAGAACTCTATCAGGAGACTGACTCAGGACTCATACTGCAATATTAGCTCTTTCCTGGGACACCAGGCTGCTGGCCTACACTGAAGAGCTAGACTTGTCCAGCCTCCACAACTGCATGACTCAATCTCAAATTTTTCTCTCTCACATCTGTGATATATGTATGTGTGCATGCGTGTGTGTGTGTGTGTGTACAGCCTATTGATTTTGTTTTCTCCACAGAATCCTGGCTAATATACATATCATATCAAAATTCATGAAATACAGCTAAGGCTATGCTAGAAGAAAATTTTGTAGTATTATATTCTTATGAATAACAATGTACTGGCACTTGAGTGGCTCAGTCGGTAAACATTCTACTCTTGATTTCATATCAGATAATGATCTCAAGAGTTCATGAGATCAAGCCCCATTCCGGGCTCTGTGCTGACAGTGCAGAGCCTGCTTGGGATTCTCTATTTCCCCTCTCTCTCCTCCCCTCATCCATGTGCTCTCTGTCTCTCTCAAAATACATAAATAAATAAATAAACATTAAATAAAGAACAAGGTAAAACTGAAAAACAAAGCTTCTACTTTTAAGGAGAAAACAAAGTGCAAATTTAGCCATAGTAAATAGAAGAAAGTAATAAATAGAAGAAAGGATATAATAAATGTTAAGAGAAGAAATGAATGAAGTAGGGCAATGATAAACAATAGAGAAAATAAAAAAGTCACAAGATTGATATTTCAAAAAGTTAATAAAATTTAAAAACTTCTAACAAGAATAATCAATAAAGTTAAAAAGAGAAAATGCAAATTACTGACAACAGGAACCAAAAAAGCCCCCCCAAAACAGTATTAGATATCTTTTAGTTATTAAAACAATAAAAAGGAAATAGTATGAATATAGTTGCACCAGTATATCAACCTAGGTAAAACAAAGAAATTCACTGAAAGAAAAAAAAAATAACAAAGCTGACTAAAGAGAAAATAAAAATATGAATAGTACTGTGCTGTTTCAAAACATAATTAAAAACCTTCACACAAAGAAAATTCCAGGGCCAAGTATCCTCACTGGTAAACTGTATTATGCCTTTAAGAAAGAAATAATAACAATTCTCTAAACTTGTTTTTCAAAAATAAAGAATAAGGAAATCTTCTCAACTCCTATTACAAAGCCATAGTAACTCAACTTTATCTCAGCAAGGTTGATTTAATATTCCAAAATCAATCAGTGTAATTCACCATTTCAACAGATTTAGAGGGAAAAAATAATACAATTATCTTAATAGCTTCAGTAAAAGAATTTGATATTTTTGGCACCACTCCACAAAAATTCAGCAACAAAGATATTGAAGAAAACTTCTTCAATGCCATAAAAATTGTCTTTAAAAATCTACAGCTAACACCATGTTTATTGCTGAAAGACCGACTGTGTAACAGCTAATATGGGCAACAAGGCAATTCTGGCCACTCTCAGCATTTCTATGTAACATTGTTCTAGAGCTTGTAGCCCCATGTAAAAAGGCAATGAAAATAAACCAAATGCAGATAAAATACAAACAAAGAAGGAAAACTATATTTACAGAAAAAAATATTCAAGTCTCTAGGAAATCTTAAGGATTAGTAATAAACAAAACGAAATAAAGACAGACTAACTGCTGTATCTAAAATGAGTTTAGCAAAATCACTTATGTGAATATACAAAAAATACATAGTGACATTTCTATATAGTATGTGAACAGTTGCCAATGGAAATTAAGAAAACAATATCATCTACTACAGCATCATACAACAGGAAATACTTAATCACACACTTTACAAAATATTTAGTGAGAACCAAAAGTTACTGTTCAGGGAAATTAAAGATTTCTAGGTGAGAAGATTTAATATTGTTAAGATGTTCTCATTATTTCCAAAATCGTTCTGTATATTATCAAAATTCACTAGGCCTTTTTTTTTTTTTAATTGGCAAACTGATACCAAAATCTGTATGAACATGCTAAGGACCTGGGATAACTAAAACTTTTTTTTTTTTTTTTTTACAATAAGCTGTAAGACTTTCAGTACCTAATTTTAATAATTGTTATAAAGTTAGAAAGAATTAGAACAACAGTTGATTTTCAGCAAGAATTCCTAGGTGAGCCAGTGGGGCCCTAGAGAGTTTCAACAAGACTGAAATAAACCAACATGCATAAGACCCATGTGTAATTAATTATATGTATATACACACATACGTACATATATATACACACACTTATACTTACCTTACATTATATAAAAATTAACTTGAAATGTTTTATATGCCTAAATATACGTCTAAATTTATAAAACTCCTAAAGTAAAATATAAGAGAATAATCTTCACAAACATGAAAGTAGGGAAATGTATCTTAAACTGGACACAAAAAGGATAAACCATAGGGGAAGAAAACAGATACACTTCATCCAAATTTTTAAATTATGTTTTTTGAGAGGTACGATAAATTTACAAACTGGTAAAAATATTGATAGTGTATATATATATATATATATGTATATATATATATATATATATATATATATATGTATATATATATATATATATATATATATATATATATATATATATATGATAGTATATATACATGTGTATATACATGTGCTTATATCCCAAACTATACAGAACATCTGCAATTTAATACAAGATAAACTACCAAATTAAATTTTGGCAAAAATTTTTTTTGAACACACACTTCCATGAGGAAGAAATATAATACAAATGATACAAATGACCAATAAGTACATGAATTGATGCTCAAAATCATTGGTCATTTGGGAAATAAGACTTAAAACTTAGTTTATATAAACACTCATTGTGTCTTACAACATTTTTAAGAAATTTTTAAATGTTTTTTTTGAAGTGAGAGAAGGAGAGAGCTGGGGAGGAACAAAGAGACAGGGAAACACAGAATCTGAAGGAGGATCCAAGGTTCTGAGCTGTCAGCACAGAGCCTAACATGGGGTTCGAACTTAAGAATAGTGATATCATGACCTGAGCTGAAGTTGGATACCTAACCGACTGAGCCACCAACACGCCCCTTGTGTCTTATAAAGTTCAAAATACAATTATCACTTGGCTAAGTAATTTTACTTCTGAGTATATATTAGTATATATCTAAGAAAAAAATAGATTTATATTTATCCACATAAAGACTTGATACAAATGTTCATAGCAGCTTTATTCAGAATTGCCAAAACCTGGTATCAACCCAAAAATTCATCAACAGATGAATGACTAAGCAAATATTTGTATATGGATACAATAGGGAAGTATTTAACAATTAAATTATAGTGATTTATACAATAGACTATATAAACAACATAAATAGCATACATAAATACACACAACAGCGTGGATGAATATCAAAACATATGGTGAAGTATAGAAAAAAGATACAAAAAATTCTATAAGGGGAGTTTCTATTTAAATTAAATCATAAAATACAAAACTACAATGATAGAAAGTAGGTTGTTGGTAGTTTGGGGCTGAGTATAGGGGGCCAATTGATTGAAAAGTTATAAGAAAACTCCTTGAAATGGGAATGTTTTATATCTTGATTTATGATGGTGGTTACATATGTGTATACATTTGTCAGAACACATCAAAGGGTACTTTTTGATAGATGTCTTTATTTGTAGGTAGATTATACCTTTAAAAAGTTTTCCTAAAACACAAAGACATTTTTATAAAGATCTCAGCTAAAACTATGGAATCCTACAATCAGAGTTGGAATCTCAGCTCTACCATTAATTTTACACAAGTTAATTATTCTCTCGACTTCATTTTCCTTCATTTGCAAGGTAGATGTGAAGATGGACTGTAACTCTTAGGATAAAGAGAGAAGAAAATGAAACCTTTCATGTAAAATATATCACATAATGCCTATGTATATGGTATACAGTTCAATATATGGTAGCTCATACTTTAGAAGGAAATAGACTTCTCCCTCAACTACTTTCCAACAAATTTATTGTGCATTCAGCACCTCAGATTCATGGTTGGATACAATTTGACTATACTCTAGAGTTTACTTGTGTGCATTTTGAGACACTTAATATTGTTCAAGGGAAATATCTGAGACATCCTAGGGAGACCCTCTCAGCAGATTCATAGAGCTGCAAATTGCTTTTGTGCACAAACAAGAACATGGCTGTGATGAGACAGGGAAAGCTTGCCCCATCACGGCGGAGTTAGCCCCAGAGGTCAATAACCCTGTCTTCTAGGAAGCTGTAAGATATAAGGAAACTATAGTAACCATAAACAAAGAGCCTGTCCAGAAAAATCTAGACTATATGATAATACATATGTAATCATATATAATAGATATGTTATTGTGAATTTAAAACCAATGAATGATTTGCTATATTCTTACTGACTCAGAACTAGAAATGATGCAACCTCCAATGTGTCAAATAGACATACAAAGAAATGTGTACAGTGGAATGCTGAAGTGACTGATCCATTTTGCTGTTTTTCTGCATGTTTAATTTGTCCTCGGTCCTTTAAGAAATATTAATTTTGCCCATGTTGAGGGAAAAATTAGATAGGTAGTTCTGTGATGACATTACTTGAATAGATGTTTTTTAAGTTCGGATGGTCTTTTATATATATTTGCTTCAAACATTCATTGTATTTTACAATTGACAAGCAGGCTTCCTCTCTATACTTTCATGCTATTTTGAGGTTATTGATTATTGAATATAAATTTATTATTATTTAAAGTGATGATTTATAAAAGTTAAAAATTATACTTCTAGAAATATAAATGAATTAGATTATATGATATGATTACATATTAAAGAAAACCAGAAGAATGTTTTTCTTTAATGAAAGGGAAATACTTACAATTCTGAGGATTTTTATGTCTTATACTAAAGCAGCCAACTTATGAAAGAATATATAACTTTTTATTATTTCTTAGAAGGTTTTTCTGGATATTCTTTTATATGACATTATTGAATTTTATTTATTCAAATGAGATGAAAACATTTAGCTAGGGCTTTTCATGTTATAGCCAATGTATTTACTAATATTTTCATCAAATACTTATTTGTAAGAGATGAGTATATATTGTGAGGTTGATTACTTTTTGAAGTTTATTTATTTATTTTGAGGTAGAGAGCACAAGGAGGGGAGGGGCAGAGAGAGAGGGTGAGAGTGAATCCCAAACAGGCTCTACCCTCAGCGTAGAGCCAGATATGGGACTTGATTTCACAATCATGATACCAAGAGCCAGAGCTTAACCCACTGAGCCACCCAGGCATCCCAAAGTTGAATATTATTTAACTCAACATGAGAGGTCAATCAGTAAATAATAATCTGCTGCTGATAAAAAATAGTAAAAATATAGTGTCATGACTTAATATAGTGCACAGTGAATGAACTTTTAAGTATTTCTTCTACATACTTGCTTTAAAATGACTTTTACATGTATTATTTATTTTCCATAAACATCCTTTTAAATTACCTTTCTAGTAACCCAATCCTACTTAAACATAAGATCGGAATAAAATTTTTCATTTGTTTTATAATTCTAGAGTTATATGCATATAAATACATTACTAAGATGTAAAAAGTTGTTATAAAATAAAAGAGAACTGTCATAACAAAAATGAGTGTCAAAGATCAAGGAAACTGGGAAAAGTAAAGACATGCTAGAATGAATCTGTCTGATACCTGAGAATAATTAGACTCTATTTTATGACCTCTTTTAGATTTACTATGGGATGTTTGGTTCACTTTTGTTTCTTGAGATCCTGACATCACTTTTATAATTCATTATCCAATTTGTATGCCTTCCTGTAAACCATATATATCTTTGTCTTTTGCATCGAATGAATAATTGTGTGCTCCTAACCCTGCAAAAAAAAAAGTTCACTACTCTTTTTCTTCTGACCTAGGATTTCTGTACTGTTGCTTTTCCTTATATTCCAATATAATAAAGTGTTTGAAGTGAGACTAAGTATTTATTTACATCAGAGTTTGAACATTTAAAAGATATATGTAGCTGAGCTTAAAGTTGGTAATCATTTATTCATTCATCAAATATCTAGGAAACCACAGTATGTGACAGGTACTGTGTTAGGCACTCAGAATACCAAACATTTTGAAGAACCAAAGAAACACTGATGTGATATATCTCATTTGGAAAGCTATGAGAAATATTAATAAATTTGTGTTAAACGGAACTTTTTTCTGAAAATATTTCATAATAATTAACTATGAAGCATAATTTTACATGACTTTGATTTGATTTGGACCCAGTACTTGATGGAAATATTAAAATGTTATGACCATAAGAAAAATAATTTTACAAAAAGTCTGATTAATATTATTCCAATTCCAGAATAATCGATGATACTAAAAGTAGTGTAAATTTTTGCTATGAAAATGCCTAAAATCTTTAATTTTTATTCCATAACAGTTAGTTACTATAACTTTAAAAAAATTCCTAGTAAAAATATACCATAACAACTTAAAATATATGAGGCATTGAGTTTTTAAATATTTATTTTCAGGAAAGTTGGTGCTTTCTATAGAACACTATATATTATTTTCCTCTGTCTTTCATTGATTTTTTTTCCTGAGAAATCTTGGATGCTTTCATCACAACTTTTGGTCTTGCAACCCTTTTCAGACATATAAAATAAGAGAACACACTTGGGGAAAAAAGGAATTTCTCAAAACTCCCTAATGTTTCACATATTGGGTTACAGTGCATGTATATGCGCTCTTTAACTTCCTTTTCTGAGAAACAAGGTATGAAGTAAGAAGGATGATTTTCCTCTGAATTTATGTTACAAGAATCTAATCATCGTGGTAAATTGCTAATGACTAATAGCCCCCTAACCTGCTTTATGTCTATACAGCCACAAGATCAGGTTAAGTTCACTGAAAATTTCACGGCTTTAGCATTCAATATTAAAGTTGGCAGTGAAATATGAATATTTTGAATGCCACTTCTGTATTGAAGAAAACACATATCATAAGAAACTTCTTGTCTTTAATTTCTAATTCATTCCACATCACCAGAACATATTCATTTTTAATATTTCTCAAATATTTTCTGCTAGAAGAAACAGTGGGGTTAAAATTTAATGTAAAGATCTTTTCTAGTGAAACTGTGCATGAAGGAAATCACTAGAGATTAAATGGATGAGTCTGACTCATGACAAGGGGTGATCTTGACAGGAAAACGATGACCTACCCTCCCAAAACATCTTTAATAAGAAAAATGTGTGCTTAACATCCAGGGAGAGAATGGAGCATTAGAACAGAAGTTATAAATTCAAGTGAATCTGCTAACTCTTTTTCTCCTTGGGACCAACTTAAGACATCTTAACTACCATAATTTCTGCTTCCTAAGCTACAGATAAACAGATATATCTGTAGTAGCATCTCTAAATGTAGAATTGCATTTTACAATGATTCTAGTAATGGACTTCAGTGTAAGTTTGTATTCCTTGAAACCTGTAAAATTCTTCTCCTGGCATCTCTGTTTGTTACTTGGATTTAATAGGTCTGACCTATACAGAAAAGGATTTCAGGGGATTGAATATCTGTTTAGGGAGAGCAGCCTGGCTTAGTAAACTAAGACTCGAAAGTTATGACTACCAATTTTCATAGTGTTTTGATTTATAGCAAAATTCACTGCAAGAATCTTTCTTGCATATGATTATTTTGGTATTAATTCTAAGAAGACATGTTACTATAGTACAGAGTTTCCCACAAGGCTAATTGCCAAGTGGAATGTAAGAAATTCTGTAAATTTATAATTTTTTATGCTGGGTAATTTCAAATAATTATTTGAGTGTTCAATTAATGCAGACTTTTATATTTTTATTAGTCAGCATTGTCATTGAAGGGATTCCAGAAGATTCCAGAAGGCATGTCATTTGTTTAATCTAATATATGCTTTGTTGGCTAAACACTGTGGCTATTTATTTGTTTATTTATTTAAATGTCCTTATTCAGCCAGATTCCTTTGTGAGTACTCTATTTTTGCTTGAATACTGAATTCCATTACAGATAATCTGTTTAAATAAATACTCTTACAGTGAGTTGAATGTAATCCAGTCTGCATGTTGGGTACAAAGATGCCATTGCTTTGAATCAAGAGAAGAGTTTTACAAGTTGCAAATGTTTTCTGACTTCTTTCTGACTCATTGAAACTTTTGTAAATTCACCCAAATGTTTCTTACCCAAAGGGACAATCAACGATTATAGAAGGATGACAAAAGGCAACTGCTTGAACTGTATTGCCTTTGGGGATACTATAAAGTAATTTATTACTCTTTCAGCAAAAGTTTCTTTGGTCATCATCCACATTTCTTAGCAACCAGCACCTGTTCTTCAACACATACACAGTCACTCTGTGACATAGGAGTCAAATGATTACTATATTAATTTTTACATCAAAATATTTTGTTAGATCACAACTTTTTTTTAATGTTTTTATTTATTTCTAGGAGAGATAGAGAGAGACAGCGTGAGCAGGGGAGGGTCAGAGAGAGAGGGAGTCACAGACTGAAACAGGCTCCAGGCTCTGAGCTGGCAGTCAGCACAGAGCCCGACGCGGGGCTCGAACCCACGAATCTCGAGATCATGACCTAAGCGAAAGTCGGACGCTTAACCGACTAAGCCACCCAGGCGCCCCGTTAGATCACAATTTTTAAAAGATCTTAAAATCACTAATATTCCAGGCAATATTCAGTGAATTATACACTTTGACAAAATCTACTTGTTTATCAAATAGATGCATAGAAAATTTGTAAAAATAATAAAAATTCCTTAACGGAAAATTTTCTTGAAATTATACAAAGAACAATGGTGTTTTGGTTTCTTATTAAGATTTTGAAGAATACTGGGGCGCCTGGGTGGCTTAGTCAGTTAAGTGTCCGACTTTCGCTTAGGTCATGATCTCGCGGTTCGTGGGTTCGAGCCCCGCGTCGGGCTCTGTGCTGACTGCCAGCTCAGAGCCTGAGCCTGTTTCAGTCTGTGACTCCCTCTCTCTCTGACCCTTCCCTGCTCACGCTGTCTCTCTCTCTCTCCTAGAAATAAATAAAACATCAAAAAAAAAAAAAAAAAGATTTTGAAGAATACAGGTGCTTGGGTGGCCGAGTCAGTTGGGCGTCCAACTGTTGGTTTCTGCTCAGGTAGTGCTATTACAGTTTGTGGGATTGGGCTCTATGTTGAGCTCTGTGATGACACCTCGTGGTCTGCTCTGGATTCTCTCTCACCCTCTTTCTCTGTCCCTTCCGTGCTCCCCCCACCCCCCCCCACCCCCCGCCTCTCTCTCAAAATAAATTTATTTATTTTTTAAAAATTTTTTAACGTTTATTTATTTTTGAGAGAGCATGAGCAAGGGAGGGGGAGAGAGAGGAAGACACATAATCGGAAGCAGGCTCCAGGCTCTGAGCTGTCAGCACAGAGCCAGATGCGGGGCTCGAACTCATGAACCGCGAGATCACAACCTGAGTGGAAGTCAGCCGCGTAACCGACTGAGCCACCCAGGCGCCCCACTCAAAATTAATTTAAAAACTTAACTTTTTTAGAACATATTATAAATCTCAAGAGACTGAATGAAATACATGGAGTAATTGGTGTAACTGCTGTTTGTCTCTACCAGAGTAATAAAACAGCAGCCACAAGTATAGTAAATGGGACTTTTAATTATGGAAGTATTCTAAGAAGTGCTCTTCCATAATCTAGAAAAATATGTATTAAGTGATTTAATTAAAATATGGAAGGTCTTGAAAGTTTTCATTAGTTTTGTACAACAAACATTCAGAGACAACCCACTTCCCAGAAAAATACAAATAAATATGTGTCAGTGTTCTATATATATGTGTGCGTGGCCACTCTATGCCACACAGTGGAAACTTAGTAGTACAGACAGCTTAATTTGAAATATATATATATGGATATCTTAGTCTATGAATGTAGAAATACTTCAACAAGAATAGTGTGCTACTGTTTCTGTGTGACGTTGATTCTGTTGACCCGTGACCCTGAGGACATGCTCTAAATTGTTTTGTTTTGTTTTGTTTTAATACAAGTGGGAGCCCTTTGCAAAGGATACCTATTTTCCTGGCCAGAAGAAGCTATCCTTGGATCAGAAATAATTGCCATGTTTTCAACAACTGAGTTAACGATAGCAGAACGAAAACATGGAAAAATTTGGCAGTTACCAAATTTCTTACTTAAAAGTTAAAGCTTCACTAGCATTGATGGATGGGATGGGGAACTTATTGCAATCAAGATTTAAATTTAGGTGTCTAACCAACAAAAATGTTACTAGTACTTATACTTGACATTTTCAGCCTATTTCTGTAACAACCTATGACATTTCCAGTAATGCCAGGTATTGGGAAGTTTTCAAAACCAGTAATATTAAACTATGTGGATTACAAATCTCACATAACTTTATAAGTATTAGATAGAAAAATTAAGAATAAAACAATCCAATACATGGAACCAGGGAGTCATGCTAGAAATCATTTTTCTCCATGAAATATATAACAGAATTGGTTATGATTCCACAACTCAAGAGATTAAAATCTATTTGGGGAAGCAAATGAAACACACGAAAACATTATTAGATGAGACATCTCTTGGTATATGTCTATAGAGATAGAAGTAGAAATGGCAAAGAACTAACAAATTAAAGAGTTGCTTTAAAATGAAAGAGTCATTCTGGGGTGCCTGGGTGGCTTAGTCGGTTAAGCGTCCAACTTTCGCTTAGGTCATGATCTCATGGTTCGTGGGTTAGAGCCCCGTGTCAGGCTCTGTGCTGACTGCCAGCTCGGAGCCTGGAGCTAATTTCAGAGTCTGTATCTCCCTCTCTCTCTGACCCTCCCCTGCTCACTCTGTCCCTCTCTCTCTCTCTCTCTCTCTCTCCTAGAAATAAATTAAAAAATATTTAAAAAAAAATGAAAGACTCATTCAATCATCTCTTCACTTCCCTCATCACTTTCTGCATCAATAAAACATTTATACATTCATTAGTTCATGAAACATGTACTGAATCTTGGATCCGTGCCAGGCATACTGTTGTTACTCAGGATACCTATCTGACAAGACACAATCTCTGACCATAAGAAGTACATAGTAAAAAAAGAGAGATAGACAAGCAAATTCCTAAAGCTGTGTTGGAGTGAACAATCCAACCATGGAGTCATATCCACAAGTAGAGGAATAGAAGAAAACAAGGGACTATAAACACTATTGGATGAATCTGGAAAGGATATGTTTGGTTCTGCATTGCTAGAACAAACATGTATGTCAAGGAATTTATGAATTCCTAAAACGTTATAAGATAAACTATCTGATAGGAGAAAGAATTCTTTTTTTTTTTTTTTTTTAAATGTTTTTATTTATTTCTAGGAGAGAGGAGAGACAGCGTGAGCAGGGGAGGGTCAGAGAGAGAGGGAGTCACAGACTGAAACAGGCTCCAGGCTCTGAGCTGGCAGTCAGCACAAAGCCCGACGTGGGGCTCGAACTCACGAACTGCGAGATCATGACCTGAGCAAAAGTCGGACGCTTAACCGACTAAGCCACCCAGGCGCCCCAGGAGAAAGAATTCTTAAAATTTATTAATAAAGTTAAAGAGAAGATCACAGAAAAAGAAGATGGTGCTTGTTTTAAAAAATAAATGAAGCTACCAATGAAAATGGCTGCGATGAGTCACAGAAGAGTGGTAGATAAAGAAGCTTGATTGTTAGTGTATTAGTTACCTACTGATATGTAACAAACCATGCCAACCTGTAATGACTTAAAATAATTGTACCCTTATCATTGTTCATAATGCTATTGATTGGAAGTCCAGGACTTTTTTCTGCTAATGCTACTTAGGATCACTCACACAGCTGTGATTATCTGAAAGCTTGACTGGGTTGGAGGGTTTAACATGACCTCAATGCTCGCAGATGGTGTTGGCTGTCAGACGGGATGCTCCAGTTTTCATCCACATGGACTCTTATCCTTTAGTACTCTGAGCTTTTCGATAGCATAATAGTCTCATAGTTTCAGAGGAACAAGAATGGAATCAATAACACCTCTTTTTTTTTTTAATATTTTACTTTTTAAGTTATTTCTACAGCAAATGTGGGACTCAAACTTACAACCCCAAGATCAAGAGTCACATGGTGTACCAACTGAGCCAGCTGGGTGCCCCTAACAGCTTTCAAGTACTAGGATTTGATAATTCTTCTACATTCTAGGGGACAAAGCAAATCACACATCCAGGTTCAATTCAGGAGGGAAGAAAAGTAGATAAATGAGAAATATGGTTTTACAATGATTTAAGTCAACATTATATAGAAACTTTCTCCAATAAGTCAGAATATTAAGTTAGGAAGGATAAACCAGTGAGAATAGAATTGAAAGTAAGAAAAGAACAAGTTCTTAGGTATAGATGGAGAGACGCTGACACTGGCAACAAAGGAGCCATAATGTAGCCAGAAGGCAGTTAATGGAATGAATGAGATAGTAAATCTCTCTCTCTCTCTCTCTCTCTCTCTCTCTCACACACACACACACACACACAAAGATACAGTCTGTCAAGGATGCAGTTTACTATACCTGCAAAGGTTGGAGAGAGTTCACAAGCAAGGATTCAATGCTTGAGATTGAGTTGAATGAGAGAAAATTCACATTCCTTGTCTTACAAGTTTTCTGAAGCAACCTTGGGTTAATGATTCTTTATTCATGATGTTATGGTTCTGTATATAACATTCCTACAGAATCCTTCCCCCAATCTATCTAGAAGTAATAAGCAGTTTAAAAAATTCACAAGATATAATATCAATATATACAAAAATCAGCTACATTTCAATATACATGTGGTGGACAATCCAATAATAAAAACAAAATTCAGTTCCATTGACAATGCTTTCAAAAATAATAAAATGCCTAGGAATAAATTTATTAAAAGAATTGCAAAAACAGTTCACTGAATGTTACAAAACATCACTGAAAGAAATTACAGAAGGCTTAAATAAGTTGAAACATTCTCTGGTCATGAATTGGAAGATTTAGTATTGTTAAAATGGTAATTCTCTCCATTAAATAATAGATTTAATTTAACCCTTACTAAAGTTACAATAGGTTTTTTATTTCTTTGTAGAAATTGGTAAACTGATCTTAAAACTTAAAAAAAAAACCTCAAAAGACCTAAAATCAAGACAGTTTTGAAAAGGAGCAAAGTCAGAGTGGTTTCATTCTCTGATTTTAAAGCTTATATAAAGTTATGCATATATATATATATATATACTATTTTATATTGTATATCCTATTATATATTTTATGTATACTATTTGCTGTACTACAGTATATTTGTGTGTATATATAAAAATAGTATATAGTGTAAAGTGTAAGATATATAGATACTCATACAGATAGATATACATGTAGATACCTCTGGCAAAAGGGTATCCCTTACCATAATGATCAATAGAGTGGAATTGAAGTTCAGAAATAAATCCTAACATTTATGGTTAAGAAAATTCTAACTTTTCAACAAAGTTGCCAGGGCAGTTCAATATCAAAGGAGCAGTTTTATCAACAATTAAATTCCATGGCAAAAACGATTAACTTTTATCCTTGCTTCATACATACCTCAAACAACGATGCAAGATGTATTATAGATTTATATGTAAGGGCTAAAACAATAATGTTTTTTAGAAGAAAACACAGGACAGAGATCTAAGACCTTTGGTACAATACCAAAACCTTTGTACATAAAAATAAATAAATAGGACCTCATCAAAATTCAAAGTGCTTGTACTACAAAAGAAAACATTATGAAAATATACTAACAAGCACGAAGCTGAAAGAAAATATTTGAAAAATCACAGTTTTTCAAAGTTTAGAATAAACTACTCAAAAATAAGATTTAAAATAAGTCCAATGAAAAAATAGGCAACATATTTGAATAGTCACCAAAGAAAATATATAAATGTTCAATAAGCATATAAACGTATATTCAACATCATTATTCATTAAAGGAATAAAATTAAAATCACAATTAGATATCATATCCTGCCCATTATTATAGTGAAAGTAAAAAGAAAAAAACAACAGGTAATAGCAAATGTATTGAGGATCAGAGAAACAGGAACTCTTTTATTTTGTTGATGGGAAGGTAGAATTGCACAGCCATTTTGAAAAGCAGTTTGCCAGTTTTTTAAAAGTTAAACACATATTTACCATACAATCCAGTATATTCCACTCCTAGTATCTACCCAAGAGAAACACATATAACCACAGAGAAGACTGCACATAAATGTTCATAAAATCATTATTCAACTAATGCATCAACTAATGATGACCTAGACAAGATGTTGTATATACATACAATGGAATATAAATTGCAATAAAAAGGAACACATTGCTGATAAATGCTACAACATGGGTGAAACTCAAAAACATTATGCTCAGTGAATGTCATTCATAAGAGACCAGATACTATAGGATTCCATTTATATGAATGAAAACTCAATGATGATGATGTTTGAATAACTCAACAAATTTGCTAAATAATAATTGCATTTTTTAAAATATAAGTAAAATATGCCTCAGAGTTAAAAGAATACGAATGAAACAAGGCCATTGTATTAAACGCCCAATTCTGACTTGGACCACACAGAAAAATAAGACTGACAACTAGTGGAAAGATCTCTAGACTGGATGTCAAAACATGAGAGTCCTGGTGCCAGCTGCTTCTTGCCAAAACAAATGTTGTGTTTGCAAGTACCTTAACATTTCTGAATCTTAGAGGCTTCATTTTAAGAGTATGTTGGGATAGGTGATTCCTAAAATCCCTAATTACCTATAAAATTCCATAAGTCTCCTTATTTTTTAAAACATTATAGGAAGCATCCATAAAATCAAAGGATGCAGTGTTAAACTCTGATGTCATATTTACCACACCTTCACTAATTTTCTTTCTTTAGCACTTTTGTGTTTTTAAAATGTACTTGGAAGTGTAATTTCTAGTTCATTGACCAATTTTATTGAGTACCCACTCTATGTATAAACCATGAAGGATATGGGAAAAATTGAAATATATAATCCAATCTCAAAAGAATTGTTCATTCTCAAAATAGATGCCATAATAGATGATATAACTTGCAGAAAAATGTTAGAAGTAATGGCACATATGAGGGGTATAATAAAACACCAGAATATATCCAGGCCAGAAAAGATTGCTTAAAACTGGATGATAAGAAAAGCTCTTGTGGAGAAAATGTAATTTGATTTGAACCTTGAAGAAAGATAAGATTCATATATGTTAAAATGTGAAGAAATGATATCCATTTCTAAATATTACATGAGTAAATATAGGAAAATTCAGATAAAATATTACAACTTGTCTGCATAGGAAGGGAAAAGTGAAGTAAAGAGATACAAAGTTGGATAGTAAATTTGACCCAGATTGTGGAAGATTTTGAATGTCAGGTGGCCTTCCAGTGATTCTTGATGGGTAATTGTCACCAACTTTTTTTTTTTAATTAAGACTTTACATTTTGGGGCATCTGGGTGGCTCATTTGGTTAAATACCCAACTCTTGGTTTCTGCTCAAGTCATGATCTCATGGTTTGTGGAATCATGCCCTGCATCAGGCTCTGCACTGTCAGTGCAGAGATTCTCTCTCCTCCTCTCTCCTCCTCCTCCACTCACATGGATGCTCTCTCCCTGTTTCTGTCTCAAAACAAATAAGCACACTTTAAAAAAGACTACATTTTTAGAACAGTTTAAGTTTATAGCAAAATTTAGGGATGCATGCACACACATAGTCCCCCATTGTCAACCTCACTTAGCAGAATATATTTTTTTAATCATCGATACATTATCATAATTGAATAAAGTCCATGATTTACATTAGGATTTATTCTGTGTTGTACACTGTGTGGTTTAGACAAAGCTATAATAGCAAGTGTCCACTGTTATGGTAACATACACAGCAGTTCACTGCCCTAAAATTCCTCTGTGCTTCACTTATTCATCTCTGTCTGTCTTCAACCCTGGAAGCCAATGATTGTTTTTCTGTCTACTACATAGTTTAGTCTTTCCAGTCATATAGTTGAAACCATACAGTAAGTAGCCTTGCACATTGGCTTCTTTCACTTAGTTATACATATTTAAGTTTCCTCAATGTCTTTTCATGACTTTATAGTTCATATCTTTTTACTGCTAAATAATATTCCATTGTCTGAATGTACCACAATTCATTTATTTAGCTACTACTATAAGACATCTTAGTTGCCTCCAAGTTTTCATAATTATGAATAACGCTGCTATAAACATCCATGTACAGATTTTTGTGTTGAAAGTTTTTAGTTCTTTTCGTTGAATACTAAGGAGGGCAAATGCTGAATCATGTGGTAAGATTATGTTTAACTTTGTAAAAAACCACCACTGTCTTCCAAAGTGGCTATACCATTTTTTCATTCTCATGAGCAATGAGAGTCCCTATTGCTCCACATCTTCATCAACACTTGTTGTAGTATTCCAGATCGCAGCCATTCTAATAGGTGTATAGAGGTATCTAACTGTCATTTTGATTTACATTTCCCTGATGACATATCCTTTGAGCATCTTTCCATATGCTTGTTTGCCATCTCTATTTCTTCTATGATGAAATGCCTGTTAAGATCCTTGGACCATTTTTTAATTGGATGTTTTCTTGCTAATGAGTTTGAAGAGTTCTTTGTACATGCTGGATAACACTCCTTTATCAGATGGGTCTCTTGCAAATATTTTCTTCCAGTATATGGCCCGTCTTCTAATTGTCTTGACATTGACTTTCACAGAGCAGGAATTTTTAATTTTATTAAAGTCCAGTTTAACATTTACTTTTCTCATGAATTGTAACTTTGGTGTTGTATCTAATAAGTCATTGCCATACCCATATTTATCTAAATTTTCTTGCATGTTATCTTCTGAGTGTTTTATAATTTTGTGTTTTATATATGAATCTGTGATCCATTTGAGTTAATTTTTGTGCAAGGTGTAAGTTCTATATCTAGATGCATTTTTTTAATGTGGATATCTAGTTCTCAAAAACCTTTTGTTGAAGAGACTATCTTTTGTTCCATTATATTGCCTTGACTCCTCTGTCAAAGATAAGTTGAGAGAGAGAGAGAGAATGTGTGTGTGTGTGTGTGTGTGTGTATACACATGGAAGACTATTTCTGATCTCTCTATTCTGTCACATTGATCTATTTGTCTATTCTTCCACCAATACCACACTGTCTTGATTACTATAGTTTGAAGTTAGGTAGTGTCATTTCTCAGCTGTGTTCTTCTCCTTCAATACTCTTTTGGCTATTTTGAAACTTTTTTCTTTTCATGTAAGCTTTAGAATCAGTTGGTTGATATCTATAAAATAATTTGATGGGATTTTGGTTGCAATTGCAATGAATCTATAGATCAACTTGGAAAGAACTGACATTTTGACAATATTTAATTTTCCTATTTACGAACATAGAATATATCTACTTGATTTAGTTTTTTTTTATTTTGTTCATCAGAGTTTTTAGTTTCCTTCATTTTACATTGTGTGTGTAATTTGTTTGATCTATTAACTTTTGATAGAGTAAGTTTATTAGAGATATGCTTTAAGAAAATTTATCCAATTGCCCTAAAGAAAGGAGAAATTGGAGGTTGTGTCGCTGGTTAGAATGCAAGACAATAAAGATGTGAACTTGATTTGTGGTAGTGAGAATGAGTGTGACATAGATATAAGTGATGTTGCCAAGGTAGAAATAATAGAATTTGTTATTACTTATATAAGACCAAAAGATAACAAATAATAATGGACAATAGTCTAAATTTTTTACCTATTATCTCATTCAGTTCTCCAAAGCATTGAATGAGGTAAGAGCTATTATCCTCATTTTATAGATTAGAAAACACCACAGAAGATAATCCAAGCATCACATCTGCAGCATAGCATGGGGGTTTTGTTGGAATCTAACAGCTGGAACCCACTCCGAGTCCTCTGCACAAACTGTGAGTTAAACTTAGTTACTAGAAATATTGTCGTTCTGTTGACATAAATAGGGTACACAGTATGAGGAAAGTTCATCTGAGAGGGAATAAGAGGAATTGAGCTTGGATAGCTTGTTTTGTTTTCCTTTAACATGCCTTTGTGTGTGTCTGTTTCTATTTTGTAAGCTCGGTGCTCATAAATCATGTTGGAAAAGCTAAATTTCATGTAGAAGCTAATAATTTTTAAATAAAAATAGCTATTGAAATTCTTATACTACAGAGCAACTAAGTAATATGATTCATTATCATCATCTTATTCACAACAGAGCTTTTTAATAAGTTTCCATCCTCTTATAAATGAGCAGATCTCTTCTATCCCTTTCAAGTTGTGTATGCTTTACGTACAATTAAAATCATGTAGAAAAAAGTGATAATGTGGAAATTTTTTAATATTTTTATGAAAAAAAGATTAAATATATATTCTATTTATCAACTCTGTGTGTGTGGATACATGAGTGTAAATATAAAACAATAGGTACAAAAGTATACACAACATTTTTAACTTTAGTTTTCTCCTTGTAGTGAGGTTATAAATATATTTTCTTTTTTTTGTGGGTGTTCCTGGATTTTCTAATGATCTGACCATGTATTATTTTAAAGAATTTTTAAAAGGACTTTAAAATAAGGACATCATGAAGTCCATATAACTTATGAACTGTTGATCTATATAATTCAATTATATAGACTTTCTACACTGCTTCTAGTTCCTTTATTCCTTAGTATCGTCATGTAATAGAGTTATACCTCTTGCCTCTTCCCTTCCTGTGTTATCTCATTTTATAGAACTAATTTTTGGATTAATTGCATTTTGCTAATTATCATTTTCCCCACTCTAACTAAGACTGTTTGTTGCCTGTCCAATATCCATTCTGTCCTTCTTTCTTAAAAAAAGAACTTTGATTTTATTGGGAGTGGTATAGCACCCAGTAAAAAAAAAACCCAACCAACCAAACAAAAAGAAACAAAACAACAAACACCTATGCATCCATACCTCACTTGAAGATAAGCATGTGTATACTGTCTAGTCCATGTGATATGTGTACGATCAATTGGAAGTAACTTGTCATAAGCTACTTAATGAAGGCTCAGACTCAGCAGGCACATGTCCTAAATTATGCCTTTGTGTTTCCTTTTTATTTCACTATGAAATTCAGACATGTTGGCTGGTGACACAAAAGCATCTTCCTTCATTTAATTTGAAAATTACTGTTAAGATTTAACCTACTTTCATTATATTAATTCTAATTCAATTTAATGATTCTTCTGGAGGTTATACGTCTACTAGGCCATAATCCTCTGCCTCCTATTGGATGCCCCAAGATTAATTATTCACAAAATATACTCCATGTGATGGAATAAATTGAACACTTAGATGGAATTTTCATCCTTTATATTAGGGGTACAGGGGATCAACAGCTGGGATTTTACTTGAGCATGACTGATGTTGAGATGTTCTTTGGAGTATGAATTAAGGGTCTGCTTTAGTTCCTTCACAAGGAAATTTTGATTCCTAATGATAACTACATAATTATAAGAAAGGATGATAACAACAGTAATAATAACTATAGTTTATTGAGTATTTGAGTATTCTAAGTTGGACACATTAAGCCATATTGTTTAATTCTTATACCAACTACTACATCATGGTCATACTTATTTCAACATTTCATTGAGAAACAGAGGCATGTGTATACTAAACAACTTGCCAAAACTCACACAACTAGGAAATGGTAAAGCTGGAATTTGGCCCAAGTTCTATCTGAACCTCAAAGATTTACTAAGGTATGAATTCCTATGCTATTCTCCAACCATGTTTCGATTTTCTTTATCAGAAGATACATTCTTCCCGTTCATATAAAGTGGTGTCAAATTATCTTCATGTAATTTATTTTTTTTAACATTTTATTTTAAAGAGAGAAAGAGTGGGGGGAGGAGGCAGAGGGAGAGAAAGAGAGTAAAAGAAAGAGAGATAGAGAATCTTAAGTAAGGTCCATGCTCAATAGAGCCTGATGCAGGGATTAATTCCATGATCCTGGTATCATGACCTGAGCTGAAATCGAGAGTTGGCCAGTTAACCAACTGAGCCACCCAGGCACTCCTGCACATAGTTTAAAACAAAGGGAATTTTAGCTTTCACTCATTCTCATAGCATTGTTATGATTAAAGAGCATCATTTCTCTAGGTCTAACTTGGGACCATAGCCAAGAGAGGATATTTGGGTTTTTCCTCTACATATACCTGTATCCAATGATAGTATTTAGGGCCAAAAAGCAGCACAGGGGACAATGGACAATGTGAATTCTGATTGTGTAAAATAAAATTGTTTTGTAGTATATCATTTGAACTGTGATCTTTTGATTTCTGAAAATTACTAGGTCACTGATTGTTCATACTGTCAGCACCTCATCTCTTTATAGCCTTTCTTATCAATAGTTAAAGAATCTTAAGCCTGGATTGGCAGAAAATACTGTAAATTTTCTCAACAGAAATGCATTCCATAAAAATTGGATAATAATGAAATAATAAGGAAGAATATATACAGTTTATTTGGGGATAGCTACATGATTATCTTTCTTTTTTTTTTTAAATTTTTTAATGTTTTTATTTATTTATAGGAGAGAGAGAGAGAGACAGCGTGAGCAGGGGAGGGTCAGAGAGAGAGGGAGTCACAGACTGAAACAGGCTCCAGGCTCTGAGCTGGCAGTCAGCACAGAGCCCGACGCGGGGCTCGAACTCACTAACTGCGAGATCATGACCTGAGCAAAAGTCGGACGCTTAACCGACTAAGCCACCCGGGCGCCCCTACATGATTATCTTTCTAATCAGAGTCTGATTTACATTAATTCCACCTTGCTATGTTATGAGACACTGGACATGCTATGACTGACTTTCCTGAACCTCAGAGAAAATTGAGAGATCTGGTATAATCAATAATAGTGAATTTAAGGGGCGCCTGGGTGGCTTAGTCGGTTAAGCGTCCGACTTTCGCTTAGGTCATGACCTCGCGGTTCGTGGGTTCGAGCCCCGCGTCGGGCTCTGTGCTGACTGCCAGCTCAGAGCCTGGAGCCTGTTTCAGTCTGTGACTCCCTCTCTCTCTGACCCTCCCCTGCTCACGCTGTCTGTCTCTCTCTCTCCTAGAAATAAATAAAAAAAAAAAAAACATTTAAAAAAAAAATAGTGAATTTAAGTTTCTAAAACATGCAGTACAGTTACAGAAAACATGTATAATTACAGCTACTATAATAAAATACCAAATCAAATCATGAAACTTTCTGAATTATTTTCTGTACAGTTTTAGCACTTTGTTTTCTACCTAAATTCAAACATTCAGTTGCTTTTCATAAATGCTGTTTTTGCAGAATTTCATGATCAGCAGTCTCATGTTCCACATCTGTGTAGAAAAGTCTACCCAGGGAGTTGCTTTAGCATTAGACACATGATTAGACACTGATAGACACATGGCATTTAGTAATACCATTAACATACTCTGCACTACACAATGGCAACAGATGTCTTAAGTTCTAACAACTAATCAAAAAGTAAATCAACCAACATAGAAAACATCTGGAACCCTAGAAATGGGAGAATTTAGTCACATATCATTCAATATTGTATCAAATTTGTGTTAATTTGCAAAAAGCTGTGCTGGATGTTTTTATGCAAATGAGGCCAAATATACATTTTCCTCTGTGATCTCCAAAACCATTTACTATAGAAAGCACTTTGTCAGGTTCCGAAGCACTTCTTCCGAGGCCTGAGATAACTCAAGCTTTCAGAAATAATTCTCTTATTAAAGCAATATGTTCAAAGTGAGCAATGCATGTCCACAGGGACCGCCGCTGAGAAAGTAATGGTCTGCTGGTGAGTTGATGGACTGCGTTAATGGAACCAGCCAATCCGGAAGGAGGACTGACAGCAGCTCTGTTTGTAATGTGTTTCATATGTAGAACGTGTTCCGAAAAGAGTTCTAAATATTAGAACTGTGCATTGGCTAATTAAACTCTTTGCAAATCATGGTATTACAACCGTGAATTACATTCAGGCCATGACTCTGATCTTTGGGAACATTCCTATCCACAGATGAGCAATAATCATAAAGGCCGATAGATTTACAGAGAATGGATTTTCAGTTTATTTTTACTTATAATATTAACTTAATTTGGGGCTCCTGAAATTCATTTCCTGAGAAGAGGGAGACTTTTGTGTGTTTTCTTTTTTAATACTAAGAGTTAAGGATTTAACAGCCTCTCAGGTGATTCTTAATGTTCTGAAAAAACTTTTACAGTGCCTTTAGAAATGTGTAAAATACTATATTTCAATAAATAGCATAAGTAAATCATTCCAAATGATGATTTTCAGTACCATAATACAGACTTTAGACAAGATTGAAGTCCTAATAAATTTTAGTACTTAAAATGACATTATTTTTTTCATCTTTTAACAACTTTACCTGAAAATGTTGTGTAGGCTTATACGTAGGCTTGTTCATCCATAGGTAGGTAAAGGAGAATAAATAAAGATGAGCGTTACCTGTCTTCGGGATTCTTTTGTAAATACAGTGAATATTTAACTGTCCTAAGTTGCTTCTCTGGTGACATAATTCATTAACATAGAAGATATAACAAGAAAGCTTTAGTTGTTAGCACACAATTTGCAAGTTATTTTTTATCTTGGGTGATCTTCAGGCACATTTTAAACTGTGAACTCAAATTTAACACTGCATTGCTGCGGTGATTTTATATTTTGTATATCATGTGACAAAAAAGAATTTTCAGATTGCCCATGATAAAACATACCAATGAGTTGTTATGCTTTTGTGATGTCCAGAGTTCTTCTTTTAGAGTGGTATTTAATGTTTACTCGTAGGAAAGGTAGATTATAAACATCTCCCTGTTAGCATGCCGTTCTCTAGTTTACAAATTTAGATTTATATGTTTTATTCCACTTCTGTTCTCTGAAGCAAAGAATCTCTTAAGAATCTCTTAAGTCTTCCAGAAGTACCAACAAATGCTTAGCAGTATGAATTTTAAATGTATGCAAATGCGAGTCTTAATAAATGGACATTGTTGGGAACATGAAAATTACCTCAGAAAAACCAATGTCCATGAAATGCTTCCATTGTATGATGAATTTGATTTTACCTAAAGAATAGTTTTCGATTAAACTTTGTCTCTAAATACAGAAAATTCACATTAAAGAAGTAATATTTCTACAGTGGGGCTATACACAACTCTAGTTCTAAATGGTCATCTTTTTAAGCATATTTTTAGGAGAAAAAAATGAAGTAATCCCAAACTATTAACCATGGGAACTTTGTAGTCTTTGTGCATTCATAGAGGCCTTACTGATCCCCCATACTTTTAATTTTGTATAATTTTCATAAACTTGTCAAGTCCTGGGCTTTGCCTCTCTTACAGCATTGACATTGAAACTGAAAGATGCTCAGATTTTTATCTCATAGCATTAATAAAAACCTATTTCACAAGGGGACTTAAAATAAATGTGGGATTTTACTAGAGATAGGGGACTTGTCGGATCAAAGGCTATCCATTTATGAATGTTATAAACTTTTGATAAAAGAAGTTGTCATGTGATGGCATGTTTATTCCAGAAGTATGGATGAAAAGATAATATTTTTAATTAAAATAATAAAAAACTTTCTGCCAGCAGGTGGGCAATAGTGCTGGGGCATGTGGCTAACAGCTGAACATTATTAAATATATATGAACTTGAGCATCTCATTGGTGATTCTTTAATAAAGCTATCTGTTGTTTTTTTTTCTTTTTCTTTTATTGCTAGTGTGGAAGGGTCACACATTTGTACTCACATGGACAAAACAGATGTCGTTTTTAATTTTTTTCTCTAATTGTTGTAATCTCTCTCAAAAACCACCTACTTTTTAGTTAATGGAGAACCATAAACTTGTCAATAAGATTATCTTAGTCATTTCCAGTTAAGCTGTCAGTCAATGTAATGTTCCATTCCTTAAGGGATTGTTTCTCGCCTTCCTTTCTCCTTCCAAGATGCATGGCTGTAAGGGGGAGTTTTCCAGTTCTTATGGAAAACTAAGGCTCATTTCTGATTGATTCTATCTTCATGACCATGTACTCTATTATTCTCTTTCCATTTCTTCTGTAATAAAAACAGTGCTCTCCAAGGCAAATTATGCAACCAAAATGATACTAACCTCATCATACTTGATCACTGTAAGCTTTATGCAGTCATTGCCAGCCAACTAGGTTTTTCACTGTTTTTTTTCAAACCATGCTGGAAAAAAATGGCCATCATATGAATTAGTGCAGTATGGTTTTGTGGGACCCAAACTCGAAAGGATTTTAACAAACAAAAAGATGAATTTATCAGGTTACATGGGCCAATGATGAGTAGGGCGGAGGTCTCATGGATGGCTGGTGTGAAGGACTTGAGAAGCTTCAGGATTCCCTTCATCTCTTCTCTCTGTGCTACTATCATTGTGTTGATTTCATTCTGAAAATTTCTCCATAAGGTAAGCTATCTTTGCCATGGTTAGCTATGAAGATGTGGTATTCTTAACAGACTTGTGTGCAGAACTAGTTTGAAATACATCAGGGGAGCCCTTCAGATGCTTCGCCTTATGCAATTCACTTATCTTTTAGCAAGTAGGCAGTTTCCAATGCAGGCAATACAATCACCTTCTTAGAGGTGATTAGATTCCCCTTAGAGGTGATTAGATCTTAGAGGTGATTAGATTCCCCTTAGAAGCATTTCACAGGGGAAGAAATAGGAGAAAGTGTTGCAGTCAACATCAGAATAATGCATACTCCTAAGTGTAAGTAATTAATCATTTCATTGTCAATATTTTTAAATATAATTTATTGTCAAATTGGCTAATATACAGTGTGCTCTTGGAATTGGGGATAGAGTCCCGTGATTCATCACTCACATACAACACCCAGTGCTCATCCCAATAAATGCCCTCCTCATGGTCAATATTTTTAATAGACTGTATCCATTTTCCTTAATTTATCCAGAATCTTTGACTGTTAACACCATTATATCTTAGAGTAAGTATCCTTGTTTTAGTTTTTAATGAAATGTCATAAGATGGATCTCTTCTTTATTAAAATAGCAATGACTTGGTCCTGCTTCCACCTCCTCCAACCTCATCTTTACAGCTCTTGTGGGTCCTTTTTCTTGTTTCTGACAACATACTGGCCTCTTCCTAGTCTGAAGTCTTTGACGCTACTTTTTACTCTTCCTGGCTTATGTATCCCCCTGGTTAGCTCCTTCTCAGCTTTCATTTCTAAGCTAAAATATTACCCCAGAGAGACCAACTCTTACCACTTTAATTATAATCTTTATCTGTTGATTCATTCATTATTTACCTCTTCCACTGGACAGTAAAATCCAGTAATACGAGGACCATGCTTTTGATCTATCATTCTATCCCCAGAAGTTTGCCTCAAGCCAGGCATATGACAAACTGTGAAAGCCATTTGTCAACTCAGTAGTTAATGTTAAATGTGACACTTTTTTTTTTTCCTTAATCTGTGTTCAGTACTCCTTCCTCCACCCTGTTCTTCTTTGGCTTCTGTATCAATAATCTGTCTTGTCTTCTATTGTTCTTCTGATTCTAATTTCTTTCATTTTTCCTCCTCACAAAACATTAGTGTTCTGGCAATCCTTATTTTCCTCTCAAACTATATAGTTTGACAGATCTGATTCCTGTTTATGGTTTTAACTACTGCTCATATACCTAAGGGTCACCAATATTTGTTTTTAGTATTTCTGATCATCAGAATCATTCTCTGTTTTGTCAATTTACTATCTTTTTTGAGTATTTTTTAATAGAATTCAACATTCTCCACCCTTGTCAACAACCTCACCCTCTTTCCCAAAACCAAGAGGCCAATTACCCAGGTCAGAAACTAAGAAGTTTCATCCATTGGTCTCATTCCATTCCACCATTGACTAGATATGCCTATATTTGCAGATACTGTCACCAATATTTATTAAGTTGTATTAATTTTGCCTTCTATATAATTCTATAATGTGTCCTCTCTTCTAAAAAGCCCTAACTTGTCTTCTTACCTCACAGTATTGGCCATCATGAGCAATTCTACATACTGCCACCAAAGTGGGTTTTCTGATCATAAATTTGCCTCTCATGGGTTTAAATATTTCAGGTGTTTCTTCTTGTCTTCAGGATATTCCTCACTTAAGCTACATAAAGTACTTACTAACTTAATTTCCAGATAGTCACAAACACACTTTGATTAAATATACACCAAATCTTATATAATCTGTTAAATATTTTAAGTTCTTTCACATATCTGTACCTTTTACACATTAGTTTGCAGTCAGCTAATCTAAAAATTACCGATCGAGACTCAATTATGGATCACCTTTCCCATAAAACCATTTCCTGGCTGTCATCTTTCAATATGACTTTGTGTATCCTTTTTACTGTCATAGAATTGTATGTGTCTGCCTGCTAAGACATTTATCACACTCTGTCTAAATCATTAACTTGAATTAATGTATCTTCTGCACTAATGAGCATTCGGTTAAAGTCAGAACTTTGTTACTACTCTAGGTGACTGTTCACATTCTCTAATGAAGTGGGCTTGTCTGGTATAAAATAACAGAACTCATTCACAGAAATTAAAAATAAAAAGGAGGCTTAATATTAATGAAACCAATATATAGTCTCGGGAATCTTAAAACCCTCCCACTTCCAGAAAACTTATATCAATCTCCTAACTTTGAAGACCAGAGGAAGTTCAAGCTGCCCCCAAGGATTCAGAGCATTCTGAATAGGGTGGAGAGATAGGGAAGAGACCTGATAACTCTCACGGCCTCAGCTGACCCTGATTCCTTGAAGGAAATTACCATATTGATGTGAACTTGAATTCCCACCTCTTCTCAACTGCCCCCTCACTGGACACACACACAAATAGATACAGGATATCTCACACAAAACTTCACAAGTCCATTGGATACTACTGAAGTACCAGGGGAAAGGGTGTATTTCATGCAAAATAAATTTACAATCTCTGTTTCAAATTTCTATTACAGCAGCCCACCCTTATCCGTAGTTTCACTTTATGTAGTTTCGCTTACTTGCAGTCAACGGTGGTCCAGAAGGAGATGATTCTCCTCTGACATGTCATTAGTCAGTAGTTACTTAATGCTACATCCCAGTGCCTACATCATTTATCTCACTTCGTCTCATCACCTAGGCATTTTATCATCTCATATCATCACAAGAAGAGTAAGTACAGTCTAAATAAGATATTTTGAGAGAGAGACCACATTCAAATAACTGTTATCACAGTATATTACACTCATTTTATTTTATTATTGGTTATTATTAACCTTTTACTATGCCTCATTTATTAATTAATCTTTATTGTAGGTATGTATGCATAGGACAGAAACATAGTATGCATAGGGTTCGGGACTATCCACAGTGTCAGGCATCCACTGGAGGGTGTTAGAATTTAACCCTCTTACTGTATTGAAAATCTCTTTAAATCTCTCCCCCACTGGGAATATCTTTCTTGGTCCTTTTTGCTTTGCTGCAGTTATTAACTTCTTACTTGTCTCTTAATTTTATCCTTCTCACTGAGTTTTCTCAGGAACTCCAAGTTTCTCCTCTTCTATCAACCAGAATAAGTGAGTTCAATCCAGATTGCATTCTTAAACTTGCACCCCCAGTCCCAAGGAGTTTTATGTAATTTGCCAAAGATCAGTTCCAAACTCCTTTATGATACAGAAGGTAAACTTGGACAAGTCACGTAAGCCCTCTGTATTTTGGTTTCCTTATCTGTATAATAGAGATAATAGTAATAATTAAGTTACTTAATACATGTAGACGTAATCAAATGCTAGCAGTTATGTGCTTATTCAGTGCTAATCATGTAATCACTGTGGTTGTTTACTCTCCTTGGAAACTTTTACGGTTATGCAGACCTTTTCCATGCGATTATTATTTCTTTCTCATCTCCTCCTTCTCTCACCCCCTTCTCCCCACTCCCTTACCCTCTACATCCTTTCCCCTCTTCCCTTTTTACTATTAATTAAAACTACTATAGAATCTCACAGAAAATTATAACTAGAAAAGCTAGGTCATATTAGAATAAGAAAGCAGCAACCAATGCATTTTTTTTCTTTTTGCTCTCATAATGTCTTTGACCTTTGCTCCTCTCTCTCTCTCTCTCTCTCTCTCTCTCTCTCTCTCTGGTATGCTTTATTAATTTTCTCACATGTGGCAAATTACATGAACATAATGCTACTCCAAAATAGTGGTCTATAGAATCCCAAATCTATATATCCCTATCTACTCACTCCATGTTCCTGGGAAATAGAATCTAATTTGGCCCATGTATGTCAAGGGTCTATCCCTATTCCACTTATCTGGTTTTCAGATGAGTAAGTTCTCTAAACAAAAACAGAACCATTGCCTTCTTTTAAAAACATTCCTTGTATATACTTGTGCACCTGGTCCTAAGGAGATGTCTCTTATTTATCTTTGATTTCTAACATTAACCCCACAGTCTTGGCCTATAGAAGATATTCAATAAATGTTTATTGGGAGAATCAAGTATTTGCTTTCTGCAAAATGTTATTCTCTAGCAAATTTTGTTAAAGTGGCATTCTAGGGTTTACGCTATTGATACACTGAACTATTCTTAATATTTAGGTGACTTTAATTTAAAAAAAAAATAGGTGTGGCTGGTGGGGAAGACTTAAAAAAAAAGGATTCAAGAATGAAGTTGTAAATTACTAGAGAATGAGAGGGCAGTAAATAAAAAAATAGAATGTCCCAGCAGAAGGGGTGCCTGGCTGACTCAGTTGGTAGAGTGTGTGACTCTGGATCTCAGGGTTGTGAGTTTGAGGCCCATGTTGGGTATAGAGATTACTTAGAAATAAAGTCCTAAAAAGAATATGCCACCAGAAATATATAGAAAACCATTAGTAGTCCCATCAATTGTTCTCAGTTATCCAAATAATTATGAGAATGAGAATTATAAACCTGTATTTTTAAATTTGTAATTAATCTTAGAAGTAATTTTAGATAGTTCTCAAAGCATATCTATTTCTTACTCTTATCCATATTCAAATTTCTCGGAGAGTGTTTCACTTTACTTATTTTTCTATATATTTCAGAAATTTTATTTTTCTAAGACTTTATAAATTTCATTTCATTTTGAAGCAATCCATGCACTGTGACCAGTATTAATTTGGAAAGCTTTCTTTATCAGGCTCTTACAACTAAACACATTTTGTTGCAATTTGAGGTACTTGATTTTACAATTGTCTGAAGGATGAGTAGAATAATAACCAGAAGAAAGAATCTTTAAATATACACATAAATAAGTTTTCAGTCTTGATTCTCGGTCACGCTTGTTACCAACAGAAGTCAAGCCAGGTCTTAATTATTAGTGTATTGGTAAGGGAAAAGTCCTGAAGAGTAGCAGTGGGATAGGAAAAAGGTGATTGGCAGCTTCTCCAGGGGAACAAAACCTTCACTACAGGAAATGAATGCCATTCCATTTTGATTTTACAAACAAATAGCTTAATTGAAAAGATTCTTAGTATGTTGGAAAACCAGATCTCCCATTACATATTTCTTGTTCCATATACCATTCCTAAAAGAAAATTTAATGATCAAAACTGAGTTAATAATACCGAAAGTCATCTGGCTTCAAGCATGTTTACAGATTTTCAGACAAGTGGCTCAAACATTAGTTTTATTTAAGTGAATGAAGCTTGTTTGAGTGGATGTATATACTTATGCGTATGCATTTGTTATATATAGTAGCTTTCTTGTTAGACTAAAATCAGTTATTACTTTTTAATCACTGAATATCATATATATAAATATCTTTCTAAACATTTCATATTGTTGAAACTTATTTTTTTCTCACAACTTAGAAACGTACTCCGAGATGATAATACAATAAAAACAAATACTTTTTGATCTTCCACATTTTTCTTTTCCAAGGGGACTCCCAGAAAGTGTCCAGGGGAATTATCACTGGGTATGTTGAAAATTGTGTGAAAAACAAAGAGCTAGTTAACTTTGTCCAATAATTGTAGCTACCCTTTATATTAAAAATAAGTTATTTAGCATAACACTAAAACTGTTCTGCAGACAAGTGTTGTGATAAGCAAGTTTGCAAAACAAGTTACATTTGTCTTACAATAGTCAAAATACTTATTGTTTCTTCTTTCTTCCCTCTGATGTCAGAATGCAGAATTTCCTAGACTCCACATGGAGGACTTTCTGATAAATGTCCCCTAGTTGACACCTCATCTCTAACATACTCTTCTCATCAAAATACATCTTGGGTACCTGGATGGCTCAGTCATTAAGCATCTGACTTTGGCTCAGGTCATGATCTCACAGTTGGGGAGTTTGAGTCCCACATCAGGTGAGTCCCTCTTCGGGTAAAAACATGAGCCCTGGGTGAGTTCCACTTCTCTCTCTCTCTCTCTCTCTCTCACTCACTCACTTGTGCCCTCTCTGTCTTTAAAAAAAACAAAAAAAAACAAAAAAAAAACAATGTTCCAGTTTCTTGATGCCAAGTTCTCTGCACTCCAAGATTATTTTCTTGTTAAAATATTCTACCTTTACACTTCCAAATCAAGACATAAAAAGAGCTTAGCCATAGAATGATATACATTCCACACTCACTATTTGGTGGCCCAAAAGAAATACAAAATAATTCTATACTTTTCAGGACACTTGAAAGACACGGCAGCAACATCAGCATCACTTATGCCAATAAATTAATAGTATCTTATTTTTCTCTACTCTCCTTTTCCTCTTCTACCTCCAGCAGGTGAGGCTTTCTTCTTTGGCCACTCCTCCCCATACATACTGTTATCACTTTCCTCACTCTTAATACTTGATTGATGATTTTCCTTCATCCCCTATTTTGCTTTTCTTTTTTTCCATGAATACCTTTTCCTAAAAGATAATCCTCAATCTCTTTCTTGCCTCAATCAAAATCTCTCATTGGTCTTCAGTTCTCTTTCTCTTTAGATGACTGTATAATCTTTCTCTCCAGGCTGGAGTTTGGTACTGGATTCTATATTCTCTTTTAATTGCTTACTGCTCAGCTGGCTCTAGCATCCATCCATAAAATTACCACCAGGCTCCATTAGTTAAATTTTTATTTTCTAAACACCTATACTTTGAATTCTCCTCTAGCTTTACCTCCTAATAATCATTTGCAAGTTTCTATAGCTATGGTTTACTAAAGTTTGCATTTGCGCCATCTCTTTCACTGCTATGTGTACCAATTTATTAAAGTTTTTTTTAAGTTTCTTTCTTAAAATTTTATTTATTTATTTTGAGAGAGAGAGAGAGAGAGGCAGCAGAGGAGGGACAGAGAGAGAGGATCACGAACAGACTCTACCCTGTCAGGGCAAAGCCCGATGGCTCCAACCAAGCCCAGGGCTCAAACTCACCAACCATGAGATCATGACCGAAGCCAAAGTCAAGAGTCGGATGCTTAATCTGCTAAGCTACTTAGGTGCCCCTAATTTATTAAAGTTTTAATAATTTTTTAAATTTTCTTTATATATTTTGAGAGAAAGAGACAGAGAGACAGAGCGTGCACCTGTGGATGAGGAGGGGAGAGGCAGAGTGAGAACACAAGAGAGAATCCCATGCAGGCTCCATGCTGTCAGTCCAGAGTCCCACCTGAGGCTTGATCTCACAAACTACAAGATCATAACCTGAGCCAAAATCAATAGTCAGACGCTTAAGTGTCTGAGTCACCCAGAGACCCCTAAAATCATTTTTCAATTTATTTTTTACTTTGTGCAGTGCAATTAAATTTTATTCCGTGACTGCCTATATGGTTATTAGAGTAAATAATGTTCTTACCAATGTAAAATCTTACTTGGCTTTGTATTTTTTTATTATTATCTCTAAAGAGGTGAATGGGGGAGGTAGATGCAGATTAAACTCATAAGAAACGTCTGATACTGTATTACAGTTTCCACAAATTTCAAAATTCTTTTTCATGTAATGTTAACACAGTTTATTTTAAATAAATACAGTACCCCAAAACACCTTAACTTATTTATTCTAGTATTATGAAACTAAGTATTCAATTTATGACCTTGGGCAATTTTTCCATATGGATGTTTTATATTGTACATCATAAATTTAATAGGAAACAGTACATAAAGCCTACAAAATATTTTCCCAGGTAATATTTTTGGTGAAAACATCATTTCTTGATACTATGCTTTCAGTTTCCAAGAATCCATAGCTGTAGAATGAGAGAGGAACAATGTTTGTTTTGTTGTTTGATAGATCTAAATACTGAGTTTATGTATACTAATTCATTCATTTTGCACAATTGCAATGTAGTTATCATTAATTTTATACTAGAAGAACCTGAGTGTGAGAGAGATTATTATTCAATATGATATAGCTGCTAAGAATCCCAAGTGACATCTCCAAGTGTGTGATTTTCACTGTACCTAGACAAGGATGCTACACAATTTGAAGGGACACACCTAGTAACAGAATGCAAAGGCTTTTGTTGGTTTTGGTTGTAATTTCTAGTTTCTTATACTGTAATTATATAAAAGTTTTATGGGATTGGGGTAGTTAAAATATCAGCATTTCCTCCATTCTTATACAAAATGGTTAGCTACTTTATAGATAAGTTCACATTAGTGGGAATGAACTTACATTGATTTTTTTTGTTGGATGCCATTGTGATCAGTAAACACACTGTATGATTTTAGCTCTTTTAAGTTATTGAGATGCATTTTATATCCGGGATATAGTCTATATTGGTTCGTGTTCTGTGGGTGCTTAAAAACGTGGGTTTTCTGCTGTTGTTGGATGAATTTCTGTACAGAGGTCAGTCAGATCCTCTTGGTTAATGGTATTGCTGAGTTCTTCTTTGTCCTTGCTGATCTTCTTTTTAATTGTTCGATAGGTTATTGAAGGAAGAGTGTTGACATTTCAAATTACATTTGTGGATTTGTCTATTTCTCCTCCCAGTTCTATCAGTTTTGTTTCCTATATGTTGCCCCTTTGTTGTTTGATGCATACATGTTTATGATTGCCATGACTTCCCTGAGTATGGTGTCCTTTATCATTATGTAATATCTCTCATTATGTGTGGTAATTTTCTTTATTCTTAATTCTCATTCGTCAGAAATTAATATGGTGCTTTTACTTTTCTTAAAACTGTACAATATAATAGTTTTGCTTATAGAGTATATAATCATCACCACAATCAATAAATTATTAATAAGGTCATGAAAGGTAATAATTATTATATTAATAAAATATTAATATGGGATAGATGCTATACTGATTATAATAATAAACAGTTCTTCCTCTCTGTAGTAGTCATAGCAGCAGCAGCAGTAGTAATAGTAGTAGTAGTAAAATAGCATCTTTGCGTTGCTACCAGTATTACTCATACAGATGTGTAGGAGTCATTAGTCTTCTTTGAGGCTGCATATCGTGCTGCTGTCACCAGAAAACTTCATACTCTGTAGAACCCCAAGAGTATCATGGATTGTATCCATGGAGACCAGTGGTCCGCTGTTTAATTTTAAGAGGACAATGGAATGAATACCTTATCCCTGCACTTCCTAAAACATCAACAACTCCATGTTCACCCTCCCATTCAATATGCTTGAGCCTTGTTATGTGCCACATTGCATCAGTATGTGAAGGGACTGATACTTGTGCAAGAGGGCTGACAATCCCAAGGACAGGCTGCTATACATCTTTTAAATGTTAACCTGGATCCTTCCAGGATGGACTGGGAAGCCTGGAGCATAGATGGTTGCCTCTGAGTCAAGACCTAGAGACTCTCTATCCACTTGTCCTGTAGCCACCCAAAGATTCATGCTAAGGGTTATTGGAAGAAGACAAAAAGTGAGAAAAGTGGCTAGCATCCCAGGACAAGAAAGGGAAAAGAGAGATTGTTAGGAGGAGAGTAGCCTGGAGGGAAGAGAAGAGCTTAGAGGGAAAGGCAGAGTCATGTCAGAGGCAATTCATCTGAGCATCTCTGGGTTGTGGGCTGGTGCTCTGCTGCTGCACCACTCTGTTACTTATGGCTCTGTTGCAACGAAAGCCTGATTCTCAGGATTATAGGGGACAGCACCCACGGTACCCCCATGGCACAACAAAGGAGCTAATTCAGACCCCAACTTAAGCCAGGTCTGGAGTCCTTGAAACATACAACAGTTGTCCACAAGCAGTTCCCTAACTCTGATAGTACCGATTCAAAACTCTAGAGGAAGAAATTTATAAATATGATCAGTGTAGAAAGAGCCACCATCCCTCCCCATGTATAACCAGTGCCCCTCAAAAGGGAATTCAAAAGCCTGGTAGCAGGGAGAGGATATTTTTAAGAGGCACCATCTGTATTCATATAAGTAGCTCAGCATAGTTATACGACAGAGCCTTCAAAACATGGCCCATGTGGCTTAAGCAGGTATCCACATGGGAAGGATCCCTTCACTCTACAGGCTAATGTTACCTCCTGAATCTGGAACTCACTATTCACCCTGGACACTGAGACCACTGCCTCATCGTTGCTTAAACTCTGCCTCTTCTAAGACACTAAATTTTTTTCCTCTGGTGTCAGAAATTCTATTCTATTTCCTGAATGTACCGTTTCCTTAGTCAGATTACCTGCTTTCTGTCAGAATATACTACACCACACTCCCATGTCTGAAAGAAAATCTTGTAGACGTAAATACTGTCTGCGCCATTCTAAAAATTAGTAGAGATTACTACATTCCTCAGGAGCCAGCTGCCTCATCTGGGTCCAGGCCTTGACCCCATGAGGAGACCTTTCACTTCCCAGAACCCTCTCTCACTCCCCCACCTCTGCTTTTCACCACAGCTTTTTGCACTCCATCTCTGATCATGACCACCTCTACTAACCATTTCCCCTTGGTTACATGTAATTCTTATGTATGCTTTAGTGAACTATCAGTTCATACTCTTCAAACTCTAACTGCTGGACCTGACACTCTGCCTCAGGGACTACACCAAGATATTATCACCTTGGGACTCTAACTCAGACTTTTAACACATTTTATAACTCCACCAAGACTTTGTTAGAAAGTCAGAAATTTCAGATCTGTTTTCTTGGCTATTGCTGTAGAAATGGGGGACTTGGTTATGAGCTAGCCTGTAAGGGTTCCTTATGCCTCTATTCATTTTGTTCCTTTTTACTCACATAACAAAATAGTTTCCAGAAAGATAGAGACAACTCATGCCCTACTCTCTGGAATCTCGTTTATTATTTGGGCCACTAGAACAATCCAAACAGGTAAGCTCAGAACTAAAGTCAAGACATGAAAGAGTCTATTGAAATAATGTTTTATTTTACTTTGTTTTTGATAATTTGTCCAGTTCTTCTCTGGAGCAGCTGATTATGTTCATATCCCTAACCCTTCACTTTGGGCTTGTATCATATCAGTCCACTGTGCACCCACCCTAACTGGGTACCAGGTAGTTACATACAGACCCTATTCCTCAGAACTTGTGAAATTACTCAACTTAGATAATCCACAGAGACCTCACAAAACATAGCTCACTCCACCCCACTTACCACACATAAGCTGCCTTGTACAACTCCAGCGTGTGGCAACAGTGACTACATGCATCCTGAGTGGCGTTTTTCTCTTGTTTGGAAATATAATTCACAAAGAGCTCTGGCTTTCATCTCTCCAAGTGTCACTGTGTTGTGTATGGCCACAAAAAGTCCTTAGGTTGCGTATACCTCAAGCCTTCTGATACACGGTGCTATTAGTTTTGACTATCTTTTATTAAAATAATAAAAATAACTACAAGGTAACCTCTGTGAACATTGGAGAATCTATCATTTTATTGATCAGTCATTCTTGTCACAAAAATCATACCTTTGGTTTTCTTCAGGTAGAATAGATTTTATATATATATAAATTATATATATATATTATATATATATATATAATTGCACTTTTACTACACAAAATATCAATGGTAGCTGCATTAATATGAGAAATAGAACATAGAAAGGGAAATTATGTTTTAGAAGTCTGATCTTTCAGAATATACTTTTCTTTTTCTATAATCCTTCAACTCTAGCCATTGATTTATTACATATAGCCTAAAAATAATTATCTATATGAAACTGCCACCTAATTAACAATATAGCCTTAATTATGAAAGATTATGGGAGTCTACAGATCAAAAGTTAACTAACAAATGTTAGTAAAAGAAATCAAATTTGGCACTGAAATATTTCTTAGTTGTTTACAAATTAGGCAAAATTGTTAACAAAAATACTATATTTATATTTATATTATATAGTTCCATATGAGAACTAGTAGAATGAGCAAGAGAGAAAGAATATATGAAACTAAAAAATGTGAATTATATCATCACCCATTTCACTGACTTAATCAAGTGAATTCAACTTTCTAAGTTTTTAAGTTGACACTTGAAATAGGGTTTACTTTCATTTTTGGAGAGGCAGAGGGATGAGAGAAAACAGCTTAAACCCAAGAAGAAAGTCTCACCCTGTAAATACACACCACAAAAACCACTGCAAAGCCCTGAAAATGATACAGCTTTGGAGAGGCCCCGTATTCTGTGTAGTGGGGCTTTAATGGACACCAGTGAGGCATTCTGGCAGAATGACAATTCCATTGGAATGGTGGCTAAAAAGCCCTCCACTTCCAGTAACATTTTATTTGTAAACTCCTGTCTTTTAGAGTTAAGCATATGCTTTTTTGTTTAAATTTGACAATAATAAGCAAAAATTAAAATACAAAGATATAGATTTTAACATGTACTATGTTACTTTCTTACAGGAAACTAAATATATATATCTGATCATTACAGAATATGTTTAAAAATAAAGTTGGAAACTTTAGAGAGAAAAATTTAAAAGAAGTAAACAGAAAGAAAGCGTCAACCATTGCATCGCATGTTGATTGAAAGTGTTCTAGTTATGTGCAAAACAGTTTCCTTCGAGTCAATACAATTTATCATGTTATATCAGTATCTTATTAATCATTCTCTTAGAAAATCTCTTTTCATTCATTTGCTGCATATGCCAGATATTTTCCAGTAACATGTACCTTTGGGTAAATGGATCTTATTTATATAAAAATGATCTAGACCAGAAGTAAGCAAACTATAGCCCTCATGCCAAATCTAGCTTCCTGCCTGATTCTGTAAATAAAGTCTTATTGGAACACAGCCATCCCCATTCATTTATGAAATGTCTATAGCTGCTTTCCTACTGTAACAGCAGAGCCGCGTGGTTGAACCAGAGACTAGCTAACAAAGACTAAAATATTTGCTTTCTGCTCCATTACAGAAAAAGTTTGCCAACTCCTGATCTAGATCAAGTCTGCCTCATGTACTAGCCTCATGTAAGAGCTTAATTTTTTTGGAAACATTTTAAATGCCCAGCTTTTTTTTTTGGCTAATCAACCCTAGTGACTTTGTGAAATTTCTACCAGTATAAATCTGTGCATATAAATAACTTTCAGCTAAAAAAACAAAAGGGGGGGGTGCCTGGGTGGCTCAGTCGATTAAGTGTCTGGCTTCAGCTCAGATTATGATCTCAGGGTTGATGGGTTTGAGCCCAGTGCCGGGCTCTGTGCTAACAGCTCAGAGCCAGGAGCCTGCTTTGAATTCTGTGTCTCATTCTCTCTCTGTCCCTCCCCCATTTGTATTCTGTCTTTCAAAAATAAATACATGTAAAAAAATGTTTTTTAAATAAGTAACTTTCAGTTATATTACTGAAATGAGTATTGGTGCTGAGGTGGAAAGCATTTAGTAATGATAACTGTTTGTTAATATTAGCTCTCTCTAGTTAATGTCCTTTTTTAAAAGTTTTTAAATGTTTATTTACTTTTGAGAGAGAGAGACAGACAGACAAAATGTGAGTGGGGGAGCGGCAGAGAAAGAAGGAAACACAGAATCTGAAGCAGGCTCTAGACTCTGAGCTGTCAGCACGGAGCCTGACACAGGACTTGAACTCAAGGACCATGAGATCATGACCTGAGCCTTAGTTAGGTGTTTAAATGACTGAGTCACCCAGGTGCCCTTCTAGTGAATTTTCTTTGTTTTCTTTTCTGAAAACTAATTTATACCTTTCCCTTTCCTCTAACCTCTAAATTCCTGATCCTTCCTTCACCTTATCTCAGCTTCTGATCTCAACTTTTAATTCACCGAGAAAATAAAGTAAAAGAATGGAAGCATCACCATCTTCCACTATCAAATTTATAAAACAAATCTTCCTCCTGCATTCTGATTTTTATATTCTTTCCTGTAACACTCTATGTTGGTTCATATAATTTGTTCATTTGTTTGAATCTCTCCAGAGCACTCTCACAACACCACGATATATCCATTTTACGATGAATATGTATTTGATTTTTTTTCTGTATTAAACTGTGTACATCTAGTTAAGGTGATAAGAGGTATATTCATAAAAGTGAGATTTCTGTATTATAGGATTTAGACCCCTTTCAGTTTACTTGATATTGCCTAAGTGGTCTTCAAAATGACTGTACCTATTTACATTTCTGCTAGCTGTGGATGAGAATTTTTCCAAAACCCTTGCAAAGATTGATATTGTGGTATTTTCTTAAACAAATTTAAAGGTATGAAATGCAATCTTATTGTTGTCATTTGCATTTTTAAAAATTTCTCAGTGGGATCAAATGTCTTCCCATCTGTATAGCACTAGTTCTTTCAGCCTATCACTTTGCTACATTAAAAAAGTCTATATACTTGGGGCGCCTGGGTGGCTTAGTCGGTTAAGCGTCCGACTTTCGCTTGGGTCATGATCTCGCGGTTCGTGGGTTCGAGCCCCGCGTCGGGCTCTGTGCTGACTGCCAGCTCAGAGCCTGGAGCCTGTTTCAGTCTGTGACTCCCTCTCTCTCTGACCCTCCCCCTGCTCACGCTGTCTCTCTCTCTCTAAAAATAAATAAAACATTTAAAAAAATAAAAAAAAAAAAAAAGTCTATATACTTATTGATAACATTTATTTTCTTTCCGATATCACATTATTACAATCACTGCTCTAATGAAAATACAGGGATGTCTTGTTATCTGTACTCTGACTATCCAAATATTCTCTATAACTTGAAAAATTTAACAAAAAATTTAATGTTTATTTATTCCTTGAGAAAGAGAGAGGGAGAGCATGAGCAGGGGAAGGGCAGAGACAAGGAGACACAGAATCTGAAGCAGGCTCCAAGCTCTGAGCCATCAACACGGATCCAGATGCGGGGCTCAGACTCACAAAGGGCAATATCATGACCTGAGCCAAAGTTGGACACTTAACCAACTAAGCCACCCAGGTGCCCCAACTTGAAACTTTCAGGTCCAAAGTCATTATTGAATCAAGAACGTGCACCTCAGTCTAGGACATAGAATGCACTGCAGCCATATCTAGTTGTTTTTTTAGATACGACCTGGGTTATGCCTCAAGAGTGTTGTTTGAACATATCAGGAAATCAACACTCATCTTCTCAGCATTTTTGGGGTGGTGTAGACTTTCCTGGGCCTTAACATTAAACTTCCAGTCTCCTAAACTTCCTCATATATTCTCCTGTCTTCAAATTGTCAACAGTAATGACTTTTCCTTATAATACCACTGATAAAAAAGAAGGAACTCTACAAAATCACTCACATGTATACTTGTAAATTAGGTCTTTATTTCCTGCTCCTATGCACAAAACATCACTACTGATATTGAAGACTAATCCCTCCACAGCTTTGCTAGGTCTCCTCATTAAACTCCTCAGGGTTTTGTTTTCTAAAGTATTCACTTTGTTTCTAAAGTATCCACTTATATAATCATATTTTCACTCTTTCCTGAATTATATCGAGCAGCATATAGGCATGTTTTAAGAAGCTTTTCTGGAACCCACATTTTCTAGTTACCACCCCATTATTGTACTTCTCCACAGCAACACTGTTAGAAGAAATGATCAATTCTCTTTGTCTATTTCTGCAGCTTTAATTTTTTTATCTTAATAATTGCACTAATAATCACCAAATTTCCAAGTCCTGTCCTCGCCTTACTTAGTTGCTCATTTGCTATTATTATGTTTTGCATCACTTTGAAATTCTTTCTCCATTTGGCCCTTAAATTGTATTCCTGCTTCATCTTCATAGCTGACTACTCCTCCTTCTCCCAAATTTCTAAATTGTCAGATGCCTCATAGCTTCTCTTTGGCCCTGTTTCTTGTAATTTCAGACACTCCTACAAAACCTTATCCAGTCTCATGACTTTAGATACCATCTGTCTGTTTTTAACTTCCGGATGTATGTATATATATATATCGCCTTAATTTATTTCTTGGTTGTGATGACTTCTGAATAACAGATAGAATTATTGAATTATATTGTGCACCTGAAACTAATATAACACTGTATGTTAATTATATTTGAATTTTTAAAAGAGTAGACCTTTTTAATCCAATCTTCTCTTTCTTCCCATCTCAGTGAAAGACATTACCATTCTCAATACATTACATCAAAGGCCGAGAAGTCATAATGAATTTCTCTTTTCTTCATATCCTATATCTCAGTTTTTAAAACTCTTCATTATGTACGATGAGGTAGAAAGTTTATCTGCAAGAGCAAAACAGCGATTGTCATGCGATAGGTGCTCATCAAATATCTGCTGAATGATGAATGAATGCAGCAATGAAATGGTTTTTATGTGAAATATGTAAATCTTTTCTTAAACCATAGTTAGCTTTCAGGACAAAAGGAAGGAGATTTAGCATTGCTTTCATATGCTTATGTAAAAAATACACTAGAAATAGTCAATTGAGATTGTGATTATTTGTGTTTTAAATTGATATTCCACTGGCATAATGGTTACATTCTCTACTTTTTCAGGTGTGTTGTTTTTGGCTTTTCTTCCTGGATGGATTTCCGGATATTTTACGCTATTTCCACATCTTTCAATCTAAATATATAATTTAAGAAAAATCAGCCATTTGTGTAGAAAAGATAGTCCCTGGTGACATTCCTGGGTATCTCGCAAAAGAAAAAGGCACACACAATTATCCAAGATGGATTTATAGTACTTCTGACAGCACAGGTTAAACAAATAGCTCACAAATTCAAAACAGAGCAATTCCAATTCTTCATTAGAACACTTGAGTTCTGGTGATGAAACATACAGTAGTAGTTCATTACCCTGATTTGGACTGTGAACTATTCCAGGCAATAGTAGGAATGGAAGGACACTATGGTTTGTTTCATGCAAAAAAAAAAAAAACCAAAAAAGCCAAAAAAAAAACAGCCCCCCAAAACAAAAAACGCATACTTTGATGGGTCACAAAATCAAATGTTGATGTTTGAGCCTTTTACCTAAAATCTGCTTCCATAGTGTAGTGAATATCTGTTATTTTTCTCTTGCTGGCATCCTTTTCTCTGCCTCTACTTAGGGCAGCTCCTTCTTTCTCTGGGTGGAGTCTACAATCACCTGGTTTATTTTCTCAATTGTATTGTGCATATGAAAGAAAAAGATCCAGTTTCCTTTTTAAATATTGATATAAATCTTGGGAAAGGGATGCTATGCACTTTCCTCTGGCATTGCGAAGTATACAGATAATCCAAACTATATCTGATGATGGCAAGGAGACAAACTACTGGAGCATGAAAACATCATAGAGTAAACTGAGCACAGAGAAGGCACAAAAAAGAGGCATATTTTACAATATTTGATTAGTATTCCTGGATCTAACGCTGCCTAAATGATCCCTGAATTTTTATGGTTCTGAGCCAGTGAATTCTAATATTTATTGCTTTTTTTTTTGTCACTTGTAACCAAAAATATCCTTATAAACACAAGTAAAGATAGAGTTTCTATGTAAATATTTATGTAATTGTTTTTAAAAATGTGTAACTAAAATGTACTAACATCACTAGAAACAGAAAATAAAAGCATTTAGAGCATTTGAGTTTTACTTGAAATGACTGCATATCAAATTGTTTCCAAAAAATCAATTAATAATGCATATCCTAAATATAATTCTGATGCTGCTGACTTACTAAGAACTGTAGAATTATATTGAGTGGTTGAATTCTTGAATGCATGATATTTTCTTTATTCTTCTGTCACTGTTGCCTCTTGGTCTTTTTTCTACATCCCTTTCTCTCAGTTAATGCTTTCATTACTCTTTATCTGTGTGTTATATCACCCACCTGTATGATTTCACCCCTGACCAATACGCTGACTCCAAAATTTGTATTTACTGCTTGATTTTCAAGTTTCTGTATTCAACTGGTGCTGGGTATCCTTTCTTACAAAAAACATGGTATAAGTTTTTTTCCATTGTTTCTTAGTCTCATGTGGAATCATAATGTGTTACTGGGTAAATATCAAGAGAGAGTATATATGAGGAGGTAATAGCTTAAAAATCTATTAGTGTACAAAATGATATCACTAAATAGCAAGCCAGAAGAGGCTGGGCATGTGCATTAGCTCCTTCTCCCCTGGGTCCCTTGCTGATCAACTTTTACTGGATAATTAAATCTAACATTAATGGATCAGGCCTTGAATGGCATCCCCAGCTCATTTCCCACATTCTCTTCTCAATGCTTTTTTCGTCCTGTAGGGGGCATCTAAATTAATGGCCACAATACTCAAATTCTGAGAATGGTTATTGATTGGTCCCTTTCCACCAGTCCTGAGAGCTAATCAAAAAAAATTTCCACTTCAATCCTTCTTCAGTCATTTCTCTGTTTTTCAGCCTGGATTCTCCTGTACTTATTGTATTTTGTCTAAAAACTACAGCAACCTCAGATAGATCTGTCCCTGAACCCTGCTTGGAGTAGGTTAGGAAGCCCCACTATGTGGTTTCCTAATTGCCTGAATATTTGGTATAATTGCATTTAACACACATCAATGTAGTTTTATTTTATATGTTTGTCTATTCCTATAAATGAGCAATTTCTATTACTACTACTATTATTATTATTATTCAATATGAAAGAGGTGAGGGATCTTGAGTCCTTTTAGAATATGGAAAATTGCATTTACCAGGTTTTATTTCAATTTTTATTTAAAGGTACCACTGTCTGACAAATGAAAAATCTAGGGAATTTATCTAAGTTGTTAATTTTTTTTTTTTTTGTGCATTCCAGCATTATATCTAGGCTTAATAATTTGTGTCATGATCCTCAGGCTTTTATACACATACTCTTCAACTGACGGCTATGTGATGGTATTCCTCAGATTATGTGACTTTGTAACAAACTGATGGACATGTTTAATCCCCTGGATTATGAGATCTGTAATAAACCTAAATGAAATTTCTTTACAACTTTATATAATTTCAAATTTTACAAACAGAGTATAAGTTGAGACATTCCCTTTGATGGAAATTTCCTTTCCCAATTTATCTTCTTTACATTTCACTCTTTGCTCAAGTATCACATTTTCAGAAAGGCCTTCTTAGATTATAAGTACAAAATAGCTGCCAATGTTCTCTGCACTGAAAATCTTCTACAAATCACTGTGTCTTCTTCTTACCTTATTGCCTGTTCCTCAAAGTACTAATGATTAACTGGCATAGTTTGATTTTCTATTTTATTTGCTCATTGTCTTTCTTACTACTAAATTAGAAGCTCTTATTGTCACAAAGTTTATTTCATTCTACATCTTATTTACAGAATCTAGAGCACAATGTGGAATATAGTAGCGCTACCATGACTATTTGTTTTAATAAAAAACAACTGGAGCATAAAATTATGTTAGTTTCACTTTCCCCTTCATATTGTTCTAAGGGAATGGTTTCCTTTGTTTATATGATTAATGATTAAAGTTATTTGTCTCCTTCCCAAATCAACTTATTATTGAGGTTATCATTTCTCCATTTAATATAAGCATAATATAAATGTCACCATTTTGCCTTTTGCCTTATCATTTTGTTTTCCTTGCTTACTTTCTGACACTGAACATCTTTGATGATATCTTTCTCTTCCAGTACATTAACTAAGTATTCTTCCTTTAATTAGCATTTTATTTTTGATGCATTTAATTGCTACATTTCTTTATTAAATTTTCTCATGTCTTATTTTATTTATTGGCTAAGTTGAAAAGAATGGGAAAAAATTATTTCCCCATTAGTTGTAAGAGTACATTTGTATTTGGAAAAACTGTACTTTGGTTTCATCTCCTAAATTCAGTCTTCTGTGGTAAAAAGGAAAAAAAAATAAAAGAAAGATGAACCATCAGTTTCACGTCTTAAATTATGCTGCTTACGAATGACAAGTAAAAATACAACAAAGGATTTGTATAATGGCTGTGGAATGACACCCACAGTCCATTCATTCCCAAACAAAAGCAAACTCTGTATAGTGACTAGAATTCAGCAGGGTACTCTGAAATTATTGGTTAACCACATTAAAGGTGATGAACTGTAAAAAAGCAGTCACCAGTGTAACCCCAGTTTATACCAAGTGGACATTGCAATCATCAGTCACTCTTTATGACTGTTGTTATGCTTCCATTTTCCAAACCTCAGGGGAGCCTAAGGTATAGGTGTTGGAAAAACAACAAGCAAACTCAAAAAATGTCATCTGTTGAAGTTCCTGGTATTTGTCACACTTGTGTACTTTGATTAATGTCAATATGCAAAAGTAGATCCTAAAATCTGCCAACTATTAAACCTTTTTTGAACTATGATTTTTTTGAGTTCATCTATTTTCTTACTAGTAGAAAAATACATATACCCATTTTAGCAACCCAGGCACCCTTAAGTTGTTTTTATTAAAATACTGAAATCACTTTTTAGAAAGATCTCTAATATCTAATATCTCAGGGTAGTCTGAAATATTATTTCTCTCGAGTACATATCCTTAAGTTAGTGCCTAACAATTTAGTTGGATGCATCTATAAAAAATATGTAGTAAATGTTAAAGAATAAACCTGAGTCTCAAGAGAGGTTTGTCCTAGGGACACAGTGGAAGACATCTTGACTGTAGAAATGCCTGACAAATCTGGGTAGATTTTAAATATGTCCTTCAATAGTATTACTTTGAACAAAGATGGGGATCCAAGTTTTGTGGAGCCTGAACCCTAAACAATCTTGGGATTCTTCTTTAAGAAAAAAAAAAAAAAAGGACAAACTTAAAAATACAACATTGAGTGTTAAGGGATTTCTTGAAGAGAAAAAAATTCAACAACATATAAATTCTTAAATGTTTCAACTGTATAAGGATTGCATTCATCTTTAATAGAACTGATCATAGGTGATTATAAATTTTTATCATTAAAATAGGGATGTTTATTTCAGTTCACAGAATTTTTATTCACTGGTGAGATAGTCATGATTGTCCTTATTTAGAGGTGTTTAATGAGTTTAATTGTATATTCACCAATGCATTTTATATCTAATTGCCAATAAAAATATTCAGATATTTCCATATATTTCAATTCCTCTTCATTATTTGACTATCAAAAATCAAATAGCCTATTTATTACTTTCTTTTGTACTGAATTACTACATCTAGTATTATCTTTAAAAAGGTACTCTTATCATTCATTTTTACCACTTTTATTTCATATCTCATTAATATTTCATCTAAATTTTTCTCAGTTTAAGACAAACTACAGGAAAGAAAAGTGATACAAAAGTTACTTAAGTCTTAAAGTTAAACTGGAGTTTGGCTTTCACAAAAGACACTAATAGTACATGAATTATGAAATCAATAATACGGTCTCAAACCAACTTTCATTTAGAATATAAGTTTAACAGTTACTTATTCACAAAAGTTTAGAATAAAGAACTGTTTTATTTTAGGCTAATTGTATATTTGTAGGTGTTAAAACATACAATATTCAGCATATTCAACTATTTCATATCAAACATTTCTTTATTTTATTAATGTTACTGAAATTATAATAAAGTTCAGATAAAAAAATAATGCCACAGTGAAATAAATGTCTAACCAGTGAGTAAATTTCATATTGAAACGCCAGTGAAACATAACAAAGTGGTTTTTTACCTTAAAAAAAGTATTATCCTCATTAAATCCTAAAGTATACCCTAATTCCCAAATTGAATAGTAAAGTACATTAAACATAACTGAGCATCCTCTGTAGTCCTCTTTATAATTTAGCTAAACATTAAAAGATTAATGCTAATCCGAACAGGGAAGTGTTATTTTGAAAAAAAAGGTGAACATGTTGATAATCCCATTAAACTCAAATGATATAATTAACTTAAATTCAGAAAATTAAAAAGGTTTGTTGGCCCAGGGGAGTTGGTTTTTAAAAATCAGACCTTTCACCTCTAAGTTGCCATTTTGAATCCAAACCAGATAAAAAGAGACTGAAAATTGTTAACATATGATGCTATGTGATGGCTTATAGGAAATGGGTTGGTGGTCTCAACTTAATCCCATGGACAGGTATTCACATCATTAAGAAGGCCATCAGAGTTTGCAGTAATTTATCTCTTCACATGAAGGCTTAAAAGAAACAAATGTATTACTTGTAAAATATCTGTCAGAGGCAAAAAAGTGATTGGTTAAAATAGACTTAAAAAAATTCTCAAAATAAAACTTTTTTATATCAGAACCATAGAACTCTTAATAGTAAAATTATTTTGATAAAAATCTATACATTTCAAAGTAGAAAACAATCCTTTAAATTTGTCAGTAGTAGGAGACAATGAGGGAAAACAAAGCAAAATATATTTGAGCACAATTAACACAAAATCTGCACATGTGTATGTGTGTCTGAGAATGAATAAATTCTCATACAATGTACTTAAATTTTCTCAAAATACCCAACATAGAGTTAAACATACGTATAGATCTCTTAAATATAGTAATTTCAAGTTCAAAAGAACTATTTTATAATGTACATATGAAGAGTAAAAAAAGTTTAATATTTAGTTAACCGAACTCTGTTTCTATAAATTAAAATAGTCCTGAAATTCTATATAAGATGCACTTGAACTAGAATTTACTTTAAGTCAATTCAATGAAACTCAAACCGCAGAGAATGAAAATCTTGAACTAGAAACACGCTTCACTACTTTCTCATGAAACTTTCCTTTTTTCCATTTGACATTTGAATTTCCTTTTTTAATTTGTGGTATTTTTTTTTCTCTACTTCAATACATTTAAGGAGAGATAAATTATTTTTTCATAAAATATTAAATTCCATTTTGAGGTTGCTTGAGTGTATATTCTTAAATGTATTTCATTGAAAATGTATATTCCAATTATATCATCAGTAGGTCCTAATTTTGTTTCTGTGGTGACATCTAAAAACTATTTAGTCTTTTCCTGAGCATGATGTTTCAAATAGATCCTACCTTTCAGGCATGATCAGTTACTGCCCAAGATGACAGAGGTAACAACTGCTAAAGTAGCAATAGACACCTTGCCAACTTCACCAAGTCCTGTGCTTTCAACGATGATAACATCCTGCCATCACAGTGCTGATGAGAAAGAGAACAGTTTTTCATGAATGAAAAAGAAATAATTAAATACATGTTGCATAAATACCACTCTGAAGATATTTGATAAAGTTTTAAGGGGACGAGGCTTGGACAGATGATTAGTTATAGAGCTGCGGTATGTTGGGCAGAACCAGGTATGTGTAATTGACAGATTGCATGACTGGTTGGGTATCTCAGGGTCTTAGAGGGAGAGGAAGTTAAACAAGCTTCAAAACTCTAGTTTATTAGATTAGGAAGATGTGGCCCAGTCAGCCCGATTAGGTTCCCAAGAGGAAGTACAGATTGTCCATCTCAGTGGAGGTAAGTTTTCCTTTTAGGCTTCTACTACTTAAGCCTGGGGAAGGGAAAACTCCTTTTCTCCCCCAGCTTTACTGAGGTGCAACTGACCATATACACTATGAAAGAATTCCCCTCACTGAGTTCATTCATACATCCATTAACTTATGTATTTACTCCTTCCCTTTTTTTTCTATTTCTTCCTCCTCTTCCTCCCAACCTCCCCCCGCCTTCTTCTTTTTTGGTAAGAACATATTTGTTCTACTCTTTTTGCAAGTTTTAATTTTAATTTTATAATACAGTGTTTTCACTTATAGTCATCATGTTACATATTAGATTCTCAGAACTTATTCACATATAACTGAAAGTTTGTACCCTTTTACTAACCTCTCTTTATTTTCCCTCAGCCCCTGCCAACCACTTTTCCACTCTGTTTATGAATCTGACTTTTTCTTTTTTTGGATTCACAGATAAGTGAGATATCAGACAGCTAGACTATATTTTAATAGATTTAATTTTTTAGATCATTGGAATCAAGATTCTAAGATGAAATTTCAAGTGAAACTGAACATATTATGGTGAACATATAAGTATTTAAAATATAATTTAGTATTCCACCTGTGAAATGACAATGAACTTAACAATTTTCAGTTCTTTCACAAAATCATTCTATTGTAAATATTCGAGTTGTGACCAAGAATTGCTAATGAGCTAATTATGGAGACTCAAACATTTTTAAGAATCTTAGTGGATCATTAGAGATCAATTATGGAACTTTAAGATAATGTAAAAATTTAAGAAATTGAGGTCCACAGAGATTGATTCATCACACAAAATAGTTAATAAATGTAAATTCCAAAAATTAAATTCAGAAAGGTAAAGTGGATCAGATCTGAAACATTTTATACCAATGGTTTTCTGCCAGTAAGTCACAGACCACAGATGCTTGAGGTTTTCATATAAAACCTCATGTCTGTCAGAGGACTCTCACCCTACTTTCCTTTGTAATAAATACCTTTAAAAAGATCAAAGCGATTTTGGTACCAAAGAACATAATGTAATTGATGGTTTTCTTTATTGAACAAAAAGTCTGTATCCATAGGGTCAAAGTTCTGCACTTCAGGAAAGCCTACAACCTGGGACATATGTAACTACTGAGCAGGTCAGTTCATGTGGAAGTTATACTTGACAATAAGCAGGATTCCACTATGGAAGACATTTTTTTCCAGTAGGATGTAGGATTGAGAGCTTAAAATCATTTGCGTGACACATCAAAATATCATGCTTATTGCAGGTTATTTAAATGCATACAGCAGTCAATAGCTATCTCAGATGAGTGAAATGAGGTTGGGAAGCAATAGGGAGTGGTGAGGACTGTGGCCAACTAGAGAAGCACATCAGAGCTGAATTCCAGCCATGTTGGAATATAAATATAATATGGCCAGACCATTTGGTTTTCTTTCAATATCAGTTGGAAATTCATGCTTTTTGGTTTTATTTTTTAGGTATAGGGAGGTGGGATAGAAAATATACTAGCTTTACATCCTAACAACAAATATACTTGATCAGCCCAACAAAATAAAGCTCTAAATTGCATTTGATCCACAGAGTTCTTTAATTTTCTATCTCCATTGTATCTATATCAAATATTTTTGAGATGATGGAAAGTAATGACAGTGAAAGCCAAATATACATATTTTTTTCTCAATAACTTAAATCCTATGGAAAACTGTGATGGAAAAAAAAATACAGTAAGAATCTCCAAGAAATAGTTTCCATATAAGCTTCCTTGTATTCATGTCTACTGTATGAATATACCCACTATATGTTATAAACTAATGAGACTGAGAAATATTGCACTTATCAATACTTTATCTCTTTCCATTTGGTTGATATATAGGAACCTGCCAGTAGTAGTTCATGTAGATTGCAGAGCTACTGGGGGCAACACATTTTCTTGGATGAAATGCAGGGCCTAGGCACACACATCAGGAATGTGTGCTTCCATGACTAATCGTGAACTGCTATGTCTTGGATAACTGGAGGTAGGTTAAGATCTGGAGACAGAAAAATAAAACTGAATTATCCATCAGGAACAGGAGTTAAGATACCAGGCTGTGTACGGAAACACAAAATCAGGGTGATATTGTGAAACAGATGCAGGCAAATGAAAGTGAGACTGAACCATAGTAGCTGTGTCAGATTGCACAAACCAGATGAGATACAGTGGGGGTCGGGGGTGGGGGGGCAGGAGAAACTTGGGCTCAGGTTCAGAGACTGAAAGAATTTATAGACAGATCATCAAAAGACACCACCAGAGTATCTGGAAGGCTTGAATACCTGGCAAGATATAGTGGTGAATCCCCCACCAAGTCTGGTTCACATTAAGATGTATGTTTCAGCCTGTACACTTCCATTCCTGGCCAGGCAGGACAATCAGGATCTAGAATAGAGGTGAACACATGGCAATATTTTTATACCTTCCCATAATGCTAGGTTCTGAAAAACAGACAACAAATCTACAAATAGCAATCTAGTTCAGAGGTCAGGACTGTTTTCTGTCTGTTCACTCTTAACTGTTCAGTCCACTTTACCGTCAGTATATTTGATCTCCAAGGACCCCTTTAAACAGACAATGCATCTCTTGGTTTTAGTTATAGCATTGAGAAAAGCTACGGTTGGAGCCCAGTCTGTTGAACTATTTCATGTGTCTTGGTTAAGAACCAACAACTACTTTGAATGAATACTTTTAATTAACGGAACAATCTGGTTAACATTCTAAAATACTGTGGCAAATTTGGTGTCACCCTTTTTTTTTTTTAATGTTTTATTTATTTCTAGGAGAGAGAGAGACAGCATGAGCAGTAAAGGGTCAGAGAGGGAGTCACAGATTGAAACAGGCTCCAGGCTCTGAGCTGGCAGTCAGCACAGAGCCCGACGCTGGGCTCGAACCCACAAACCACGAGGTCATGACCTAAGCGAAAGTCGGACGCTTAACCGACTAAGCCACCCAGGCGCCCCTGGTGTCACCCTTTTTTAAGACATTTTACAAACATGTACTATGTGTCATGTATCATTATTGCATTCCAAGATGAAGAAGCTCTGCACAGTCCTAGCCCTCCAAGATCTCACATTTAGAAGAGAAACATATCTGGAGACAAATGATCATAGTAGCATGATAAAGCACTATTAATATAGATATTAACAAACGCTATCAGGATGCTGAGGAGCAAGCTGAGATTTACCTAAGAATTAGGGAAATCTTTACACTTCACTTTAAAGGTAATAATCCTTCAAAATCTTCCTATAAGCTTCTTTTTTTTCCCTCTGCCCACCTGATTATTTGATACTGATGAATAATTATTGATTAATCCTGAATGTTGTTGCATTAATTTGTTGGGAAGTTCATCATATGATATCACAAACTAAATGGCTTAAACTATAGAAATTTATTTTCATTGTCTCACAGTTCTAGAGGCTAGAAATCTGAGATCCAGATTATCCACAGGGCCATGTTCCCTCTGAAGGTATGAAGGAAGGATCTGTTCCAGACCTCGTTGCTAAATTTTGGTAGTTTCTTGGCTTGTGATAGCATAACTCCAGTCTTGGTGTGGTTCTCTCCCTGTATGCATGAGTCTGTGTCCAAATTTTTCCTTTTTATAAAGATACCAGTCATGTTGGATTAGGGGTCCACCACACTCCAGTATGACCTCATCTTAACTAATTGTATCTGCAACAATCCTATTTCCAAATCAAGCTACATTTTGAAGTACCAGGTATTAGGTGTTATTAATATGGGAGAGTTCAGTTCCACCCATACATTTATCTAAACCCTGTTTATTTGAGAAAAGGCCTGTGTTTCCTCCAAGGCTAGGATTCTCTGAATCTGAGCTTAGATGAGAACATTACCAGATGCATACAGAGCCAGGTGTGCTTTCTGTACACTGTGGGCACTTGGGAAGCGTTGATAATAAGGTCTGCACGGGATCTGGTGATCTGAGTTACTTTTGCAAGAGAAATAGATGATTACAAGGTGTTTGAAGATCTAAGTTTAGAAAAAAAAATTTCCCTAGTAACAGCTAAGTATGTATTGGATTTATAATTGTTTTTACAAAGCTGCTTTTAGGTTTTGCTGAAAGATTTGTATGTTTTCCAGTTATACTAGGAATTCAGTTCCTCCATGGTTTCTTGCAAAAGAGAACCGGTGGTAATACAAAACTGTTTGGTTAGATGTGTTCAATCTGGAAGGAGTCAGGATAGATTCACCACAGCTCAGTTTGGTTTGTCTGCCATTAGGCGTTATATTGAAATGGTTAGAAAAGTGAGAGAGACAGATTGTTTTATTTATATAAAGAAGGATAAACTATGCTTACTCTACATAAGTGTTGGTAGATTACCAAAGAGTGATTGGCATATGTTAATAAGAAACCTATGTTTCATTGTGATTGATTTATCATATTGAAATATAGGACATAAGCTTTGCATTACAGCAGAGGCCTGTTATACAGAGCATGGGAGGGGTCAGGGCTGATAGACAGGAAACCTGTAATTCTCACCACTTTTGACACAAGTGACACATTTTAAGAGGTGGCATAACCAATACTGAGATAAGGATGTTGTTAAAAATTTCAGTCATGAAGTTTGTCTCACACTTGGATAATGAAGTCTGTTGTTGTTTATAAGATCAGTATTTGGGTACTTAATGTTGATATAGCTTCTGTCATTTCTCTCCTCTTTCTGACTCATTGGTCTGAGCGTAAAAGATGAGAAATTTAAAACTAGCAGTAGTGATGACATAATCAAATTTGACATTTTCATAGAGAACATTACATCAAAGGAACACCTGTGGATACTCAAATTTTTTAAAGAAAAGTTTAAGGGAAAAAAAAAAGATTAGCCAGAAAGGTTCTAAAGGGAAAAGGTGTAGGGAATTAAAATCCAAAGATTTTAGCATAGAACCTACTAAGGACACACAATTAGGGATCCATGAACCCTGAGGAAAGTAAACTAAAATGAAAGTAAGATGTTAGGGTTTGGGAAGGATGAAAGGCAAGTGATAAAAGCTTGTAAAAATGACTTTTAGGGATAATGTTTGGAATCAAAAAAAAAAAAAACAATCAAAGTGATCCCCAAATGCACAATAAAACAGTCCCCTTGAGATCAGCATATCAGAAATGCAAAATCCATTGGAGATTGATTTGATCTATTAGAGCGCTTTGTTGGGAATGAAACAATCCAAAGAGGCTGCAAAGAATGCAAAGAGATTGAATGGGTGCTTTGTGCCAGGCCTTCCCTCCAGAATGATAAAGAAGTGTCTACCCCAGAGTTACTCTGTACAGACAAGGAAGGTGAAGAACTGTCAGAGAAATCAAAACAAAGACCTGATTGAAAAAATATGAGAAATTAAGTGGCCATAAATCACTAAGTTCAAATGGTCTTCATCTAAAACTTCTGAAGAAGTTGAAGAACGATGTAGCTAAGCTACCACCAAAAATGTATCAACACCTTCCATCAAAGAGGAGGGTGATGAATGCCCATCCATCCCTGAGAATAGTCCAGTGTTACTTGTAAGGTTAGGTTTTAATAAAAAAACATGGTGTTGTCTAGAAGTATTCATGCCTTCAAAAAAGAGTTTTATTTTTCTCCCAGTGGAAAATATACACTTTCACAATTAGCTTATTGTTTCTGGGAAATATTTCTCCACAATAGGTTTTCCTCCCTGTTGTTTAGTTTGCGTTGGTGGGTGCAGTTTAGTTCTGAGTGTGTTTCTGTATAAGTTTGCGACCTTGAACGTTATTGATATTACTTACTACATACACACTGATGGGTTACCAAGGAGAGGATTGCAATCCAGCCTGAAATAACTCAGGGCAACATTTGCTGGTTGTCAACTTGGTCTGGTTGATAAGCAATAACTTTATTGTTACGACATGTGGTGGGGTTTTAGGTATTAAGCACCATGCTGAGAAGAGTACAATAAAACCTGCTTGGTAAACTTGATTACCAAAAGCAATGCATGCATGCATCTCTTTTGCTTGAGAATTTTCTCACATGTTGGGAAAATTGTTACGTTTAAGTTAGAGCAATTCTATAATGCCCAAATTAACTCAAATTAATAAAAGGCCTACGAGCATGTCAGAGTTTCTGGTGACAAATTCAGGGCCTCCCTTTAAAGACCAGCCATTGATTGCACAAGAGACTACAGCTCTCTGTTTAATTCTTAGCAGGTGGGCACAGGCCAGGCCTTCCCATCTTGCGTAGCCAGTGAACCTCGAACATGACCTCTCCAAGGGAAGGAGGGGAATCCATTTGCCATGTTTACTTTAACTGAAACTCTTTTCAGATAAAGGCTCCTAACTGTGCAGAATTGTTCTTAGTTAAGAGTGTGAGATGTGTGTCGTGACTGGTGTTTTTGACAATGTCGGCAACAACTCCAAAGCTATCACCACACCAAAAGAATAGGCTTATGTGAAATACCTGTGGAGTCAAATGAGCTTCTTAATGGATTTTCATAAAGGATGTGATATTTAAAGGCCAGTTCACTTTGTTTGTGAAAGGTTAAGGAAGGAAGAGATTCAAGACACACTCTCCCTACTGCCTCATTCCTGGAATTGCCAAAATAAGCCAAGATTATCTCTCTTTTCAAATTATAGCATGATTCATTAAAATACACATCTGTCCTGCAAAGGAAAAAAATAACTCACTAAAGATAGACTATTGCATTAGGTGGTGGAAAGAAGCATTGGTTCAGAAGATACTCAGGAATTTGAAGTCAGCATTTGGAACTTTTTAGATCACTGACCACTCTGAGAGTCTAATAAAAAATATGAAAACAGTCATCAGAAAAATATGTGTATGGTAAAAACTTAGTAATGCAATTTCCAGTGGCTCATTAACCTTCAATGGCATGTTCAGATTAAGGACACTGTACTGATTAATACACTGAGTATATAAACTGCTACTTATACAGTGACCTATAATCCTTCTCTTTGCTTCAAGGATATTGCCTAGCCATATTTAAACATGTTGCTTACATTTTCATCAAATGGAATTAGAAGATATTCTTCATGCAAGAGATGTAGTAGAACTATTATATTGATCATTAAGAAAAGTAAATCTAACTCCAATTCCAACTAATTGCTAGAATGTGTAGTTTTCTTAATTCTCTGAGCAATAGTTTATCCATAAATTAAAGAGACTGGAATAGGTTTTCTCTAAGGTCTATTTCAGTTTGGAAGTTATATGACTACCTATATTTTGCAGGAAAAATGTCTTACTCTTATTGACTCTTCAATCATAACAGAAATCTCCTATCAGTTGAGAAAAATACAGAAATGGTAGAATTATATGAAGTTGGGCATCGGTACATTTAAAAAGAATTTTTTAAATTATATATATATATATGATTTATATATATGTAAAATTTATTTTTATGTGCATTAGTTTTTGAAATGTTGCCTTTTATAGGCCTATTAGGAAAAAAGAAAATATATCTTGAAAATTTGTCAAATTTTATAACTTAATATTTATGATTTTTAGGTAAAAATGAATGTCCTCTAAAATTTGTATCTAGTTATGGAGACAAGACATCCTGGACAGGAAGAGCCATGCACTGATTTAAGCTACCTAGTTCAAGTCCTCACTGTGTCCTCACTAATTCTGTGACCTTGAGCCTTCTCCCATGTAAATTGGAGCAGATAATGGTAATGTTAAATGTTAACATTTATCCTACTTGTATTTATCCAACTGGTATCCTACTTGATTTTTTTGTTAGTTATTTCCAAAAAGTATTTTTAAAATGAGGAGTTTACGTAAGACTAAACTATATTTGCTCCAATTTTGGCTCCAAGTAAAAGAAAAATTCCAATATACACATTTACTTATCTCTCCAATAAAACCAACTCCCAAACAGCTAACCCCGGGGTAGTGTGATCTTCTGTGGTGTCAGGAACTTGGGCTCCTTTTATGTTTCTAGTATTTTCAGCTTGCGTTTCTTACTGCATTGTCCAAGGAGACCCCTCTAGCCCTGACCCTTCTGTATTTCTGGCATATGGGAGGAGGAAAGAATGGAGAAAAATATCTTGTTGTTCTTTGAGGACATTTCTCCTGCGTCTGTCCTATCAATCAGACCTAATCACAGGCCAGTCTTAGCTGCAAGTTTTATTCTGGGTGCCGTGTGCCTGTCTAAAAATTAGGGTTCCATTACTAAGAAAAAAGGCAATGTATATTTGGAAACAACCTAGTGTTTCAGCCACCAAAAGAAAAAAAAAATAGATTACTTCTAATAACCAACATTTAACTAAATCCATAAAAAACAAAATAAAATGAAAATTTTAAAATAAAGTATTTTCTGGTTTAGTGATCAATAAGAGCAGTGCTTAGTTCCCTTAACAGTCATTAATTCCTCTAATTATTTAATAAACTTGTGAGCTTTTGTATTTTGCCTTTCCCATTATTCTCTGTACTTACTGTATATAACTGAAATCTTTCATCTCTTCAGAAAATTTTTCTGAAATCTCTTATTTAGGTATTTCTTCTCTGTAATTCAATATCTTCCACACCATACTCTAATCTTAGCACTTCTGACACTATAATCATTAGTTACATGCCTATATCCCTTATTAGAATATTCCTTCAGGGCAAACACTACCTCTGACATGTTTTTGTAACCTCAGCCCCTAGCACATTCCTGAAGCATAGTGCATTCAATCACTGCTTGTTGAAAAAAAATCAATGGACTATGTGAGGTAATTTATGTGTAGCACGTATAGAACTCTAGCAATTGCTAGGTGAGTGCAAACTAGAAGCCAACTATTAGGTATGCCACCTCTATTTATTTAAGCTATCCTAGTAATGTAACTGGTCTTCGGATTATCATTCTAATTTAACATAACCAGAAAGATAAGTAGATTAAAAATATCCCCTCTCCCTCCCTCCTCCTCTGCCCATTGGCCAGAAAGTAAGGAAAATGAGAATGCAGAGCCATGATTTTAGTTCAACCTGTGTGAAGAGTAATGTCAAAATTCTGGCCTCATCTTTTGTAGCTGAGCAAGTAGACAAACAACCTCTCAGTTTTCTGCTTCTTTCTTACTCCAGACAGACCTTAGAGGTTCACTCTGATATCAGTGGTAAAGGAAGGATACTGACACTCCTTTGACCTGACTGCCAAAATGGAGTACTGTCCCAGAGAAAGCAGCAGCCAAACATATTTCTTACTCTTCTGGGTTCAAACTGTACCATCTCTGAGAAAATGAATGTTTATCTTTGGGGAGGGTGTGTGTGTGTGTCTGTGTATGTGTCTGTGTGTGTGTGTTTCTGCCTATCTGTCTGGGCTGTACCATTACTACTAGGCAAGTCTTTCTCTGGGTGCTCGACATGTATTATCTATAATGTACAGGGGAACTGAGTTGTGACAGGGACTGCACATCTGGGTCAATGCATCCAACACTGACTGAACACATGACATTGACCATCTAGTCTCAGAAAGCAATATGCAGAAAACAGTCTAGTGGAAACTCATGCCATAAACAAACACACAATTCTCTGCCTACTTACCCCTTTGTTTATGCTCTTTTGGAGACTTGGAGCTACATTACAAGACTGTCCTTCTAACCTACCCCAATTCCCACCTCTGTGTCAGCCCTTAACCATCCTCACTTAACCCTTCCTGCAGTCTCCTGTAGATGTTAATGCTTACCTTACGTTGTTTTTGTATGCCTTCCCTACATCACTGCAGCCTCAGGAACACGTCAGCCTGTCGCTGTCTGGTTGTGTTTCCTTTTAGAGCTCCTCCTTCCTCTCAACCCCACAAAGCCTTCCTCTGTTACAGCCCCACCTTGCACAATCCCTCATCCTCGTATTCCTGATTCAGTCTTTGATGGCCTGTGGTCCAACTTTTCATCAATAATGTAGCCTCTCCTTTCAAGCAGGATAATGGACATCCCTTCATAATTCTTGTTGTTAGACTCCAGGAAACTAATGTACCAGGCCCAGACCTGCTATGGAACTTCTAATCTTCACTGGCTAATAAAGGCTCTGATAGTTTTCATCTTAGGATCTTCTGTTTTCCTGTCTCCCTTGATCGTCAGATTTATTTTAAAAGCAAACTTCTGGGGCGCCTGGGTGGCTTAGTCGGTAAAGCGTCCGACTTTCGCTTAGGTCATGATCTCGCGGTTCATGGGTTCGAGCCCCGCATGGGGCTCTGTGCTGACTGCCGGCTCAGAGCCTGGAGCCTGTTTCAGTCTGTGACTCCCTCTCTGACCCTTTACTGCTCATGCTGTCTCTCTCTCTCCTAGAAATAAATAAAACATTAAAAAAATTTAAAAGCAAACTTCTTTGTGTTACATGCTCATTGACACTTAGTCTTATTCTGCCCTTCTAAGCTCTTCATGTAACACAGAGAAGAAAAGATGGAGAACTACATTTCCCAGCCTCCTTTGTCCGCAGGTTTCTGGTTCAGCTCCAAGAATGAGAAGCATTCACATAAAATTGAGTAGGTGGAGAAGAAGCCATTGTCCTCTGCCAGCATTTGCAGACTGGGTCATAGGAATTGGCTTATAGCTGTCTGTGGATTTGCCAAAAGTTTTCTGGGAATCCCCCACCAGGCAGTCCAGCCATTCGTTCTAGGTTCTTGTGACTCTTATACCCTCTGATTTCATGGAGAGAGTCTTCCCTTCTTTCATTTCTCTAGTCCTTCCCACTTTATAAGTCTCAATTTTGACTCCACAAGGCTTCTTCCTCTCAAAATGCCTAAAATGTACTTGATGTTCTTGAAATAAGTATGTAAGTAAGTAAGTAAATAAATAAATAAATAACCCTGCTTGACTCCTTCCTTAAGTAAAAAATGTATAATTGCTACTTGGGCATATCAAAACTGGTAAAGGCAGTACATCTTTTACTAACCTTTGGGAAGTGTCATTTTGGAAATAAGGAAAATAAACCAGCAAAATTACTTTGGCTGGTGGGTAGACATTAATGTGGATTAGACTGGAAGAGTCCATCACAATCTGGGATTTGGCTGGGATCTCAATTAACGACCCCATGGCACCTGGAGCTTTCTCTAACCAGAGAACAAAACACTTAAATGCTTTCAGGGGGCAGAAAGTAGTGAAAACAAATAAGACAGGCAGGCTATAACCAACGGAGAATAGCAGTTCTATGACAGCCTGGAGACTGCAGGCTTCTCTTCTTGTGAGGGGCGGAGCCACTCCATGATACCTAGTTGTGTCTGTGTAGAAATACAAAGCCTGGGTTTCTAAAATTACAGTTTATCAGGAGAAGTCAAGAATCTAACTTTTAACATAAAATCCTTAATATCAATTATTTGCCAATAAACAGAAAAATATTTCTGACCATTGTGTTTGCTCCCAAAGCAGTTTGCAAGTTGTTCCCCATCATAGGCTGACATTTCAGGACCTCTGCTCTAGGCTTAATAATTCAAATATGGAGAAACACACCACTGGAGGAAGGGGAAAGGTCCTTGTCTAGATCATTCCTATTAAATTAATGAGGATTAAATAATTAAATGGTGGATAGGGATCTAAAACATGGAAATATTAAGAAAGATCTCTTGTACAGTGGGGTGCACAAACTTGAGGTCAGGGGAGCTAGATTAGAAAATGGGGTATAATTGTAAGAGACCAGGTTTCTCTTTGTGGCTTTAATTACTAGGGTAATTCCCATCTGAATTACAGGGGAATAAATGGACAGGGCAGTAAGGAGAAATGTGGCCTGACCCGTCATGATACCTACCTCTCACTGTGGGAGTCGAGAAAACATGTGAAGGGTTGCAGTAGAAATCAGCACAAAGCGAGCAGTGAGGGTTTCTGCTAGAAGCTGAGCACCAGAGGTAAGCACCTAGAGGGGCTTCCTGTGGATCATATAGGAAAGACGTGAAACAAACCACTCCCAACGGTACCTTGGAAGAAACTGAACCTTGGAAAGAAAGAGAAGGTTATCAACACTTGATACTAAATTAGTAAATTGAAATTTTTAGATGCCTCTAAAAATGACTCATTTTTATTAGTACGATCACACTATGGTTATCTGTACATAGTTTTAATGATGTCCCAGAAAAATAAAGTATTTCCTTCAATATGATTTTCAACATACTAAAGGAGGTTACATTAGCTCCTCTCAGTTTGGAAAAACTAATAAATATAAACTAGTTCAAATGAAGGCTATATATTTTTGGTAAAATAATCAATTTTAGAGCCTGTTCAGATAAATTCTAAAAGTCTACCTTGTTTACATTGTCTTATGTTAACAATAATCTACATGAAGCAACAAGTTCTTTCTTAATTCTTAAAATGTTATTTTCATAATTATTGAATTGCTTTTTTTCACATCTGTGTGAAGTATATCTATCTGGCTCACTCTTTGGTTCCAGCGTCCGACACAACATATGGCACAGAGTAGAAAAGAAGTCAACAGACAACTGTTGAATAAAGGAATAAATGAGTGAGAACATTGTCCTAATTTTTCCTAGATGGGGAAAATGTTATACAAAGAATTCTGCATTTCAGGGTTTTTACTCTTAGTGATTAGAAGCATGATTTTTGAAGACAAATGTAGATTCAAATACAGATCAGGACTTGAGTTGTGTGATTGGTCACAGATCACTCAAACCCTCAAAATTTCATTTTACTCATCTTTTTTTTTTTTTTTTGTTTATAGCATGGAGTCCATTTATTTATTTATTTGCTTATTTATTTTCTTTTCTTTTTTTTTTTTTAATGGAAAGGGTCATTTTATTTCTTTTTTTTTTTTTTTTTACAAATAGTTTATTGTCAAATTAGTTTCCACATAACACCCAGTGCTCATCCCCACAAGTGTCCTCCTCCATGCCCACCCCTCCTCCCCCCACATCCACCAGTCCTCAGTTTTTGTCAGCATTCAAGAGTCTCTCATGGTTTGCCTCTCTCCCTTTCCCCCACCATTTCCGCCCTTCTTCTCCCCCTTGGTCCTCTGTTAAGTTCCTCCTAATCCTCCTATACGTGCACACATATGATATTTGTCCTTCTCTGCCTGACTTATTTCGCTCAGCATAACACCCTCAAGGTCCATCCATGTTGCTACACATGGCCAGATTTCATTGTTTCTCATTGCCATGTAGTATTCCATGGTATAGATAAACCACATCTTCCTGATCCATTCATCTGTTGATGGACACTTAGGCTCTTTCCATGTTTTAGCTATTGTGGAGAGTACTGCTATGAACATTGGGGTACATGTGCTCCTATGCCTCAGCATTTCTGTATCCCTTGGGTAAATTCCTAGCAGTGCTATTGCTGGGTCATAGGGGAGTTCTATTGTTAGTTTCCTTAGGAACCTCCACACTGTTTTCCAGAGGGGCTGTACCAGTTTACATTCCCACCAACAGTGTAGGAGGGTGCCCGTTTCTCCACATCCTCGCCAGCATCTGGAGTTCTCTGATTGGCTCATTTTAGCCACTCTGACTGGCGTGAGGTGGTATCTCAGTGTGGTTTTGATTTGTATTTCCCTGATGAGGAGCGATGCTGAGCATCGTTTCATGTGCCTGTTGGCCATCTGGATGTCCTCTTTGGAGAAGTGTCTGTTCATATCTTCTGCCCATTTCTTCGGTGGGTTGTTTGTTTTTCAGGCGTGTAGTTTGGTGAGTTCCTTGTAGATTCTGGATATCAACCCTTTATCTGATATGTCATTTGCAACTATCTTTTCCCATTCGGTTGGTTGCCTATTAATTTTCTGGGTTGTTTCCTTGGCTGTGCAGAAGCTTTTAATCTTGAGGAGGTCCCAACAGTTTATTTTTGCTCTTGATTCCCTTGCTTTTGGGGATGTGTCAAGTAAGAAGTTGCTGCGGTGGAGGTCAAGGAGGTTGTTTCCTGCTTTCTCCTCTAGGGTGTTGATAGTTTCCTGTCTCACGTTCAGGTCCTTTATCCATTTTGAGTTTATTTTTGTGCATGGTGTGAGAAAATGATCCAGTTTCATTCTTCTGCATGTTGCTGTCCAGTTCTCCCAACACCATCTGTTAAAAAGGCTGTCTTTTTCCATCGGATATTCTTTCCTGCTTTGTCAAAGATTAGTTGGCTGTATACTTTTGGGTCCACTTCTGAGTTCTCAATTCTGTTCCATTGGTCTATGTGTCTGTTTTTGTGCCAATACCATACTGTCTTGATGATGACAGCTTTGTAGTAGAGGCTAAAGTCTGGGATGGTGATCCCTCCCGTTTTGGTTTTATTTTTCAGGATTACTTTGGCTATTCGGGGTCTTTTGTGGTTCCATACACATTTTTGGATAGTTTGTTCTAGTTTTGAGAAGTATGCTGGTGCAATTTTGATTGGAATTGCATTGAATGTGTATAGTGCCTTAGGTAGTAGTGACATCTTAACTATATTTATTCTTCCTATCCATGAGCATGGAATGTTTTTCCATTTCTTTGTGTCTTCTTCAATTTCCTTCATAAGTTTTCTATAGTTTTCATCATACAGATCTCTTGTATCCTTGGTTAGGTTTATTCCGAGGTATTTTATGGTTTTTTGTGCAATTGTGAGTGGGATCAGTTTCTTGATTTCTCTTTCTGTTGCTTCATTGTTGGTGTATAAAAATGCAACCGATTTCTGTACGTTGATTTTGTACCCTGCAACTTGGCTGACTTCTTGGATCAGTTCTAGTAGGCTTCTGGTGGAGTCTGTCGGGTTTTCTATGTAGAGTATCATGTCATCTGCGAAGAGTGAAAGTTTGACTTCCTCTTTGCCAATTCTGATGCCTTTGATTTCCTTTTGGTGTCTGATGGCTGATGCTAGGACTTCCAGCACTATGTTAAACAGCAGTGGTGAGAGTGGGCATCCCTGTCGTGTTCCTGATCTCAGGGGGAAAGCTCTGAGTTTTTCCCCGTTGAGGATGATGTTAGCTGAAGGCTTCTCATAGATGGCTTTGATGATGTTTAAGTAGGTTCCTTCTATCCCAACTTTCTCGAGAGTCTTTATTAAGAAGGGATGCTGTATTTTGTCAAATGCTTTTTCTGCATCTATTGACAGGATCATATGGTTTTTATCTTTTCTTTTATTGATATGATGTATCACATTGATTGATTTGCGAATGTTGAACCAGCCCTGTAACCCAGGAATGAATCCCACTTGATCTTGGTGGATGATTCTTTTTATATGCTGCTGGATTCGATTTGCAAGGATCTTGTTGAGAATTTTTGCATCCGTATTCATCAAGGATATTGGCCTGTAGTTCTCTTTTTTTGCTGGATCTCTGTCTGGCTTGGGAATCAGAGTGATGCTGGCTTCATAAATGAGTCCGGGAGTTTTCCTTCGATTTCTATTTTTTGGAATAGCTTGAGAAGAATTGGGATTAATTCTGTTTTAAATGTCTGGTAGAATTCCCCAGGGAAGCCATCAGGTCCAGGGCTCTTATTTGTTGGGAGATTTTTGATTTCTTCACTCGTTATGGGTCTGTTCAGGTTTTCTATTTCTTCCCGTGTGAATTTTGGTAGTGAGTGTGTGTTTAGGAATTTGTCCATTTCTTCTAAGTTGTCCAATTTGTTGGCATATAATTTTTCATAGTATTCCCTGATAATTGCTTGTATTTCTGAGGGGTTGGTTGTAATAAGTCCATTTTCATTCATAATTTTGTCTATTTGTGTGCTCTCTCTTTTCTTTTGGATAAGTCTGGCTAGAGGTTTGTCAATTTTGTTTACCTTTTCAAAAAACCAACTCTTGGTTTCATTGATCTGTTCAATTGTTTCTTTGGTCTCTATGTTGTTTATTTCTGCTCTAATTTTTACTATTTCTCTTCTTCTACTGGGTTTAGGGCGTTCTTGTTGCTCTGCCTCTAGTTCCTTTAGGTGAGCTGTTAGATTTTGGACTTGCGCTTTTTCTAATCTCTTGAAATAGGCCTGGAGAGCAATGTACTTTCCTCTTAGGACTGCCTTTGCCGCATCCCATAGATTTTGAATTGTTGTGTTTTCATTTTCATTTGTTTCCATATATTTTTTAATTTCATCTCTAATTGCCTGATTGGCCCATTCATTCTTTAGAAGGGTGTTCTTTAACCTCCATGTTTTTGGAAGTTTTCCAGACTTCTTCCTGTAATTGATTTCAAGTTTCAAAGCATTGTGATCTGACAGTGTGCATGGTATGATCTCTATTCTTTTATATTTATTGAGGGCTGCTTTATGTCCCAGTATGTGATCTATCTTGGAGAATGTGCCATGCGCACTTGAGAAGAAAGTAAATTCCCTGGCCTCAGGATGTGAAGTTCTAAATATATCCGTCAGGTCCATCTGGTCCAATGTATCTTTCAAGTCCATTATTTCTTTAGTGATTTTCTGTCTGGTTGACCTATCCATTGCTGTAAGTGGAGTATTAAAGTCCCCTGCTATTAGCACATTCTTATCTATAAGCTTGTTTCTGTTTGTGATTAATTGTTTTAGATATTTAGGTGCTCCCATCATTTTACTCATCTTTATACTTAGAGCAATAACCAATGTCAAAAAGTTACTTTGAGATTTAAATGATTATTGGGGCGGCGGAGGGGGGGCAAGATGGCGGAGAAGTAAGGAGCTCCATACTTGCACTTGTGCCCATACATCACACAGAAAAGATCTGAAGCCATTGGAAACCTTACAAAACCTGAGAGACTGGGAGAAAAAGGACGCAGAATCCACCGAGAAAGCCTTCTAACGTGAGTGCGAACCGAGGAAGGTAAAATCGGGCCGGGATCGGAGCCTCCAGGGTGGGAGGCGATCCCCCTCTACCCTCTACGGGGAGTGAAAGGGGAAAAGGAGAGAGTCCGAGACAGAAAAATCTCCGCTCGGTGCATAGAAAGACCGTACTTGCCAAATACCTGCACACCAGGTCCCCTCGCGACAACTGGTCCTTGGGTAGGCTGAGCACAAAAACTGCTTCTTTGTGCCGCTCCTGGAGGATGGGTTTTAAAGCGCGGCGGCGCGCCTGCCGCCATTGTAGCTCCAGGGCGGCTGGGACCCCTGAAAGAGACGCACAGACACCAGGCGTCTGCGCTCCTGGCTGGCTGGAACTGAGAGGGAAGGCAAAGAGCTGAAAACTGGGAAATTTGCCTGTGAGTTCGTGTTTCGGGTGACGAGCCATAGAGAGACCCGGTTTTCCTCACTCCAATGGGTTCAGGCTACGCGGACCCGGCAGGCAAGCCCCCGCGCATGCGCACCAGCCCGACCCAGAGAAGGAAGCAGCGATCCTGACTCCGCACCCAGAGCTCAGCAGGGAGCCTGGAATAGCCCGAGGGGGTTGTCTGGGAAGCTGTGTCTAAGGCAACTTCAGCGGGGCGCGCGGACTGGGATTTGGAGATTGGAACTGGCCTGGGTTGAAGCGTGCAACCAACTTCGGCTGCGTCCCCGGAACGGGGAGTTGACACGCCAAAAAAAAAAAAAAAAGCGAACTGCAGCGCGGGGTTCAAGAAGGGACTGGAGCACCGTCACTCTCCTCCCCACAATCGCCAAGGCAGAACCCCCGCCTGAGGCATCGGATCACGCCATGCCCATCCCTGCCTGAGAGGGCTACCTCAAGAAACAAGCTAGAGTACACAAGGTGAAGAGTCCCAAATATCACTATGAATAGGAAAATAAAATAACTAAGGTCCCAACAAGAGTGACCGAGGGATACCATTCAAAAAACAATCTCTGAAGGATAGGCCCTGGAAAGTCAAAGAGTCTTCTTGGATATAGCAGTGCTCATAGAAACAGAGAGCATAACAGGTCTTTAAAACCAACAAGAGCCGGAAAGCTAACTAAAATGACGAAACAAAAGAGCACTCCTCCAAAGAAACTCCAAGAAGAAATGACAGCTAATGAACTGCTCAAAACAGATATCAGCAGCATAAGTGAACAAGATTTTAGAATAATAATGGTAAAATTAATAGCAGGGCTTGAAAAAACATAGGGGACATCAAAGAAACTATGGCTACAGACAGAATGGAAAATAAAAATAGGCATGAAGAATTAAAAAATGCGATAAATGAGTTACAAAATAAATTAGAGGCCTCCAATGCACGGATTGAAGACGCAGAAAGGAGAATAAGTGATTTAGAAGACACCATTCTAGAAAAACAAGAAGCTGACAAAAAAAGAGACAAACTGATCCAGGAACAGGAAAGAAGAATTTGAGAGCTCAGCGACACAGTCAAACGCAACAATATCCGTATCATAGGAATCCCAGAAGAGGAAGAGAGAGGGAAAGGTGCTGAAGGAGTCCTGGAACAAATTATAGCAAAGAACTTCCCTGACCTGGGGAAGGAAGTAAATGTGGAAATACAAGAGGCTCAGAGGACTCCCCTCAGACGTAACTTGAATCGATCTTCTGCACGACATATCATAGTAAAAATGGCAAAATACAAGGACAAAGACAGAATTTTGAAAGCAGTTAGGGAGAAAAGGGCCCTCACATACAAAGGGAAACCTATCAGAGTGGTGACAGACCTCTCTACTGAAACGTGGCAGGCCAGAAAGGAATGGCAAGAGATCTTCAATGTGATGAACAGTAAAAATATGCAGCCAACAATCCTCTATCCAGCAAGCCTATCATTCAAAATAGATGGAGAGATAAAAACCTTTCCAAACAAAGAGAAATTGAAAGAATTTGTCACCACGAAGCCAGCCCTACAAGAAATCCTGAGGGGGATGCTCTGAAGGAAAGGTTGCAAGGAACAAAGATTCCACAGACACCACCACAAACATGAACCTTACAAAAGATACAAAGACTCTAAACCTACATATTTCAATAATAACACTGAATGTAAATGGGCTGAATGCTCCAATCAAAAGACATAGGGTAGCAGAATGGATTAGAAAACAAAATCCATCTATATGCTGTCTCCAAGAAACTCATTCTAGACGGGAAGATACCTTCAGATTAAAAGTAAGGGGATGGAGAAATATATATCATGCTACAGGAAATCAAAAGAAAGCCGGAGTAGCGATATTTATATCAGACAAACTGGACTTTAAATTAAAGACAATCACAAGAGATGAAGAAGGGCACTACATAATAATTACAGGGCCCATCCATCAGGAAGAACTAACAGTCATAAATGTCTACGCACCGAATATGGAAGCACCTAAATATCTAAAACAATTAATCACAAACAGAAACAACTTTCTAGATAAGAATGTGCTAATAGCAGGGGACTTTAATACTCCGCTGACAGCAATGGATAGGTCAACCTGACAGAAGATCACTAAAGAAATAATGGACTTGAAAGATACATTGGACCAGATGGACCTGGCGGAATGGGCCAATCAGGCAATTAGAGATGAAATTAAAAAATATATGGAAACAAATGAAAATGAAAACACAACAATTCAAAATCTATGGGATGCGGCAAAGGCAGTGCTAAGAGGAAAGTACATTGCTCTCCAGGCCTATTTCAAGAGATTAGAAAAAGCGCAAGTCCAAAATCTAACAGCTCACCTAAAGGAACTAGAGGCAGAGCAACAAGAACGCCCTAAACCCAGTAGAAGAAGAGAAATAGTAAAAATTAGAGCAGAAATAAACAACATAGAGACCAAAGAAACAATTGAACAGATCAATGAAACCAAGAGTTGGTTTTTTGAAAAGGTAAACAAAATTGACAAACCTCTAGCCAGACTTATCCAAAAGAAAAGAGAGAGCACACAAATAGACAAAATTATGAATGAAAATGGACTTATTACAACCAACCCCTCAGAAATACAAGCAATTATCAGGGAATACTATGAAAAATTATATGCCAACAAATTGGACAACTTAGAAGAAATGGACAAATTCCTAAACACACACTCACTACCAAAATTCACACGAGAAGAAATAGAAAACCTGAACAGACCCATAACGAGTGAAGAAATTGAATCAGTGATCAAAAATCTCCCAACAAATAAGAGCCCTGGACCTGATGGCTTCCCTGGGGAATTCTACCAGACATTTAAAACAGAATTAATCCCAATTCTTCTCAAGTTATTCCAAAAATAGAAAGCGAAGGAAAACTCCCGGACTCATTTTATGAAGCCAGCATCAGTCTGATTCCCAAGCCAGACAGAGATCCAGCAAAAAAAGAGAACTACAGGCCAATATCCTTGATGAATACGGATGCAAAAATTCTCAACAAGATCCTTGCAAATCGAATCCAGCAGCATATCAAAAGAATCATCCACCAAGATCAAGTGGGATTCATTCCTGGGTTACAGGGCTGGTTCAACATTCGCAAATCAATCAATGTGATACATCATATCAATAAAGAAAAGATAAAAACCATATGATCCTGTCAATAGATGCAGAAAAAGCATTTGACAAAATACAGCATCCCTTCTTAATAAAGACTCTCGAGAAAGTTGGGATAGAAGGAACCTACTTAAACATCATCAAAGCCATCTATGAGAAGCCTTCAGCTAACATCATCCTCAACGGGGGAAAACTCAGAGCTTTCCCCCTGAGATCAGGAACACGACAGGGATGCCCACTCTCACCACTGCTGTTTAACATAGTGCTGGAAGTCCTAGCATCAGCCATCAGACACCAAAAGGAAATCAAAGGCATCAGAATTGGCAAAGAGGAAGTCAAACTTTCACTCTTCGCAGATGACATGACACTCTACATAGAAAACCCGACAGACTCCACCAGAAGCCTACTAGAACTGATCCAAGAATTCAGCCAAGTTGCAGGGTACACAATCAACACATAGAAATCGGTTGCATTTTTATACACCAACAATGAAGCAACAGAAGGAGAAATCAAGAAACTGATCCCACTCACAATTGCACAAAAAAACCATAAAATACCTCAGAATAAACCTAACCAAGGATACAAGAGATCTGTATGATGAAAACTATAGAAAACTTATGAAGGAAATTGAAGAAGACACAAAGAAATGGAAAACATTCCATGCTCATGGATAGGAAGAATAAATATAGTTAAGATGTCATTACTACCTAAGGCACTCTACACATTCAATGCAATTCCAATCAAAATTGCACCAGCATACTTCTCAAAACTAGAACAAACTATCCAAAAATGTATGGAACCACAAAAGACCCAGAATAGCCAAAGTAATCCTGAAAAATCAAACCAAAACGGGAGGGATCACCATCCCAGACTTTAGCCTCTACTACAAAGCTGTCATCATCAAGACAGTATGGTATTGGCACAAACAGACACATAGACCAATGGAACAGAATCGAGAACTCAGAAGTGGACCCAAAAGTATACAGCCAACTAATCTTTGACAAAGCAGGAAAGAATATCCAATGGAAAAAGACAGCCTTTTTAACAGATGGTGTTGGGAGAACTGGACAACATGCAGAAGAATGAAACTAGATCATTTTCTCACACCATGCACAAAAATAAACTCAAAATGGATCAAGGACCTGAACATAAGACAGGAAACTATCAACATCCTAGAGGAGAAAGCAAGAAACAACCTCCTTGAC